>CM053622.1:691891205-691930527 GCA_028646595.1 Phalanger gymnotis | reverse complement strand
AAATGGGGAGAAAATTTGTAATTCAAATGCCTGTGAAAATCAATGCTGAAAACCAAACATGTCAAAAATAAATTTAAAAAAAAAACTTGAACCTGGGTCATCAAGTCTTTTTCAGTCTCTTCCACAAACTAAGTGTCTCTAGTTCCTTCAACTAAACATCACTTGAATGAACACCAACCTTGCTGCTTTTCTCTTGATTCTCCACAGCCTATCAGTGCTCTTTCTAAATAGCCACACCTGGAACTGAACACAATATTCCAGATGTGGTCTGACTATGGTAGAATACAAAGGGATTATCACATCCTTATTTCAGGAAGCTATAGTTCTCTTTAAAAAAAGTTATGAATTAAAAAATCAAAAGACACAAACACTTCTATATAGAAAGTTCAGAAAAGAGGATTATAGGAAAGAATACAATTTCTTTTTTTAATAGTATACATTAAATTTAATGTGTCAGTGGCAACATTGCCCTGCTTGTATGTCTCCTTCTGACTTTCCTTCTGCTCTCTTCTGTGTGTTTAAAAAACTGTTTTTGACACTTTATTTTCTTATTTTTTATTGGCTTATCTATCACTATTCTTACTTTCCTCACTCCCAAATTTTCCCTCTCCAAATAAAAATCCCTTAATAAATGAGTATAGTTAAGCAAAATAAAAATCTGTGTTATATTGATCTTGTCTGAAAATGTACATTTCATTTTGCACCTATCATCTTTCATCACTTGACCAATTCTTCTCAGACTGTACTTTGGACTTTACCATGCCCAAAAAACTCCTTCATTTTTGAAACTAATTCTAGCTCCAGAATTTAGACGTTGGAATTACCCTCTATCCCCAGTGAATGACTCCTCTCAGAATCTTTATTTAAGGAAGAAATACAAGAAGGTATGCAGGCCAGCCATGACTCATTCCTCTCCTGGCTTCACTCTGGACTTTCTCTACCATTCCTCCTCATCTGGTCTCTTTATCACCTTCCCTCACCTATACAGCTTAATTTTATTTGTCATCTTCCATGATTAGAATATAAACTCCATGAGGGCAAGAACTTTCTGCTTGTATTTGTATTCTCAGCGTTTAGGATAGTGCCTGGCATGTTATTGTTGTTGTTTAGTTGTTTCAGTCATATCCTGCTCTTTGTGATCCAATTTGGGGTTTTCTTGACAAAGATACTAGTGTGGTTTGCCATTTCTTTCTCCAGCTCATTTTTCAGATGAGGAAACTGAGGCAAAAGGGGTTAAGTGACTTTTCCAGGTTCACACAATTAATAAGTGTCTGAGGCCAGATTTGAACTCAGGAAGATTCATCTTCCTGATTCCAGGCCTGTCACTATCTACTGTGCCACCTAGCTGCCCCACTGCCTGGTACATATTAATGGCTTAATAAATTTTTGTTGACTGACTGACAAGAAGTAGGAGTCTTGCTTCATTATCATTTTTCTGGAGTCATAATTGATCTTTGCATTCCCTAGAGTACTTCAAAGTTGTTTTCCTTTATAATGTTGTGGTTATTGTATAAATAGTTCCGGTTCTGTTCTCTTCAATATGCATCAGTGCATACAAATTATCCTGTGTCTTACTGAATCTATGCCTTTCATCATCTCTTATGGCATAATTATATTCAATTACATTCATATATGATAAATTGTTCAGCTATTCCCCAATCTATGGTTACTCAATTTGTTTGGTAAAACAAAAAGTGCTGCTATAAATACTTTTTCTTGTGGGTTTTTTCCCTCCATCTTTGTTTTGAAGGTAAATCCCCAATATTTTTAACTAGTACCAAACTGTTTTGATGATCATTGCTTTGTAGTAATTTGATATCTTATACAGCTAGGCCTCCTTCCCTACCAGTTTTTTTTTAATTTCCCTTGACATTCTTAACATTTTAGTCCTCCAGATACCATCTTATATGATAAACATTTTTAAGTGCCTAACATGAGCCAGGCACTGTGCTAAGCAAGTGTTGTGGATGCAAACAAGAAAAAGAAAGTCTTTCTGCCTTCTAGATGCTTACAGTCTAAAGGGAGAACACAACACACAAAAGGAAGCTGAAATAGAGAGTGGCAGAAGGTTCCCAGATTGGGGGCACGATGATGGTGGTAGAGTTGAAACCCTGCGGGGAAGCTAGATTTAGCCCTCTATAAAGAGAGGCAATGGAATGAAGTTTTGGTTTTTTGTTTTTGAGCCACCCTCCAGTCCTCCAGTCGTGGATTTCTATAACTCACTTTTCTAGAAATCTATTTCTAGAACTCTCCAAAAGAATCTCTAACATAACCTCAGTTATTTATTTTTTAATGAATTTTCCAATGAATTTTCTTTGGTTTATAAAGTAATTCTTTGGTGCTTTAATTGACACAGCACTGAATTTGTAAAATAATTTGGATAATATTGTCATTTTTATTATATTAGCATGGTACAAGCATGAACAATGAATTCTTCCTTATTATTCAAGCTACATCCTTTACTGTGGCTTAAGTTTATATTAGATTTTTTGGCTGCCACGTTACACTAATGACTCATTTGAACTTGCAGTTCACAAAAAGCCTTAGATCTTTTTCAGACAGATTGATATGAACCATTTCTCCTTCACCTTGCACTTGTGAGGTTTTCTTTCCTTTTTTTGTAACCCACATAAGACTTTATATTTATCTTTATTCAATCATATATTAGATTCATTCTGATGCTATATCTTCTCAAGATCCTTTTAGATCTTGACTATGTTATCTATCATATTAGTTCTCCCTCCCAGACACAGTGTCATTTAAATTCCATGAATAGACAACACTAAGTTCCTACCTAAAAGAAGTAGAGAGGTGCACTTTCCTTATATCTTCTCCAGAACTAAAACTTGTCATTATAAGTACAAACACTTCATTTCATTTTATTGTTTTTATTTGTATTGCTTATGATCTGTTTTTCAAATAATTAATTCAAAAGATGGACTTCAGTTTCTAAACTGTCAATTCGTTTATCTAACTAGTTATAGTGTATTGCATAGACAAAACAAACAGTTGATTGTCAGAATTATTGTTCACTTTTCAGTTTGTTGACTCAGTGTCTGATTTATATAGCCTTCAGCTATATGGCCCACGCATGACAGTCAAATATGATTCTATATGTTTCTGCAGTTCACTGCAGTCCAAACCATGGTACATAATCCAAATGGGCAATTTGGTGAAAAAGATACCTATAAGTATGTCTGTTCGACATCTGAACTTGTCTTTGCTAGTTTGAAATCTTGAATCTAAATCCAATTCCCAATGGGTTACTACTGCCTTTGTAGGAGCACATATGCAAATGCTGGAAGATAATCAAATGGCATCATTGTTGCTACCAGAGTCTGAACACTCTAAAATAAAATATTCCTGAAAAAGACATTAATCCCACATTTCCCCATTACTGTAGTAAATGGCTCCCCTGACCCCATGGCAGTCTATAAATCACAGGCTGTGAAGATGTACCAGGACAATCAGATCTGTCACTGGACATTTAATTAAATAGAGAGCCTTTCTAGGTGCTATTTATAAACAAACCTCAGTCGTTTTTCTCCTCCTGTAGAAAATTATAGTCTATAATGTGGTTTACAAATTAGATTAAGATGCACTTTTTGTAGATTATATGGTTTATAAATTAGATTGTCCTATGTTTATTCTCCTCCAATGTACTTTATGTTGTCGAGTGAGGATATATAGATCAAAGCCCAGAGTTTCATTATGAACTGGAGTGCATTTAGCTTTTGAAAAAAAAAATCTGACAATATTTTAAGCATGTGGAGGGGGGGGGACTCTATGCTTTTTAAATGTCATTTTCAACATTCTTCCTTATGTTAGCACTTAGAATCCTTTTTATTACCCTCTGACAGGTGTGCCATATAAAAATAATGTGTTCTATAAAAAAATCAGCATAACATTTATTTACATTTTTAAAAACCCTAATCTTTCTTATATTTCTAGAACTCACAGAAAGGATCCATAACACACCTACAGATTTTTTTCTATTTATCCAGCATCTCTAAGATGGAAAGAGTTCAGTACCTGTATTCAAATCAAATCAAATCAAATGAAAACCTAGCCTTACATTCCAATGCAAAGGTGAGCATAGTTACATTTCATGAAGGTATGGACAAGTTTTAAATTGTCTGTTAGGCATATCCTCAGGGCTAAAGTTTTCTCCCTACTCCAATATACCGTTGTCATTGTTGCCAGAATAATCTTCGTTATGCATAAATATGATAATATCATTCCATCTAAAAACCTTCAAGGCTCTCTATTGCCTACTAAACAAAGTTCAAGCTTTTTGGTGCAGTATTCGTTGCAATTCAATTCAATGAGTATTTATTGAGTAACTAGTATATGCCAGACATTAGGTTAGGTACTAGAGATACAAAGCCTAACACCAACCAGTCTGTGCCTTCAAGAAGCTTGCATTCTACAAGGGGAAAGTTATATACACAGAGAATTATGTAAAAATAGGGAGTATAAATACAAAGTAATATCAGTGATAGAGTGCTATCAACTGGGGAGATGAATAAAGGCTTCTTTTAGGAGAGGAGACGTGAACTGTCATTTGGAGAGAGCCAGGAATTCTACCAAGGACAAAAGAGAAAGGAAACATTTCAAGCATAGGAGAAACTTTTGCAAATGAATGGAAGCTGAATATGGCATGTTGTACATGGAGAGCAGCAGATAGGGCAGTTTAGGAGAAGGGAGAAGAGAAGGTGAAATCCTTGCAGAAAAATGGGTTGAAACTACATGGTAAAGGGCTTTAAGTGCTAGAAAAATGAGTCCTAGAGGAGGCAGCTAGGTGGCACAGTGGGCTCTGGGCTTGGAGTCAGGAAAACCTGAGCAGAAGTTAGCTATGTGACCCTGAGCAAGTCACTTAACCCCAATTACCTTCCCTTCTCCTCTCCAAACAACAACAACAACAAAAAGGTGAGGTGAGGTCTAAACTAATTTCATAATACTACTAAGACATTTGAATTTCTAACACAGTAAATATCAGTAGCTCTGAATCACATGAACAAAAACTCTTTGGGGTTGTAAATAAGTTTTAAGAGTGTGAAGGGGTTCTGAGAACAAAAAGTGTGAGAACTGCTGTTCTTCTAAAGCATTCCCTACAGCACCTGTCCCAAAGTTTCTCTTCTTTCCTCAAGCTACCTTTGCAACCTTTCTTTTTAGCAGAGGACCTTGCTGAATACTTTATTGAAAACGACAGCAACAACTACAAGAGCTGAACTCCTTCTTTGCCCCAATTCTACTTCTCAAATTCTCTCAACATCGTTGCCCATTCTCTCCTTTTTTGCTTTGGCTTCTGTGGGCAAAGTATCCTGGAGGTGATTTTACACCACTCCACATCCCAAACTGTCCATCTTACCATTCCCATTATTTGATACTCTACCTCCCACTCAGGTGCCTTTGCACATGCTGCCCTGCCCACCCCCTTTTCTAGAATGTTCTAACTCCTCACCTGTCTCTTGGGGTCCCTAGAGTAAGAAGCACTACTTCTTACAGATTCCTCATTATTTTCTTCCCCTGCCGAAGCCCTTTCCATTATTTTGTATATTGTTTTACATTTACAGATTTGTATACATGTTGCCCCCTCCCCTTAAAATATAAGTGTCTTTTAGAGAGGGACTATTTAATTTTTATTGTGTTATCCCCAGGATCTAGTATAGTGCCTAGTAATAGGATATGCTTGTTGAATTTAATTAAATTGAATTGACCTGAAAAGCTGCCATATGAAAGGATCGGACTTGATCCTGCTCGGCTCCAGAGGGTGGGTAGCAGCAGCAGGGGAGTAAATTTACACTTCCTCTAAGGAAAAACTCTCTAAAAATTAGAACCATCCCAAAAATATTATGAGAAACTTCAGAACTTGGTAGGAGTGGGTTTCTCTTCACTAGAGGTATCTAATCACGGGCTAAATGATCATTTGTCAAGTCAAGTCAAGTCAACAAGTTCTTTTTAAGTACTTACTATGTGTGAGGCACCTACTTCTGTTGATACAAAAAAAGGATTTGTTGCTTTCAAGGGGCTCATAGTGTAGGGGTGGGGAACAATAAAAATAACTCTATATCTATATCTTTATACATAGATAGATATGTATATATCTACATCTATATCGATCTATATATATACATAGATCGATATAGATATATAGGCTATATACAGGATAAATAGGAAATAGTCAACAAAGATAAGAAACTAGCATTAAAGGGAATTAAGAAAGCTTTCTTGGAGAAGGTGAGAATTGAGTTGGGACTTGAAAGTAGCCAGGGAAACCAGAAGGTAGAGATGAGGAAGGAAAGAATTCCAGGCACAGGGACAGCAAGTTAAAATGTCTAGTGTTAGTAGATGGAGTATCTTGTTTGAGGAACAGCAAGGAGGCCAGTGTCATTAGATCCCAAAGTATGTGCAGGGAAATAAGGTCAGGGAAGGAGTGGAGACAATTTCTGTTCACTGGCCTAGAGGGCCTTAGACAACTTTCCAACTCTGAGATTTTGTATTTCTGTAAAATAAATTCCTCCCATAAAGCATGACTAAAGCAGCCATGAAACCAAAATTCAGTTCATAAAAAGTCATTGGTTCTTTAACATACCGTGGACTAAACAACTGATTAAGTGGATTTTTTTCCCCTTTTAACTGTGCTGTTGTGTAGCCCATGCTTCAATATTAATGGTCTATCAGGGACCATAAAATATCATAGAATCACAGCAATTATAAAAGATCATCAAAATATTTTATTATGTAGTGCTATAAAAAGGGAGTTACTGCTTCATTGTTTTTAAAAATGTTTTCAGTGTCCTTGTAGATTAATTTTGGATTATATTTTATTTGGGAAGAGCAACTTAATTTTTCAATACAGGTATCAGAATATCTGTATAGTGTTAAATTGAATTAGCTGAAGATCTTGCTATGGAAGACATTTTATTTGAAACTTCTATGGAGAATTCTCATATTAACATCCTATAGGTAGAAAAAAAAAGTAAAACAAACTAGGGTAAGACAAAATAAGTTCTCTCTTAGGTACTTGAAGCAGTCTTCCATGTCAATAATTGGGAATTTCTCCTATTTAAAAACTATCTAGAATTGTTTATTGACCAATACTTCTTGCTATACTAACCCTCACTTGGAAAATTCATTGCTATAATTCATCTGAATTTCACATACACCACAATGTATTGGCTGGTGTCCTGATCTTATAGCCAGAAGACTTGGGTTCAAATTCTAGTTCTAACACTACCTGTATGAATTTGGTTAAGTCAATTCATTTCTGTAGGTCTCAGTTTCCTCATCTGTAAAATACAGGAGTTGAAATAAATGATGCATTGAGCTTTAATACTTTGTACTGGAAATTCCTTTGTTTACTTATTCTATCCACAGTGAAAATTGAGATTGACTAGTTTGAATTAAATGTGTTTTTAAAATTATTTTTCAAATTCTTCAGGCAAGTTGAAGTAATGGAAGAAAAATGGGGACAAACTGACAAGTTTGCTACCTAACTCTAGTTTACCAATCTAGGTCTTAACTAATCTTCCAGAAAATCCTACTTCAATATTTCATAACAGAGTTCAGCCTTGGTTCTTAAAAAATATGATGGTGAATATAAGATCTGGCAAATTCTATCAAGATGGAAAGCCCCAGTGGTGGGCAACATATTTATAGTCTGAGGACCAGCTTCACTTTTTATGAAAAGGTTCATCCCCAAATTAGCTTCAAGGCATCTATCTATCTGTCTATGTCATAACAACTCTCAAAGACATTTTCAAAGTGAAATATATAAAAATTCTGATCTATATTAGTGACAGAATACACATATTGATGAAATCACAGATCATATCAGTGAAGTACACATCGATATAATGATTTACATATATATATATATATATATATATATATATATATATATATATATATATATACTGGGAGGTGAGCACATTGAATGGTGTTTAAAAATTGTTCTATTCTACTCAAAATATTTTTAAGTGTTCAGAAAGAAGAAGGTTTGGCTCCATTTGTAAATATCATCCCAGTAGATGAGAAGATTCCTGATACTTTAAAAAAAAAAAAGGTTCTGGCCAAAGAGAGCTTTCCTAAAACATCATTTTTGTCTACTCGCCAAGGTCTGAAGGGGCTAGGGCCCTGATTTCCATGTTAATTAGAGTAAAATACAATCCAAATTTGTGTGACACAAGAGAAACTAAGGATTCTGTTTCAGGTGATCATCTTTCCATAATTTAGGTCTTCATCACTTCATCCTACACTATGGTATTTTTCTTTTAACTCATTTTCCTTCCTCCCATCTCCCTATTACTATCCACTCTTTACTGCTCCAGCTGCTTTAATGTCTTCCTTAATTCATCCTGCATTATACATGCCATTCAAGTACAACTATTTTCAATATTTTCCCCACTAACCAGGCATCCAAGGCCATATATACAAGTTGACCTTGTTTCCCTTTCCATGCTTATCATTTACGTCTTCAATAAACCAGTCTTTTGCCTGAGCCAAACTAATCAGCTTATCCCCAGCAGATAGTGACATACAAGCTATAAAACAGAGGGGATAAAAATAATCTTTTAAATGAAAAAAAAAACTGGTAGAGGACAATATCCAGTACATTTGATACCTTGGTCTTCTGGCTCCCAAGCCAGTGATCCACCTTGAAAGGAATTCATATATAACAGCTTTTACTCCAGTCTTTTTTTTCCCTTTTCTTATTTTAGGTGCTCTTATAACAGATTTTTAAAAGAACTGGTTTGAAACAGCCACAATCATGTATAGATGGTTATATTGTATAATTCGGTATGTTCTAGGGTTTATTGGAAGTGTCTGAATAAGTTTATTTTAATAATACATTTATGATGTAAAATTTGTTTCATTAAGCCTACTGACCCCATGCTAAGAGAGAAATTAATTATTTTTAATAAATAAGAATTTATATATTGATCAATTTCTTTTGCATTTTCCTCTAGTTTAGCCTTTTTTTTTTACTTTGAAATCTGCATGAATAAAGACCTTAGTTAAAGGGAGAAATGTCTCCATTTTCTTAAAATCTTGTAAGTTAGAGTCCTAATTTACAAAAAGGTCAATCAAATTGGACATTTTTTTCAGGGACAAAGGATTTATTTGCCAATTCAAGACCCCTCCCCATCCTGTGAGATAAGGGGAGCTGAAGCAAGTTGGGGGTGGGGGAGGTAGAGGACAACTTGGAACCAGTCCTAACTATGGCTTCCTCCTGACGGCCATGGTCAGGAACAATCCTTCTGTCGAAGCCTATAATGACCTTCTAGTAGTGTCCATTCAATCTCTCTGTTGCCTGCTCCGGAGTCAGGTCCTTCTGAACCTGGGCCAGCATCTCATAACCCACTATGAACTTTCAGATGGTACCTGATCGCAGTAGTGGTGGATAGTTGTACTGGTAATTAAGGTGGACTTTTAGCTCTTATTTAATCGAGTGCCCTTGAAGAGTTTGACCTTTGTTTCTTTGATTAAATTAGGCATCTTTGATGACCTCCTTGCCTCAAGGGAAAGCCCAGTTTACATAGGTTTGAGTCACATATTTGTGACATCCAAAGCTTTTAGGTCACCTGGGTTTAAGTCCTATGTTTGTGATACTTTTAGGTCACATGGATGAGTCGCATGTTTGTGACTCACTTTTGACCTTGAACAAGATATATAAAACCCAGAGGTTGGCATTCTCCCTCAGAGCTCTCAGCCACTGGAGGAGTGGTGTGTGACTCTGGGCCAATCGTTGTTAAGAGCTCCCTGGCTTGTCAATGCAGATGCTGATGCTTTACTAGTAACTATGAATTGTGATTTGGTCTGTTTATATTGTGTATGTTTGTAACTTTTTTGTACTTGCTCTGTTGCTGGCTTTTCCTCCTGAACTAAGTGAATTATATTTGAATGTTGGATCAAAGTAAGATTGTTAACCCTTAACACTGCTTTCCTTAGTAAAGCAGATCAAAAGAACCTGTGTTAGCAGCCTTCTGTGTGCTGGTTACTGTTGGTCTTTCATAGCCTCAGTAGCTACAAGCCAGATTGTTGCTATAATAGTAGTGGGTATGGAGCTGCCAGAGGTCCCAATCAGCCTCAGCCTCAGCCCCAGCCCCAGCATGGGCATCATGCCAGCCCATGGAGTATGGGAAGGATGTCTCAAATAGGTTGTCATATTTGGTCAGGAGCTGCTTCATGATGCAGGCCAGATCATCTCATTCTACAGAGCTCAACTCTGGGACCCTCTTCACATGTCTCTGTAGCAGCAACATCATCTGGAAAGGTCAGACAGCCCAGAAGGGCACCAGCACCAGCCAGTATTTACTTTCTAGGACCACTCATTCCTTCCTCTCAGCTTCCTGATGCCCATATTCCAAAAGCATGGGGCCTCCATGCTGCTTTTGATAGACCCTGGCTTCCTAGGCTGTTAGCCCACACATGACAGTGGGGATGGAGATTGGAACAACCTATCACGGCTCCTTTGTTTTCAAACACCCAACTCCTCTGTGACTGAGGCCCATTTATCAATGACAGCTGGGATCTCAGGTACAGACATGGGCGGCAGTGTGATATCAGACCAGGGATGGAAACAAAAGACCTTACAAACTCCTTTGGCAGCTCAATTTGGAACAGTGGGTGATCACTAGGTCCAGGACTGGGGGGGCATCAGGCTGCAGGGCAGGGAAATCATTGCTGAACAGGAAGGTTCCCTCCGAGTGGGGATTCACCTCGCCATTGGCCCAAATTGCCCCAGGGTAGAGGAGGTTGTGGGGGTCATGCCGAGGTACTACATCAGTGGGGAGGGGATCAACCTGCCCCTGCCAGGGGTGCTTCATTCAGTGAGCAGACATCAGCACCCACTCATCCTACAGTGAGTTGTATCGGATATGCTGATGCTCACTAGACTGGAAGGCCACTGCCTCTGGCTGCAGCTGCTACTCCTCTAGGTGGCCACCTCACTGCCATGGCACCACACAGCCACCCGATCCAATGCCGCCCACCTGGGCTCCAAATTGGACATTTCTAAGGCATATTCAAACAATACCTAGCAGTGACTGAGAGAGAAACTATTAAGGCTGGATTACATTTTCTATGCCCTTTATGTGGCTAAAGACAAAGAAAACAGAGAGGAGGGGAGATCTCACTAGAAATGTTAGTAGAACTAGGCTCTCTTCAGGTCAAACTGTTCCACAGTCAGGCCAGAAAATTTCTCCTGTTTCGAGAGATGTTGTAGAGATGTAATCCAGGAAACCATATAACTTATTTTGAAGTGAAGGAAGTGGAAAAATCACAAGTAACTCCAAGGTCTTGAATGGTGATGCTATGAAAAAGAATAGTGAAGTAAGAAGGAAAAGTAGATGAGTGTGGGTGTTTTAACCTGGAATCTGGGAACTTGTTTTTTTTAAAAAAATTTTGATAACTTTCTTTCAATATAATTGACCTCCTTTGTTATTCTATGGGTTTTATTTTATGCATTGAAAGAAATTATTCTAAAAAGAGGTCTATAGGCTTCACTAGGCTGCTAAAGGGGTCCAAGAGATTAAAACAAAGTAAAACAAAAATGAAAGGTTAGGAAATCATGCTGTGGAGGAAAGAGAATAACCGTGGATTTGCACATGCTGAAGTTGAAGGGCTGCTCATCCAGCGCCCTACTACAGTTATATCCCAAAGCTTTGTCGTGGCCCCTGCTTTTTCTTTCTCTTCACTCCTTCTCTCCACCTCTCACCCCCTACCTCACCAACCTCTGTAACATCATCAGCTCTCAAGGGTTAAACTATTATCACTATTGAGATCTATGTGCTATCTTTGCTGAACTCAAGCCCCGCATCACCAACTGCTCATTTGGCACATCTAATTGGCTTCCTATGGGTATTTCACACTCAACATATCCACAACAACACTCATTATCTCTCCCCTCAAACATTCCCCTTATCCCAACTTCTTTGTTTTTGCTGACTGCCTCAACATTCTTCAAGTCACTTAAGCTTACAAACCTGCTTCCTAAAGCAGTACCCTAAAGGGGCATTCTAAAACCTTCACTCTCCCAGATCTGATCTTGCCAATTTTACCTCCAAGATATTTTTATATCTATCCCCTTCTCTTCATTCTTATAGTAACCACCTTAAAGCATTTCCATTTCTCCTCTCAACTAGATTATTAAAATAATTTCCTGAGGAAGCAGGAAACTGGGGAAAAAATTTTATGGCAAATATCTCTGATAAACGCTTTGCTTCTTAAACATATAGAGAAGTGAGTCAAATTTATAAGAATATGAATCATCCACCGACGGATAAATGGTCAAAGGATATGAATAGGCAGTTCTGAGAAGAAATCAAAGGTAACTCTAATCATAAGAAAAAGCGTTCTAAATCTGTTATAAGAAAATCCACTAGATTCCAGCTTTTAAGGATGTTAGCTAAAGTTTGTATCTCCTTCAGTGGGTAGCATAATTGTCTGCACAATGACCTTCCTAATAAATATCTGTTAGATGATGTTGAATGAAACTCCATTTGAATTGTTAGTAGTATTTTCCCTGTTGTACTCAAGGTTATGGTTTATAAGCCCAAGATGTTGGCTCACACTGAGAGAAGACTGAGGTTGCCTAAGTTCCTTGATTGTTATCTTATATGAATGTGCACAAGTCTGCTTTACATGAGCATAACACAAGTATCAAGAGGAAATAGCATTAAGCTAAAATTAAGTTTCAGAAGACACTTTAAACAGTGCTTTTAATCCTTTAATACGCAGCTGCTTCTGAAATTTTGATTTTAGGAACTTGAATATTAATGGTCTTTCAAAAAGATGCAATGTAGGTATTCAGTGGACTGGAAAAAGCTACATGGATTTGAGGCTTTTATAAGAGAATGAGCATTATGTAGATAGTAGCACCTGGGAACTTGCATGCAAATATTCAGTAATCAGTGAACTATGAAAAATTTTATTTGTATGAAATGAAAGGACTCATGTATATTTGTACATAGGTGCACTTGCAGAGGCTCCTTCTAAAGGAGAAGAAAGCATTTGTATAGAGAGACAGTGCTAACTTGCATATTTAGAGGGAACTTCTTCATCTGTGAGTTCTATTTATATACAAATGGAACCATAGGTCCAATGCCCATTGATCCACCCATCCATGCATTCATCCATCCATCCATATATTCATACATACATATAATACAAATACATAATATATTCATATACACATGCATGCACTCATACATGCTCACACACCCAGAGGAACATGATCTTAGGCAAATAGTATTGAACACTGTTCAAGGGATATAGTTAGAGAAGTACCAAAGAAGGAACATCAGGACATTGTGCCAATATGTACAATTTTCATCAGAGCTGAATGTAGCTAACGTCTACTCATTTGGCTTGTTGCTATACTTTCCATTGGAAATCCCATAGCTATTTGATTCAATTCAATTTGCATTTATTAAGCACCCATCATGTTCCAGCCATATACTAAGGACAAAACTAACCCCTGTTTACTAGTAAGGGTGACTTGAACTTTAGGAATATCAGTTTGGCAGCTATGAGAGGGTGGGTTGGCAAAAGGAGAGACTTGAGGCTGATAAAACAAGTAGAAGGCTATTTCGATAGCTGCTGAGAGCCTGAACTGTGGTGGTAGTTGTGTGACTAGAGAGAAGGGGCTGCTGTTGATACCATTCCATAAATCAATCAACTAGGATTTACTAAACTCCTGTTATGTTCTAGACACTGTTTTCAGTGCTTAGTCCTCCATAAATGGAGGATGGCACCATTAAATTATCTGCAGGACTTCTTTTATAATTTGGGGCATATGGGCACTTATCACTTAGGCTGTTCACCTGTTATCCCTTCCTTTTAGTATCTGATTAGCTTACCTCTTTTTCAGATAACATATTTCTACATCTTTTGTGCTATGTATTAGTCATATTGCTTAGTCATCTCAGATATTGTATGGTTTAAGGAAGACATTGCTAGACCAAGAGCCAGGGGATCTAGGTTTGATACCTGGCTCTGACACTAGCTGTGTGACTCAGAACACATCACTTTCTTTGTTCCAGTTTCCTCATTTGAAAAAATGAAAATATTGTAATAATATTTCACCACCAACCTCACATTGTTGTGAGGAAAATGCTCAGTGAACCTTAAAGCACAAAATAAATGTGAGCTATTACTCCGCTATAGTCTACTTATGCCTTTGGGTCATCAGCACTTTTGATTCTTAGAGATTGTTTTCTATATTGAAGCACATCCATACAATATCAATGGTAGAATACTGATTTTTGTGCCAAATACCAGCCTGGGATTATTGAAAGTGCCATATAATTCTGTAAAAATAATTCATATTACCCTCTTCTTCCTATTTAATTCTTTGCCCAACTCACTGTCCATCTGTCTTGCTCATACAAGATATATTTAATGAAGGGGAAAATTTTGTTTTGTATGGTTGTGTGTATTGTGAAAGTTGTTAGATGGATCTTTTTCAAGTTATCATGGATCACAATTGAGGGGATCTGGAAGAAATCTAGGGGTTCATACAATCAGTACTATATTATACACAAACAATACCTGGAAGTCCTGAATATCTATAGTGATCCCTTTTCTTTTTGGGTTCTTCTCAGTGGTGAATGCCTTTGCTAAGCACACATCTCCCAGTTTTGCTCCTGGTTTGTTACAGATAATTGGAGCAGATCACTGAACAAATAATTCTCTGTGGCTAACTGTATCGAAAAATTGCTTTTGATTCAAACACATACATGGGATACACTGTGTTGGAGGAATGTCCTTAAGTATTCATTTTGCTCTATTGGCCGGGTCAAATGCTTTTTGATGATAAACAAAATATGACCTCTTATTTTCTATACTTTTCATTATGGCTATAAAAATTTCATCTATTATAAGAATTGTTATAAAACCTGAGTCTACACTTCTCAAGCTATAAAGCCTATCCTTTAGTAGATTATTTTCATATTTTTATATTAAAAAAACCTTTGATACTTCCTAAAAGAGCAATGAAGTATAAAAAATTATCTGACTTGTGGGTCAATTGATAATTATGTCTGTTCTATAATAATTTTTGGCAATAATACAGTTCATTTTTTAAATTAGTATCTTCTCCTATTTTAGATATCTTAACAGTTATTATTTCAATATTTTGAAACTGTCCTATCAAGGGTAGATTTCTTTCGTGTGTGACTTGATCTTGTCCAACTAATTTCCTAACTTCATTATCTTGAATTCTATTTCTACTTCCTTATATAATATATTGAGGACTGAAGGAGTAGAGCCCACATGTGGTAGTTCCACTGTCATGATTGATGAGAATAGCTCTCCAGAGAAATGATAGAAAATATGTTTCATTTTAAAACTTGTTTTCCTCCTCCTATTTTCATCTATGAGTGCTATTGGGATGATCTGCCACAGTTTGGTTCCAAGTTTTGGTGCCAAGTTTTCTGCATTCCTGGTTTCCTCTTAAGTGATTTTCATTTTGCCGGATGACACTGCTAATGATCTTTTACCACCTGCCCCTAGAATTTGGCAAATTAGTTCATGCTCCAAACTGACATTGCCTTTGACTTCAATATTTCTTCTTTTGTCAAGGGGAAATAAATGGAAGAAAACTGAGGCAGTTAAAATAACTAGGCCATGGCTCATATGTTTTAGAATTTGCATGTAAATCCAAGTATCTTGACTCTAAATACATTATGCTGTCTCTTCTATGCCATATAACTACATCACTATGAGAATGACAAGAATCACAAAGCATGGTGATGCATAGATGAAGGAAGGGAATGTCCACACTGAAGAGAACATGGATTTATTAGTGTCATAGGAGCTCTGAATTACTATAAACTAAAATGAAGAAGTCTGGTAGTATATTGCTTTGGTCTTAGATTTATCACCATATTGGTTGCAAACACATACTGTTAGAAGACATTGCAGTTCTACTTTAGAGGTACCATGGCATGGTGGGTGTGAGCATTCACTTTGAAGTTGGAGATCCAGCTTCAAGTCTGGCTCCTGTGCTCCTGGCTGTGGGACTGTGGCAAGGTTACTTTAGTTGTCCAGGACTCAGTTTCCTCCTCTATAACATAATGGGGATTATATTATCTACTTCACTGGGGCTATGAGAAAAGCACCAAAGAGCTAAATAAATGTGATTTATTGTTACTTTATCAGTGGTGTTGCAGAAGGCTGGGCATGCCATGAATGAAAAGCAGAACTTTTTTGAGATTAGATATCTATCTGTCTATCTATCTATCTGAGACAGTGATAAATATGATAGAGAGAGATATAGGTGTGTGTATGTGTGTGTGTATGTACATTCACACAGATATGTATGTTTGCTTCTTCGAACATCGCTTTACTGAGGCAAGGTTATCGAGTTGTAAACACTAGGACTGTTTTCATTTTTTTTCTTCTGCTTTTAACAAGAAAAATGTAATAACTATTCAAATTTCCATTGCAAGGTTGTCAGAGCAAAATTAGTACACAATGCACTCTAAGACATGAATTGTTCAGAATTTACTGATGCATGAAATCAAAATTAGGCAAAATCAAGAGAAAGGCTGGCAAAATGTCATTTGCCACTAGTGAGGTGTCCATAACAATACTGGCATTGTTTAGCAGAGTTTTCTGTTTAATTTATGTAAAGTCCAAAGTGCATGGAAGCTATATTCATGCTGATGACTTACTTTTTAAAATATATTTTATCATTTATTTATTTTAAAGATTGTTTTCTTTGTAAATTTTGAGTTACAAATTCTGTGCCCCCCTCCCACCACCTCCCAACCCACTGACAAGGTAAGCAATATATCAATTATATGTGTGTAATCATGCAAAACATATTTCCATGTTAGCCATATTTCAAAAAATAAAGTAAGAAAAATAAAGTGAGAAAATTATAGTTTGATTTGCATTCAGAGTTCAACAGTTCTCTCTCTGGATAGCATTTCTTCATTATGAAATTGTCTTGGATCATTGTATTGATCAGAATAGCCAAGTCTTTCACAGTTGATCATCATTATAACATTGCTATTTCTGTGCACAAGGATCTCCTGTTCTCCTCATTTCACTTTGCATCAATTCATAAAAGTCTTGCTATGTTTTTCTGAAACCATTCCCTTTATTGTTCCCCACAGCACAATAGTATTCCATCACAATCATAGGACACAACTTGTTCAGCCATCCTCTAATTGATGAGTATCCCCTCAATTCACAACTCTGCCAGTTCAACAAGAACTGCTAAAATATTTTTGTACATTTAGATACTTTTACTTTCATCTCTTTGGGATACAGACCTAGTATGGTATTTCTGGATCAAAGGTTATGCACAGTTTTTATAGTTCTTTGGATCTAGTTCCAAATTGTTCTCCAGAATGTTTTGACTAGTTCACTACTCCACCATATCCTTTGCATTTCTTACTAAAAAATCTTTAATAAATTCATTAGTTTAAATTAGTAATTTAGTAAATTAGTAAAATTAGTAAAAACATTAGTTTCAAAAGCTATTGTGCTTGTGTGCTTCTCCTTCTCAAATTCCTATTTCCATCCATTCATTCCTTGAAGTTACTTATTGATGATTGGATACTATTTCCTCTTTGTTTTGATTTTTAGAATTATCACTAATTGCCATATCTCCCTCCCAGCCCTGCCCCCCAAAAATACCTGAAATCTTCCATTTTACAAACAGACATAGCAAAAGAAAACAATTCTATTTAGTAACAATATTGAAAACTATGTTTCATTTAACAATCATCCCTCTCTCAGGAGGTATGAATCATATTTCATCACAAGTCCTCTGAAATAATGGTCATTACATTGGCCAGAGTGTTAAAATTATCCAGAGATGCTTTTCTTTGTTGCTCTTTTTTTAAATTTATTTTTAGTTTTCAACATTCATTTTCAACATTTACCTAACAGTCATTTTCAATATTCATCCACAAGATTTTGAGTTACAAATTTTCTCCCCATTTCTACCCTCCCCCTCACCCCAAGATGGCACATATTCTGATTGGCCCTTTCCCCAGTCTGCCCTCCCTTCTGTCACCCCAATCTGCCCCCACCTTATCCCCTTTCCCCTTATTTTCTTGTAGGAATAGATAGATTTCTATACCCAATTGCTCGTACATCTTGTTTCCCAGTTGCATGTAAAAACAATTTTTTTAACATTTGTTTTTAGAATTTTGAGTTCCAAATACTCTCCCTTCTTCCCTCACCCCCGCAACTTCCTTGAGAAAGCATGCAATTTTATATAGGTTATACGTGTAACATTATGCAAAATACTTCCATAATAGTCATGTTTTAGAAAACTAAATATATTTTCCTCCATCCTATCCTGTCCCCCATTATTCAGTTTTCTCCCTTGACCCTGTCCCTTTTCAAAAGTGTTTGCTTTTGACTACCTCCTCTCCCAATCTGCCCTCCCTATCTATCTATTTTCTCCTTTCCCCCTACTTTCCTGTAGGGTAAGATACCCAACTGAATGTGTATGTTACTCCCTCCTTAAGCCAGATCTGATGAGAGCAAGATTCACTCATTCCCTTTCACCTACCCCCTCTTCCCTTCCATTTTAACAGCTTTTTTCTTGCTACTTTTATGTAAGATAATTTATCTCATTCTGTCTCTCTTTCTCCTCCTCCCGATATATTCTTCTCTCACCCCTTATTTTATTTTTTAGATATCATCCTTCCATATTCAATTCACCCTGTGCCCTCTGTCTATAGATATGCATATTCTCTTCAACTACCCTAATACTGAGAAATGTCTCATGAGTAACAAATACCATCTTTCCATGTAGGAATGTAAGCAAAATTACTTTAGTAAATCCCTTATGATTTCTCTTTCCTGTTTCCTTTTCATGTTTCTCTCGATTCTTGTGTTTAAAAGTCAAATTTTCTATTCAACTCTGGGTTTTTCATCAAGAATGCTAGAAAGTCATCTATTTCATTGAAAATCCATATTTTGCCCTAAATTATTATACTCAGTTTTGCTGGATAGGTGATTGTTGTTAATCCTAGCTACTTTGATGTCCAGTATATCATATTCCAAGCCCTTTGATCTCTTAATGTAGAAGCTGCAAGATCTTGTGTTATCCTTGTGTTTTCACAATACTCAAATTGTTTCTTTCTGGCTGCTTGCAATATTTTCTCCTTGACCTGGGAACTCTGGAATTTGGCAACAATATTCCTAGGAGTTTTCTTTTTGAGATCTTTTTCAAGAGGCAATTGGTAGATTATTTCAATTTCTATTTTACCCTCTGGCTCTAGAATATCAGGGCAGTTCTCCTTGATAATTTCTTGAAAGATGATGTCCTGGCTCTTTTTTTTTGATCATAGCTTTAATGTAGTCCAATAATTTTTAAATTATCTCTCCTGGATCTATTCTAAAAGTCAATGGTTTTTCCAATGGGATGTTTCACATTATCTTCTATTTTTCAAAGCTTTTGGTTCTGTTTTATAATTTCTTGATTTCTCATAAAGTCACCAGCTTCCACTTTTTTCATTCTCATTTTTAAGGCAGTATTTTCTTCAGTGGTCTTTTGGACCTCCTTTTCCATTTCCTTTTCCTAATTCTGCCTTTCCAGGCATTCTTCTCCTCATTGGCTTTTTGGAACTCTTTTGACATTTGGCTTAGTCTATTTCTTAAGGTGTTATTTTCCTCAGTATTTTTTGGGGTCACCTTTATCAAGCTGTTGACTCATTTTTCATGATTTTTTTCACATCATTCTCATTTCTCTTCCCAATTTTTCTTCTAGTGCTCTTCCTTGATTTTCCAAATCCTTTCTGAGCTCTTCCATGGCCTGAGACCAATTTATATTTTTCTTGGAGGCTTTTGATGTAAGATCTTTGACTTTGTTGACTTCTTCTGGTTGTGTTTTGATCTTCCTTGTTACCAAAGAAAGATTCTATAGTCTGAGTCCTTTGATTCTGACTGCCCATTTTCCCAGCTAATTACTTGGCTTTTGAACTTTTTGTTAGGGTATGACTGCTTTCAGAGTGGAGAGTGCTTTGTCCTAAGTTTCAGGGGTTTTGCACTGCTGTTTTCAGAGCTACTTCTATTCTGAGGTGGTATGATACTCCTCTCCTGGCCTGTGTTTTGTTAGCTGAGTGCAAGTACTCATTTCTGCCATGTAACTACCAGGAGGACTCCCTCTCCACAATCACTGCAAGCTCTGCTGCACCAGTGCTCCTCCTCCTTCAACAACCACCAACCAGGATTGCAACCCAGATGCATGCAGGGCAAAGCAAGTGAACGCTGCCTTAGCAGCAGCAAAGGGATCCCTGCACTCTCACTCTGATCAGCTGCCTGATTCCCAGCAATGTGTGTGGACCTGGAGCTCCAGAAGCAGCCACACAGCCTTAGCCCACCTCTGGTGCACCAGGGCTGGACCCTGCACTTCTCTCACCCAGGTCTACGTGTTTTCCCACTGACCTGCTCCATTGTCTTTGGTGTTTGTGGGTTAAGAGGTCTGGAAACTGCCACAGCTCAGTGATTCAGGCCCCTGAGGCCTGCTCCACCTGGTCTACTCTGGCCTGGTCTCTTCCAGCATGGCCCAAGCTGGGCTGCATTCTCCTCCCAGCATGGTGTGATAGACTCTTCCTAGAGACCATCCAGTTTGTCTTGGGCTGGAAACTTATTTCACTCTATGGTTCCATGGGTTCTGTAGCTCTAAAATTTGTTTAGAGTAATTTTTTACAGGTTTTTGGAGGGATTTGGTGGAGAGCTCAAGTGAGTCCCTATTTTCAAGCTGCCATCTTTGCTCTACCTCCTTGATCTATTTTCTAGGTCAGTTGGTTTTTTTTTCCCATATTTCCCATTTTCTTTTTTTTTTAAATTCATTTGACTGTTTCTTGACATCTCATGGTGTTATTAGCTTCATTTTGCCTAACTCTAATTTTTAAGTATTACTTTCTTCAGTGAGACTTTGTACCTCTTTTCCATTTGGCATATTATACTTTTAGAGGAGTTCTTATCTTCAGTGAATTTTTGTGCCAACTCTGTTTTTTAAGGTATTAATTATTTTGTATCACTCTCATTTGTTTTCCAATTTTTTTTCTACCCCTCTTATCTCTTTCTTTAACTCTTCCAGAATCCTAATTGGTCTTAGATCCAATTAGCATTTTTCTTTGAGACTTTGTAGCTATTTTCACATTGCTTTCTTCTTTTGAGTTTATGTTTTGGTTTTCCCTGCCAGCACAGTAGCTTTTTATGATCAATTTCTTGTTGTTGTTATTGTTGTTGTTTCCTCATTTTCCTTGACTTTGAATTTCTCCCCTGATCTTTTGTTGGCTCTGCCTTCCCAAAATTTGATTTGAGGCATTATTGTACAGTTGTTTGAAGGGAGAAGTTGATAGAGTTCACCTAGGTTGCCTGTAATCCAACATCTCAACTCTATAGACACTCTGTTGACTTCATAAATCTCAATTTTAAAAATATTTATAATTGTTTTAAATATTTTCTTGCTTAAATACAACTTTCATTAAAAGATTATACATCACATTTATCAGATAGCATTTGGCCAGGTTCCTTAAATTCTGTTTTTGATGAAATTAATTTTAGTTTCTAACCTTGGTTGTTATCCTTTGCTCTTGAAGAGGACCAAAATGATATCATTATGCTAGAGTCAAGTTTCAACGTGTCCAACTGTGACTGATGAGATCACTATGAGCTCAGAATGCTCTACCACAGGTCTGGCACAAATAGTCCATGTGAATATTTGGGGTGGATATTCTAAATTTGTGCATCTTGTGTTTCCTTTGAGCTGTTTCAATTCTGCTTTGCCCTACCTTCTCTGATGTGGGAATGCCATGCTGAGAGGTCGTCCTGTGCCAGTGTCTCTCATGTCACACAATCAATTCCAAAGTTCTGGAGAGAGATTTTGAGAGTGTCCTTGTATTGCTTCTTCTGACCACCACGTGAATGCTTGCCCTGTGTGAGTTGTCCATAAAATAGTCTTTTTGGCAAGCATACATTTTGCATTTGAACAACCTGGCCAGCCCATTGGAGCTGTGCTCTCTGAAGCAGAGTTTGAATGCTTGGAAGTTTAAGTTGAAGTAAGGACCTCTGTGTCTGGTACGTTATCCTGCCAAGTGATCATCAGAATCTTCCTAAGACAATTCAAATGGAAGTGATTCAGTTTCCTGGCATGGTGCTGGTAGACTGTCCAGGTTTCATGGAAATACAACAATGAGGTCAGCATAATGGCTTCGTAGACCTTCAGTTTGGTAGTCTCTAATATTTCTTCTCTCCTATGCTTTCCTTTGGAGACTCACAAAAACTGAGCTAGCTCTGGCAATGTGTGCATCAATCTCATTATCAATGTGTGTGTCCCTAGAAAGTACACTACCAAGGTAAGTGAACTTATCCACAGCATTCAAAACTTCTCCATTTGCTATAACTGATGGTACCATGTATGGATGGTGTGGTGGTGGCTGATGGAGCACCTGTGTTTTCTTGGTGTTAATTGTTAGGTCAAAACTAGCACAAGCAGAAGAGAAGTGATCCATACTTTGTTGCATCTCAGCTTCAGAGACTGCATTGAGTGTACAATCATCTGCAAATAGAAAATCATGCACCAACACTCCCTCCACTTTGGTTGGCTTGTAGCCTTTTCAAGTTGAAGAATTTACCATCAGTGTTGTAGCTGTCCTTGATGCTGTGTTCATCCTCATTGAAAGTATTTGACAACATGACTGAAAATATCATGCTAAAAAAAATGAGAGCAAGCACACAACCTTGTTTCACTCCATTGGTAACTGGGAAGGCATGAGAGCATTGTCCATTATCTAGAACCCGGGCAAGCATGCTGTCATGAAATTAATGTACAATGCTGACAAACTTCTCTGGGCAACCAAATTTTGACATAATTTTCCATAAGCCCTCACTACTAACAGTATTAAAGGCCTTGGTCAGATCTACAAATGTTGTATACAGACCTATATTCTGCTCTGGCATTTCTCCTGGAGTTGTAGGGCAGCAAACACCATATTGACTGTTTCTTGGCCCTTTCTGAAGCCACACTGGCTCTCAGGTAGATGACCATCTTCCAGGTGAAAGATCAGCCTATTAAGGAGGACTCTAGCAAGAATCTTGCTAGCAACGACTAAGAGAGAAAAGCCCCAGTGATTGTCATAAGATAATCTATTTATTCCACCTTTATAGAGGTAGATATAGAATAAATATAGAGGTACCAATGGAGGCGTCCTTGAACTCCTGGGAGATAACCTCCTCTTGTCATATAAGCTGGAAAATTTAGTTTCTAACAATAAAGTTCATAGAGGAAGAGTTCTTAACCTATTTTGGGTCATGGATCCCTTTGTTTTTCTGGTAAAGGCTATGGATCCCTTCTCAGAATAATGTTTTTAAAGGAATAAGTAAACCATATAGGATAAGGAATTGAATATTGAAATGCAATGATCAATATACAATATACAAAATACAATGATCAAAATAGGAAAACATTAATTAATCACTGGACCCAGGGTTGAGAATCCCTGGTGCAGAGTATAAAGTAAACAGATTGAAAGATCATTAATCCTATCCTTTCCTTTTATGGATGAGGAAATAGAGATCCAGAAAGATTGTGGTATCAAAGATTTTGTAAAAGGAATTCTTGTATCAATTATGAGAGAGCACTAGAAGACCTCTAAAGTCTTTTCTACAACTAAGAGGTTATTATTCTAAGTCTTACAGGAACTCCAACCTCATTATTTTACAGATGAGGAAAATAAGGTCCAAAGAGTTAAATGAAATTGGCCTATGGTCATACATATATTCAGTGGCAAAGATTTGAAGGTAGATTCTGACTCCAAATTCAGTGTTCTTTCCATTGTTTTCAGAGCTTCCATAATCTTCCAAATTCAGACTACACAAATTGACATGTAATACTATACTTGTGAATATAATGGAATAGTGGATAGAGCTGACCTCATAATCAGAAGAGGCAGGTGACTGACACAGTTGATAGAGCTCTGGGCCTGGAGTCAGGAAGACCTGGATTCAAATTCAGCTTCAGACACTTATCAGCAGTGTGACCCTGGGGCAAGTCACTGAACCCTCTTTGCTTCATGTGTAAAATGAACTGGAGAAGAAAATGGCAAACCACTCCAGCATCTTTGCTAAGAAAACTCCAAACGGGGTCACAAAAAGTCAGACATGACTCGACAACAATAACTCTGAAAGGCCAGGATTTAAGTCCTATCCCAGATACATACTGACCCTGTGCTTTGCACAAGTCACATAATTGCACAATATCCCAGATAACTCTAAGAGTATAAACTGCAGAAGAGGTACAGCTGTGCCTTGGTAGAGGGAGATTGTTGTTGTTTTACCCTGCAGTCTCTCAGTGGAAATCCTTACACCAAAGAAATCACAGATCTGTACCAAAAAGATGGGAGTGGTAGAGGGAAGACACTTCTATGATATACCTTACAAGTGGTATCCAGCCTCTGCTTGGAGACCAGCAATGGGAATGGTATCTACTACCTCGCAAGGAAGCCCATTTCCCTTGGGGACAATTTTAATTGTTGGGAAGTTGTCTTTCCCCCTAGTCCCTTACATTTATTCTCTTATTCAGCAATAATTTTTAGAATTAATACTATGTGTTAAGTAATTTTAAAGGACAAAAAATGAGACAGTTTCTGCACCCAACGAGTTTACATTCTCTTGGGCTGGTGCCCAAAATGACTTTTTGTAACTTTTACTCATATGGGAATATGTGACTAGTCTCCCTGGCTACTTTAAAAAGTGACTGTGTAGCACATAGAATACATGTTCTTATTTATATTCTCTTCTATGTACAATTAAGTTTGAGATTATTTGGAGCTCAATTTTCCTAAAAAAATTTAGCAAAACTTTGGCTAAATAGAGTTCAAAATAATCAGTCTTTGATTGCTAGATTTTCTTCCCACTCTTGCAACATTTTAGGAAAAAACACATGACAACAACTAAATGAACCCAGGAGTTTCTTATTAAAAAGTAATATTAAATGATATGGAGAATTTTTTATCTTACTATTGATGGCTTCCCTTGAGAACTATCTCTTTACATACTTTGATGATTTATAAATTGAGGAATGATTCTTACTGCTATAAATTTAAATATATCTTAGAAATAGGACTTTTATTAGAGAAACTGACTCAAATAGTTTTTCCTAGTTAACTTTTCCTACTAACTTTAAGCTGCAATGGTTTTCTTTATAAGGAAAAAAAACCCAACATAATCAAAATTGTCCATTTTATTTTTTGTGATCCTTTCTATTCCTTGCTTGGTCATGAACTCTCCCCTGTATATATCTTCAAAAGATATTTTCTTCTTTGCTCCACTACTGTTTTCTTTGACTGTACATATTTGTTACAAGGTTTTGTTTTATCTTTTTTCCAGTGGGAAGAGGGCTAGAAGGGAGAGGAAATAACTGCTTATTACTTCAAAAAGTAATAATTAAAAAGAGAAAAAACAATTAACTTTATGTCAAGGTACAAATTCAGGACATCCTTATGCTTTTACATGGAGTGTACAGTATTGAAAAATGCAAACTGATTTTACAAATCACAATCTTGAGAAGTTATAATATACTTAATTTAAAAACACTATTTTGTTCAACATAATTACTATGATGGAAAGATGGACTAGTAAAATTTTATAAAGAAGGTAGAAATATACAGGGCTTTCTGTCTAATTCTAATTTATTGAGGTTTAATAACACATAGTTCATCTGTTCTTTGAATATTTTTTCATGTTGTCACCTTGAATCCTAGACCCTTGAAGGACATTGCAAAAGAGGATAAGAAATGATGATCTGTACTGATAGCAGTTATAACAGATAACTCTAACCTATTATCTGCATCAGGCTGTAACTTTAGATCTGATTAATTTTCCTTATCATTCTAATTTAGGCTACTGTATTGTTGTGATTATTTTTCATTAAAGTAACTTCTCATTTTAGTAAATAAAAAAACCAAAGTGGTTTTCTGATATCCTATAGATAAAAATCATTGGTTCTATGGCTGATTTTGTACTTAGCAGAGCTGAAAGGCCCTTCCTTCTTTTTTATTAGTTAACACCTTTCATTAAGATGTGGTTCTTTTTCACACACAGAGTGTCAAGCTTTCTAATGATTTCCTGGCTAGATTTTCACCCTTTAATTCCATTTGCAAATCTACAAGGAGGCCATCAAATTAAATAAAAAATCTGTTTTAATTGGATCTGTTTCAATCTCCTTGTGAAGAACATGTATCTCAAAAAGATTTCCTTGCAGTACTTTTGGAAGTGAAATAAATTCATTGAATTTTCTTTTTCTTTTTATCTTTTTGGATATATCCAGCATCAAAGTCAACTCAACAAGTATGTGTTAAGTGCCTACTATGTGCCAGACATGCACTAAGTGCTGAGGCTAAGAAGAAAGGCAAGAAACAGTCCCACCTTTCAAGGAGCTTACAGTCTATGAAGGAGATAATACGTAAAGAAGATAAAAACAGGACAAATGAGAGATAATCTCAGAGAAGACTGCAGTATTAAGGATCACTATAGGAAATCTGCTTGCAGATGATAAGATTTTAGGTCAGACCTTAAGGAAACCAGAGAAGCCAGGAGGCAGAGATGAGGAGGGAGAAAATTTCCAGCATGGAGGAACAAGTCACTGAAAATATCTGGAGTTGGGAGATGGAGTGTCCAGTTCTAGAGACAGTATGGCACTTCACTGAATCATGGAGTGTGTGGTGGTAAGATGTAAGAAGATAGAACAGGTAGGAAAGGTGAACCACTTGTTTACATTGGATCAGAGTTTTTGTAAAATATCATTTTTTTCTGTAATAGATTTAGAGGGAAACATGTATTCCATTCTCCTGATTTTAGCAATGGAGTATCCTCAGATACATGTGTGATCTCATCGATTGAAGAGTTCCCTCCAACAATGGAGACAATAATCCATCTATGTCTGCTCATCTGTCTCAAATCTTGTCTTAAGTTTTCAGAAAAGCTTGCTACAGGATCTGTCCTTGATTTCTCCTGGTATTATGAGAGTTTTAGTGGAGTGCTCCACTAGTCCCTCTTATCCCTTTACAAACAATAGATACCCTCTTATAAAAATAATACTATTATTAAATAAATTAAACAAAAGTGCAAAAAACTGAAAAAATTAACAGTGATTATGTGTTTCATGGGCATAAAATTTATACTAAGAATTATTACATAGAGTAATTTTTGATAGAAGCTATATTCTGCTGCTCCTTTCAAAGTATTCCGAGATCAGAGCTGTGACTGGCATTAAGAAGCTTGAGCTTTGCCTCTGCCTCCTCCCCTCTGCTGCCTAGACCACATCATTGCCAGGAGGAAAGTGCCATATAAATGTGACTTATTATTGTTCAATGATCCATACACAGAGATATAGTAGTAGCACCTCATTTATCTCATATCATTGAGGAATGAGGTTTTCCATGTAATTGAATTTACCAACTAAAAGAAACTTGCCTCTTTATCCACTAACGTCTGTTCCCCTTTAACACTTTTAACATAAATCTTTACAAAATGGAGTACATGCTTCTTTAACAGATAATCAGCATAAAGGCCATAATTTAGTCATTTCTTGATGAGTTCAGGAAAATCATGTGAACATCAAATATTACCATATGCCATAAACGCTCAGATTTATACAGTGCTTTAAGATCTGTTAAACATTTCATAACATCACATATTTATTTCAGCCTCACGACAACTGTGCAAAGTAGACTATTATTATTCTAATTTTTAAAAATGAAATTAAATTCTGTGAAATTATATTGACCAAGAATGGTCCTGAAAAACATGAAAAAAAATGCATCTCCCTCTAGAGAAAGAGAATATTGTGTATGCTGTCAGATATAGTTGTAACAACAATGTTGCTAGCAGCTGCTGTGGAAGTGAAAGACCAACACAAGATCAACAAAGAAGAGCACACAAAAGGGCTGCTAGGGCAGGTACTTTGATCTGCTTTTCTAAGGAAAGCAACTTTAAGGGGTTAACAATCTCAGTTTAATTAAACATAGATTTATCATTCACTTAGTTCAAAGGAAAAAGTCAGCACCCCAAACTTCAGAACAAATACAGAAAGAAACTACAAACAGATCAACAGACAGGCTTTGTCTGGTGAAGACATCACATATATAGTTAGTAAAAAGAGAAGCACCAACATCTGGATTTTCAAAGCCCAGGAGCTCTTAACACTGTCTACCCAGAGTATCATCTGGTCAAATCATACTACACCCTTCCAGTGAGAGAGAGCCCCAAAACAAAACGCCAACCTCAGATCTTATATACCCTTCTCAGGGTCAGAGAGCATCACAACCATGAGACTCAAACCTATGTGAACTAGGCTTTCTTGTTTCTTAAGCAGGTCAAAGATTTTTGATTCAATCAAAGAAACAAATGATAACAAAAAGTCCACTTGGCTTACCATTACATTTGAAAGGCAAGACTCATCAAAGGTACTTGATTACCTTAGCTTTCTAAAAGAGAAAACAAAAAAAGTCCCACCCTAATTACCATAACAATAGTAAATGGGTCTTCCTGGCCCTATATTTACTGCACCACCAAGCTGTCTGAGGGGAACTGAATCAAATTTATAAAAATAAGAGCCATTGCTCAGTTGATAAATGGTCAGGAGATATTGACAGGCAGTTTTCAGAATAAGAAAACAAAGCTGTTTATGGTCATATGGAAAAAAAAATGCTCTACTTAGAGAAAGGCAGATTAAAACAACTTGGAAGTACCACTTTACACCAAAGAAATGACAAATGTTGGAGGGGATAAGTCAAAATAGATATATTAATGAACTATTGTTGGAGTAGTGAATTGGGCCAACCATTCTGGAGAATAATCTAGAACTATGCCCAAAGGGCATATGGTTAATTTTATTAATAGCAATAAAAAGTACCAATTCTTTACAAACAAGCAAAAAAAATTACCCCCATTTAACAGATGAGGATACTGATAATAGAAATTAAATGTTTCAAGCAGCTAATGTTACTAGACAAGTACTCTTAGGCTGGCAGCTAGATGGTGAAGTAGTTGGACTGCAGGACCTGGAGTCAAAGAGTTTTGAGTTCAAATCCTGCCTCAGACACTTAGTAGCTGTGTATCCATGGGCAAGTTATTTAACCTTTCTGAGTTTCAGTTTCCTCATCTGTAAAATGTGGATAATGATAGCATCTACCTCACAAAATTGCTCTTAGGATTAAATGAGATAACAAATACGATACACTTTGCAAATCTTAAAGAGCTAGATAAATGGTAGACACTATTATCCTATGACACTAGAATGGCATCAATTTAATTTCAAAGTCCCTTAATAAAATCAGGGCAGCGCAGTGGCACCATGGATAGAATGCTAGGCCTGGAGTCAGGAAGACTCATTTTTATGAGTTCAAATCTGTCCTCAGGCGCTTACTAGCTATGTGACCCTGGGCAAGTCACTGAACCCTGTTGGTCTCAGTTTCCTCATCTGTAAAATGAGGTGGAGAAGAAAAAGGCAAACCATTCCATGATCTCTGCAAAGAAAATCTCAAATGTTCCAAAGATTCAGAAATGACTGAAAAACAACTCAACAACAACAAAAATAAAATTTATACAATATTTCTCTTTGTCCTTTGTAAAGTATAAAAGAGATTATTGAAAGACTCCCCTTTCTCTTGTACCCCTTTCTTCCCCTGTCCCAGTTCATGGGATCCCCTGCAAACAAGGGACAATGAGAGAGATATTAAGATATTTATTTCTACTTCTGCATGACTAGTATAATCACACCCATTAGAGTTATCTTTGAACATAAAAGCCGATGCATAATACGGTATTCGCTTTCTATTCTGAAGGCACATAACAATACTGTTTATAAATAGTACATGTACTGTTATGATATCCTTAGGTAGTTGGATATATTTTCTGCTTATTAACTTTAGCATTTTTCAATAACCTCTCTGTACTCCACCTAGCTCTCATATTGAGCAGGCCAGATAGAGTCTTTGCAGACCACTTATAAAAGATGACATGTACCTCACAGCACTAATCTACCTGAAATTTTATCTCATGCAGGATTTTAGAAATGCTGAAGATGGTCCAAATTGAGGATTTAAAAATATATTCTTCAATTATATTCCTCTAAAAATGTCCAAACCCACTCTGGGATATTCACACATAATTTCAATTGACCTGCTGCTGATCATTTCTCTCTTGTATTTCATAACTAGTTATTGAATTAGGATCAAGGTTTTTCCCCTTTTCTCCTTCCTCATCCAGAAATCAACCAGTGCAGGAAATCTTGGGCAGAGACTTACCCAGATAGGATGGCTAAGATCTAATCAAAGACAGTAAAGAAATTCTAAGTTTAGGTGAATGCATGGATTCCTGTTCATTGTTTTAACTCAGACAGGTCTGGGAAAATGTGAATTCCCTCTTTTGTCAGAAGGGTGATAAGGATATCGATAAATCTCTTTGATCAAAATTTGGATGCTCAATGTCATATATCCCAAGACCCTCATTGGAATAGGTCCAGTTCTAGTTATAATGTCTATTCTTTCTCATTTCTTTTTAGCCAATTCTTTTTAGCCACCCTCAGGAACACCCACTATTCCAAGGGCATATAAGTATTGCATTTGTTCCATGAGGGCTCTTTGACATTCGAGGGTGTCATTGACCCATTTTATTGGTAATATGCTAGCATTTTGATAAAATGATGAATTATTTTGAGTTTGAATTTGGGCTTTTCAAACATCATGCTTTCTTCCGCTCTCTTTCCCAAGGTTGCGCATGTAATAAGTGTCTGAGGAAGGATTTGGATCAAGGTGTTTGTGTCGGGCACAAATAGTCCATATGAAAATTTGGAGTGGAGATGTCTCTAAATTTGTACATTTCAAATTTTTTTTGAGCCACTATAATTGTGCCTCATTAGTAGAGCACAGTGCCTTCTTTGATGCCAGCATCTCCCGATGATTCCAAAATTCTTCAGAGACACTTGATAGTGTGCTTGTATTGCTTCTTCTGACTACCATGTGAGTGCTTGCCTTGAGTGAGTTCTCTATAAAAGTCTTTAGGCTCAGTGGGTTGCTGAGACTGAGTGTCTTCATGTCCTATTATGGCGGACGTCATTCCCCCATGTGGCCAAACCCTGTCACTAGGCTGGACCCTGGGTGCCTGTGTGTGTGTGACTGAGTGTGATAAGCAATTCAAGATGTTTTGAACATCTTTGAAGTAGTATGAAAATAACAGGTTTTACAATTGTCATATTTATTCTTATGAGGAAAATATATATATATATGTATATATATATGTACATATACATACATATATGTATGTATGTAAAATTTTAGTGCTCAGGATATGGGAAACAAGAGAGAGTAGTGGAAAGACAGGTGAACCTGGTCAGGGTCAAGACCAGGCTGACTTGGTCCTGGTCCTGGCTCTGTCACTAACCGGGACCTTAAACAATTTCCTTTCCCCTCTGGGCCTCAATCTCTTTCCCTGCAAAACCAGGGGGTTGGAGCACATGGTCTCTTGTAGTCCCCTCCTATTCTAACAGAATATGACTCTATAATAGCTGCAGTCAGAATGGTGTTGTAGAAAATAAAGAATCAGAATAGGCACCTTAAGAAGACCAGAATTGAAATCCCATCTCAGACACTTAATATGTGACCTTAGGCAATTTACTTGATTCCTTTATGCCTTGAACTATTTCCTTGCTATTTGTTTCAATCTGTCCAAATCTTCATAATGCCATTTGAGGTTTTCTTGGCAAAGTTTGCCATTTATCCAGCTTATTTTGCAGATGAGGAAACTGAAGTAAATAGGGTTTAGTGACTTGCCCAAGGCCACACAACTAGTAAATGTCTGAGGCCAGATTTGAACTCAAGTCTTCCTGAATTCAGACCCTGAGCTCTATCCAACACACCACCTAGGTGCCCTAATAACTTCCTTAGTGCTTATCAATGAAGTCTGATAGGGCTGTTATCTAGAGAGAGCTCCCCAAACTGAGGAAATCACAGATCCCACACATAAGCTGTATGATGCCTAGAAAGTTGAACAAATTGTGCAGTATTTGTTCAATTTCAAGGATGCCCTGGAGTGGTACTGCTATAACCCAGGAACAGAAAACCTCTTAACTCACTCATATGATGGCTTTACCTAGCAAACTCTACTTTTTTTTAAAAAAAAAAGATCAAGCTTGCTTACCTTAATGCTGTTAAAAGTGTCCTACAGCATTTTATTGAGAGAGGTGATGAAGAGAACAACTTGGAGAAAAGGGTTTCTCTTCAAATGAGGGAGGGTAGGTTCTCTCTTCTGTGGTAGAGTCACAAGCTCTGTTTCCTTGAGACTACTTTTACTTCAGTGATGAAATGTGAAACTGGTGCTTTAAAAAAAATGAAAGGTTACCCTCAAATACCATACCTGGTTCAGCCATTCTTCAGTTGATGGACACACTATCATTTTCCCATTCTTTGCCACTGCAAACAAGCTGCTATAAATATATTTGTACATATGGGTCCTTTTCCTCTTTTTTGATCTCAGTCTGATCAAAACAATGGCCAACCATGATTTCAGAAGTCAGATGCTGATGAAACAGCCTACCACCTACCACTTACCTACCATCTGATAGAGATGGACTCAGCAGATTGAGAAATATTTTTTGGTGGGGCGGGGGAGCCTTACGGGATGGGGACATGCCAATATGGGGATTTGTTTTACTTGACTATATGTCTTTGTAATAGGGGTTTGTTTTTGTTTTCTTTTGTTGGGGGGAGGATATAAGTGGGAGGAAGACAAGGCAGACATTTGAAGAAAATTTTTAATTTTTTAAAAAGTACAAGGGTCAATACAAAGAGGATAAGGCATTACAAGAAGAAAAAAAAAGCTAAAGCATGTCTTGTATAGCAAGGATTGCATTGATAACAAGTTGGTCAAAGATGGGGAGAATTTCATAGTAATAAAAAGTTATGTACAAACAAATATGATATTATTTAAAAGAGAGATACCAGGGAAAATTTTGGTGTTATAAAAAAAATAAACAAAAGACATCAATGCAACTTAATTTTTTTAAAAAAGTAGAAAAATGAGTTCTTTGAAGACAGAGGCTGTTGTTGCCTTTCATTGTATCCCCATTGCCTAGCACAGTGCCAGGAACATGGTAGGTACTTTACAAATGCTTGTTAACTTTCAAAAAAATTAAGAAAGAAAAAGTTTTGTGTTCTCTTGTTCTTTACCTTCCTTCATTTTAAAAGGTATTTAGAACAAAGAGGTATTAAGGAATCATTAAAGAATTCTGAACTGGCACCTTTCTGATGCAAGTTCATACAATATTCCGTATTATACTTCTGGAGGAAAGATTCTTATTTTGAATTTTGAAAGTATAATTTACTGTGTGATCATAAAAAGGTATGAATATAGCAGAGTCGCTTCCTAATTAAGGGTGAGTGGATATGTATGGCATGGGAAAAGAAGAGGAATCATTCAAAAACCTCAATTTTTATATTCAAAGGGGATGACTGAAAATAAATAAAATGATTAGCCACGGCCAAAGTTAGAAGAAAATGGCAGCAGTCATGTAATGAGATGTATAACTGGGGCACCAAAGGCCCACATGTGGATAAAAACTGATTGAGTTAAGCATTTACTGAAATTACTTTCTATCAGTGGCTTGAAAAGCAATCAGAAGAAAGACCTGCTGGTTCAAAATGAAAAGGCTTACATGTAAACCCAGTCTAAGTCTAAGGTATTGATTAGGTGAGTATCAAGGAAGAATTCTCACATTTTTCAAATTTCTTAGCTTAGCAATCATCCATGCCTGTGTGTTCATATTGAGTCTCCTAGATTACATAAATGAAAAGGAAAGGCAGGAAAAAACCAAAAAGCTAATCCATTTGTAAAAATGAAAATCATGTTTCTCTCATATTTGTATTTACATCACATGCAGTATATACTATCAACTGCTGAGCTATTTAAATAAACTCTTAATGACTCGAAGGATTATTTGTATATGGATTTATCAATGGGCAAAATAATGTGGATGATTGATAAATAATAAACAAATATAATAAGCATTCATGATTCTTTTGTATTAGAAACCACTTTCTGCCAATATTGGACATTGACTCCCAGTTAATTGATATAAACAAATGTCCAAGAGATGTAGTTTTCTTAATGGCACAGACACTAACAGAGATGCATTACTATGTACTTTGTTACTGTAGCCTAATGACTGCTGGGCTTTTCCACCTGACTTTCAGCTCCCATACGTAGTCTCCCCATTAGAATGTGAACTCCAGGAATATAGAAACCATCTTACTTTTCTATTTGTATCCTTAGCCCTTAACACAGTGATTATACATAGTAAGTGCTTGATAAATGCTTTTTTATCCCTTCCATTAAAGGACTGAATATTTTCAATAGTAATGTCAGCAATAAGATAATGGGGAAAACCACCATCTATACAAAAGTGAGATAAATGAGGCCATTAATTATCCAGAAACATCATCTGAATTATGACTCAAGCTTTTTTTTTTTCATTTACATTATCCATTGATGGATCCAATTTTCTACTTTGCACATAAATGTCACACCTTAACCCTCCAGTAGAATTTAAGTTCTTTGATGGCAAAGATTGTTTCATTTTTTATTTGTGTACTTAGCACTTAGCATAGAACCTTATACAATACCCTGAACATGGCATATGCTTAAAAAATATTTGAGGCCATTCCTTAAAAAATGGTCAAGGGACATGAACAGGCAGTTTTCAGAGGAAGAAATCAAAGCTATCAATAGTTATATGAAAAATACTCTAAAACACTAATAATTAGAGAAATGCAAATTAAAACAACTTTGAGGCACTACTTCATACCTATCAGATTAGCTAAGATGACAGAAAAGGAAAATGACAAGTGCTGGAGGGGATATGGGAAAAAGGTACACTTCATTCACTGTTGGTTGAGCTATGAACTAATCCAACGATTCTGGAAATTTGGAACTATGTCCCAAATGCTATTAAATTGTGTATTCCCTTTGACCTAGTAATACCACTGCTACATGTATACTTCAGAGATCAAAAGCAAAAGCACTCATATATGCAAAAAATATTTATAGCAGCTCTTTTTGTAGCAAAAAAAAAATTGGAAATTGAGGGGGATGCTCATTAAATGGGGAAAGCCTGAACAAACTATGGTACGTGAATATGAAAATGTGCTGCAGGGGATCGTTTCAGAAAAACCTAGGAATACTTATATGAATATGAATGGGCACATAGTGAAGTGAGCAGAACCAGGAGAATAAATTACATAGTGACAGCAATATTTTAAAAACATCAACTGCAAAAACTTAGTAACTCTGATCAATGCACTGATCAACCACAGTTCCGAAGGACTCATAATGAAAAATGCTATCTACTTCCAGATAGAGAACTGATGGACTCAGAGTATAGATTGAAGCACTTTTCCCCCCTCTTTCTTTTTATAACTTTTGTCCCATCTTTTCGAAAGATGACTAATAAAGAAATTTCTTTTTCATGGCTTAATATTTGTAATGTGTTTCATATGTCTTGACTTCTCAATGGAGAAGCTGTGGAGAGGTAGATAATGTGGGACTGAAAATAATATAAAATTGAATGAAAAAAAAATGCCTAAACAGGTTGATACCTGACTGATGGAGGGCACACATACTAAGGAGGTCAAAGATCCATTGAAATCTTAGCCAATATACATGCTTGCCAATTATTTTAATGCCTGAAATAAATTTATTCTAATTTATTATATTACACTATGCTAAGTAAATAATGCCAAAAAAAAAACCCTAGCTTCCCAGAAAATAAAAATGCAGAGATGTTATTTACAGTCTACACTGAAATATAGGTTTTCAAGTAAAAAGTAAATTTTTCTTTTCAAAAAACGTTTGCTGAATCAAATTAAATAGCACTCAGTGTACAGACATAGGCTTAATATGTGGCCAGTTTTATAATCTTTTTTCTTTCTCATGCCTTTCAAACATTCCTTAATATTATTAACCTAAAATGGACTCTCTTCCCACTCCTATCTGGCAGGTTTGAGTTCCAGAAATAGATATGTTAAAAATGAAGGGATGAGGAAAAGCAGGGAGAAAGGGAGAAAAGAAGGAAGGAATAGTTGCAAAGTTCAGTTTTTCACAATTGGTGTTTTTGAATGATGCTGTTAGGATTTTAAAGCTCTTTAAAACCTGGCCCCTACCTACCTTTCCATTCTTCTTACATTTTACTGCCTTCTCCATATTTTAACATCCAGTAGACAATGGCCTTTTTGCTATTACTCACCTGACATGCCATCTCCAGATGCCTTGCCTTCCCAATGGCTGTCATCTCTGCCTGGAATGTTCTCTCTCCTCATCGATGACTTTCTTCATGACTCACCTTCTGCAAGAGGCCTTTGCCAAGTGGTACTCCCCAACTGCTAATGCCTTTCCTCTGAGATTACCTCACAGTTATACCATGTATACCTTGTGCATTTATGCATACATAAGAATATAATACGTACATAACTGTTTGTATATTGTCTCCATTAGAACGTTTTTTGTCGTTTTTACAAAAACATTCTAATGGAGCAGACAGCGTAGTCACAGAATATAGTCAGCACATAAGTGCAAATAAATGTGCAGCTAGGTGATGCAGTGGATAGAGAACCCTTTGAATCTAGAGTCAGGAAGACTCATCCCTGTGAGTTCAAATCCTGCCGCAGATATTCACTAGCCGTGTGACCCTGACCAAGTCACTTAAGTCTGTTTGCCTCCGTTTCCTCATCTCTAAAATGAGCTGGAGAAGGAATGGCAAACCACTCCACCATTTTTGCCCAGAAAAGCTCGAACGTGGTCTCAAAGAGTCATATACAACTGAACAACAAGAACGACGTCAAGAAATGTTTGTTGTTCCTAATGATGATGATGATACTACTCAAGAGTTAGTTTCTTTAAATAGTTTGGACTTAACATTAACTGTTTAACCTAAATCAGAGGATCAGTGCAGACAGATGACTGGCAAAGAATTTTTAGGGGGAGAAGAAAAAAAAGTTGTTCTTCCTAACACCCTGGTCAAACAGGAATCAAAACAAGGAATGGAAAGGAGAAGTACGGCAGTGGAAAAAGCACTCATTATCTTTGGAATCAGAGAACGTGGCTTCAAATCCTATCTCTCTGCTTAGTATCAATATGACAAGTCTCGTAACTTCAGTCAGGTCTCAGTTTCCTCCTTCCTAAAAAAGAGGAGATTGGACTAGGACCTATCAAGTCCTTTCAGCTCATCAGCTATGATGCTTTAAATGAGGTCCAGCTAAGTTGGAGACCTACTTGTAAAGATTCTCTAGCTACAGCTGGAGAAACTGGTTCTATTAGCAATTTGTTGGTTTTCACCTTGTTTGAATGTCACATACCTTAAACTGTTCAAATAAAAGAAAAAGAAAGAAAAGGCTTAGTTCTTGACAAACATGCACTGATCACCTGATACGTCATCACCAGGAAAAATGACTCAGGTTTGGATACACTTAAACCTACACAAATGATCCTCAGCTGCCTCTCCCCTTTGACTGGAGAGTGGCAACAAACTTCTCTCAAATCCCTCCTTTATAAAGGGCTCCCAAGGTTCCTGGTAACTCCATTATCCATCTGCATTTCTCTTTGACTTTGAGTACAGGGAATAGCATGGCCCTGGGTTGTGTCTCTCAGTCCTTTTCCCCTCGTCTCCTTTTCAGCTTCCTTTTGTTGTTATCTTCCCCAATTAGATTGTAAGCTCCTTGAGGACAGGGATTGGGTCTTTTTCTTATTCATACCTTTATAACTTAGCATAGTCCTCCGTACAAAGTAGGCAGTTAATACATGTTTATTGAATTGAATTATAAAGTCAATACAAGAAGTATTAAGGGTCTGTCACAGGCAAGCCACTTAGCCAGGTGCCAGGGAAGCTAGGTGGCCAAGTAGAGTGCTGGACCCGGAGTCAGGAATACCTCCATTTAAATTTGGCCTCAGACACTCACTAGCTGTGTGACCCTGGGCAAGCCACTTAACCCTGTTTGCCTCAGTTTCCTTACCTGCAAAACTAGCTGAAGAAGGAAATGGCAAACCATTTCAGTATCTTTCCCAAGAAAACCCCAAGTGGGGCAATGAAGAGTCAGCAGTAACAAGAACAGAGATACAAAGGAAAGAAAAGAATTATCCTCTAGGAGCATACTATTTGGAGAAAAAGAAACCATGCTGGAATTAAGCTAAAATTTTGGGAGCTCATATCATTAAGGCAAGATTCATGACCTCAGGGATAACCATGAACATGTCTGAATGATTCAGAATTGCAAAGTATGAAAAACTCTCCATGTAGAAGGCAGAGGAAGTATAACATTTATTTAGACTCCAGAGGATCAAATCTGAGAACCAATACTCCCAATTCAATATAGCAGCAATTATATTCCAAAACCAGTAAACTCACCTCAATGTAGTAACAAGGAAATTATAACACAATATTATAGCAAGGAGCCAAGCCATCCTGTAACCTTCCCCCCTGCTGGGGCCTTCCTGTAAACAATCACTCATGAATCCTAACTCTCCACTCAGCATTCTCTTTTGCAGCTCTGATGATGCTGGTTCTCTCAATGTCTGTTCTTCAGCGCCTTCTTGATGTCTGCTGCCTCAATGTCTTCCTCTCAGTTCTTCTGCCCTCAGTTCTGCTTACCCTCAGTGCTGCTCTTCTTCAATTCTGCACTCTCTTTTTATACAGTCCTATCCAGCATCTGATTGGCTAGAACTCAAGTCTCTGATTGGCTGAATTCGTGATTGACTAGAACTCAATGCACATGCCATTGGTTCTGGTCTTAGCAGTTCCCCTTAGGGTCCTGAGGGCTTCAGCCCAAATAGGCTTAGCACCTATTAATTAGAGGCTTTAGGCCTACTGACAAACACAGATAAAATCAAGCTTTCCCACTTAGGCCCACCTGAGGCCTATTGAATGGGTGGGGAAGGTATTCTATCACATTAATACTACAGAACTCAAATGGTCCTCCAAGTATCTAAGTGATCCAAAGGGATAGAGGAAACAAAACCAGAAGGCAATGTGCAGATACAAGCTGCTAGGGAATTCATAGTCATGTTTCTATCATATCTTCCTGTTTGGGGAACAAATCACTGACAAAGGGAGCTGGGCAGTCACTAGGAGGTCAAGCTTTGGTTAAACCAATGCGGAGAAGCAGAAAAGCCTTTTTTTGTTAGCTTAAAGAGCCAGACCAGCATTAATTGAAGAGTTAGGATTTAAGGAATCACTAGAGACTAAAAGCTCCAAGTCCAAGATATTCATCCCTAGAAATTTGTTGCTTCTAGCAGC
>CM053622.1:691842583-691890705 GCA_028646595.1 Phalanger gymnotis | reverse complement strand
TCTTGAACTGGAGGGGGAGGGTAGAAATGGGGAGAAAATTTGTAATTCAAAATCTTGTGGAAATCAATCCTGAAAACTAAAAATATTAAAGAAATTATAAAATATTAAAAAAAAATTCCTCAATGTTGGGAGCTCCAATGAGGAACTCCTGTACTCTTTTAGATCAGCACTTTCTCTGCAAAGTTACTTGATCTGGTCACACATTCAGTACCTGTCAGAATCTCGACTTCAACCCAGGACCTCCTGACTTCAAGACCAGCTCTCTATTCACAATGTCAAGCTGCCTGACAGCATATGGAATTATTCCATTTTGTAAAGATATTTAAGAAAGCAGAATAGCCAAAGTCGATTTAAACCTAAACCAATTTTAATTCTATTCCAAAATCCTTTGAAAAACATATTTAAAGACAATGATCATTTGAGATATCCTTGGGAGGTGTTGGCACTTCTAGCAACAATGTTGCTGGCAGCTGTTGTGGGAGTGAAAGCCCAACAACAAGAGCACACAGAAGGGCTGACAGCACGGGTCCTTGGAACTGCTTTCCTAAGGAAAGCAACTTTAAAGCGTTAACAATCTCACTTTAATTAAACATACATATTTCATAGCAAATACAGAAAGAAACTACAAACAGATCAATAGACAGGCTTTGTCTGATCAAGACATCACATACATAGTTACCAAAAAGGGAAGCACCAATATCTGGATTTTTAAAGCTGGGGGGCTCTTAACAATGGCTACCCAGAGTCTCGTCTGGTTATATCAAATGACACTCTTACAGTGAGAGAGAGCCCCAAAATGAAATGCCAACTTCAGATCTTATATAACCTTCTCAGGTTCAGAGGGCATCACAACCACGTGACTCAAACCTAAGTGAACTAGGCTTTCTTGTTTCTTAAGCAGGTCAAAGACTCTTGATTCAATCAAAGAAACAAAAGGCAACAAAAAGGCTACTTTGCTTGCCATTACCTTTGAAAGGCAAAACTCATCAAAGGTACTTGATTACCTCAGCATTCCAAAAGAGAAAACAGTGAAAAATGTCCCACCCTAGTTACAGCACTGGAGAGTGATGACCCAGTCCTTTGAACGCGCTCAATATGCTGTGCCAGATGCCAGTCAAAGTTCACCTTAACTAGACCTCAGAATGCCACTACTTCAGAAAACAACGGCCTATAGGATAACCTAAACATTTTAGATTATCCCATAAGATGAAAGAGGAGGTTCGATCTTGGTTCTATCTCTATCAAACCTTTGAGTAAATTGCCACAAAAACTCTATTCTCTATGGGTAAAATGAAATCCAACTTTCCTAATCATTGACAAAACAACAGGGAGGATGTGGTTCAATTTTTTGAGTGGTTCTATGCAGTGGCAGTGACTAGAATAAACACCTGACTCAAGGAAAAGTAGCTTTTTAAAAATAAAGATCATAAGCTCTATTTTTTGTGGCCTCCATTAATTAGGAGTAGATTATACTTGGATAATTTTAGCCAGAAAAAAAAAAAAAACAACCACAAACATAATCTGGGTACTGTATCTATAGTATTTGCTTTTCTAGAGAACCTAATTTTTAAAAGCTGCAATAATAAATCATGGGCAGTTCTCAAGCTACACTTTATGTTGGAATGAAACAAAAAGAACATGACTTACTTTTCACTCCCAAATATAAAAGCAAATAATATAAATTTTAAAGACATGACTTGCGTTGATAAAGTATGTGTACTTTATATGTACTGCAGTAAATATTTTCAATTTCCTAAAACAAATGCTAATGCAACTATTAGAAATGATTTGTTTTCATTAAACAACAGGAGATATCATTCACCTCTAATAAAATTTACACCAATTCTGCTCACGAAAATGAGCTCACTTCCAAAGATATAGTTTGAACATACCTATTGGGATGGCGTAATTCTATTTCTATAGTGTGCAAGCATGAAAATGAACTGCCTTTCCAATCTCTGTGAGGCTTTTCTGGTCTGAACTGGGACTTTCACCATCCCATGAATGTCACCAAATATGACTCCAGGGTAAATACAAAACATTGCCTTAGCAGGTATGCACTCTCTTGACTCAGTGACACCTTCAGTTTGGGCTGCAACTGCCCCATACAGAGAAGGGAGACTAACCAGATTGAATGAGAATTTTTGTTCCAAATACAGTAACTATTTAGAAATGTCTTCATTCAAACCAACTTATACATCCTTTTGTCATGCATTCATAGAAGTACTCTGTCGTATACCTAGTTATGAGTTACTTGTGTGAAAACACAAAACTGTTAGTACAGTGATTAAATTATTAAACAGACTTCTGACCTCTTGCTCTCTCTTACTGCTTTGTCTCCCTTCTTCCAGGAAATTGCTGGTTTTGGAGAACCTTGAGGTTTGCATTCTATGAGAACTTCTTGGCCTTTGGTAATTACTATTGTTTTCTTCAGTTGATTCAGTGCAAAAACAGGAGCTGAGGCTGTTAAAAAAAAAAGAAATGTATTTCTTTTTGAGAGAAACAGTCATGGATGTTCATGACAATGAACTCTAACCAATCATTCCTCAGGATTTTGCGATTTCTCTTTGGAACAAAATTATAATACAAAGAGAATGAACATCAGCTTAACTTCAAGTTTAAATGGAAAGACTAGAATTTAATTAACTTGTCAATTAAGAAAAGCGTTGCCACTTAGCCCTTGCAGAAGGTCATATTACTTGCTATATTTGGTAACCCATTAGATAATTCAGTTAACTCACCAGTGATATGAAAGTAAAATTACAATCACCAGCAAAAGGTGTTTTCCTATAAAATAACCTGCAGGCAAGTAGATGTACTGGTAGTCATCCTCTCCAGTTTCCCATGGAGCATGCTCTGAATTTAATGTCAAGTTCACACTATTCCCAAATGCTTCCTGTGAGTCTGGTGGGTGTGGGGCAACTGGCTCTATTACTCACGCTAGTTTCCATGTGGCTTTTAGAACATGGAAACTAAAGCAAGTACATGTGTCAAAATGATTTGGAGATAAAAGGAAGAGAGCGAAGAGGCAGACTGCTCCATTCAGCTCCTTTGGCTCCAAAGACACTAAGGAGATTTTTATCATCTCCAAATGGAATCTTGCAGCAATGAGTCACACATGAGTAGAAGCAGGTCTCCTTGCCCCCCCCCCCCAAAGCTTTCACAGTTGTGGGGAATAAAAAATGTCAACTCTGAGCTTTCTTTGGGGAGGTGGAATGAGGTGCACAAACTGCCACCCCACCCCCCAGAATATGTTCAATTTCCAAGAAAGTCATGGGCATTAAATCTGAGACTAATAAACAAATAAGTCCTTTTTTCTGGTCAGGAGCATTTTGAATCTTATTTTTCAGCCTAACGGCACTGGGCTGAGCTCCTATAAACACCCAGAGAGAGCTTCCTTTGAGTTTATGTATGTTTCTGAGGTTTAGGGTTGAGGGTTCAGAATTTGTGCTCTGCTCTCTATGCAGAGAAGATCAGACATCTTTTGTTCTAGCTGGCTCTTAGCCTAAGCCCTTAAAGTAAGATAAAATTGAATGTTCTTTAGGTGATAAATGTATTATTTACATATAAAAATAGACTTCATATGACATGATATTAATCTTCCTGAGCTGGGAAGGGGAGTTGTTTATAGTGACCCAACTACTTTATTCATCTCAATGCTGTTTTCCCTTAGATTCTAGCACCATTCTGTTGAATCTTAAAGAGAAACTGAAAGGCATATTTCTACAAGATGTAGTGCATCAGACTTTTAGCAACAAACATAAATCAGATCATTACATGTGGGAGATTAGGCATAGCAATAAATATAATCTTTTTTATACTTAAGTATACCAATACAAGCTATGGAATATCAACTTGAAAAAAAAGCAATGGCAGTGTTTTTTCTTCCTGGTGGTGGAACAATGGCCTCCAAAGTTATATTTGTTAAACCAAGTAACAATCCTGTGGAGCAAAATGTCCACAAACTTTAAAAAAGACCAAAAACCTAAAAGCTTTAGGGGAAAAAATTAAATATTCAAGGTTTCAAATGATAATTGAATAAAGAAAGGAAACTACCCTTTTTGTAGCTTTTTGCTTTCAAATCACTTACCTAAAACCTTTAGCTCAGCACTGGCATAAATGGATCCATATTTGTTTTCTGCCAAACACTGATACATTCCAGCATCTGACTGATTCACATTGTGGATCATCAGTACACCATTAACCATCTCAACCCTGCTCTGTAATGGAATAAGGAATAATATCATTCTACAAAGCAAATAGAGGATGTAGAATTTCTGGGTGTTTACTTATAACTATGTACCAAACCACTTAAAGTTAATGGGGTTAAAGTGCAATTTTGCATGTCAATAGAATTTATTTTGCTATTTATCCATTTTTTTCAGATAGGATTTCACCTTGATGGTAAGGAAGTAATAGATGCTTAGCTAGGAAAACAAACAAACAACCATTTTTCCCCCTTCATCTTATTTGTTTAATTTATTCAGAGTTTGTAATGTTGCCTTGTCAAACCAAATTGCCTTTATTATATTCTGTTTGGTGGCTATGTGGAACATGTGAGGAAAAAATAAATAAAGAGTGTAGGTGTGCATGTGTTCATTTGCATGTAATCTTCAATGGACTATCAGGGGACAGGACACATATGGGGTTTATGCTTTACAAGCTCAGTAATGAGATTAAAATTGTGGGGGGAACTTCTGGTAATCTAAATAAAATCTTGAGGTTGATTATTCCCACAAAACTAAATCACAGCAGTTTAATTCAATCTATCATTATTGTTTAAAAATATATTAGTTCCCTGATCCAACCATTTTGGAGAGTAATTTGGAACTATGCCCGAAGGGCTATAAAACCATGCATACTCTTTGATCCAGCAATACCACTATTGGGTTTGTATCACAAAGAGATCATAAAAAAGAGAAAAAAGACCCACATGTAAAAAATACTTATAGCAGCTCTTTTTGTGGTGGCCAAGAATTGGAAATTTAGGGGACACCCGTCAATTGGGGAATGGCTGGACAAGTTGTGGTATATGAATGTAATGGAATACTATTATGCTATAAGAAATGATGAACAGGCAAATTTCAGGGAAAAAAAAAGATAGAAAGACTTATATGAACTGATGCTGAGTGAAGTGAGCAGAACGCAGGAGAACATTGTACACAGTTAACAGCAACACTATTTGATGTTCAGCTACAATAGATTTAGCTTTTCTCAGCAATCTAATGATCCAAGACAATTCCAAAAGACCCATGATGGAAAATGCTATCCACACCCAGAGAAACAACTATGGAGTCCGAATGCACATCTAAGCGTACTATTTTCACTTTATTTTATTTTTTTTTTTGTTTTTTCTTTCTCATGGTTTTTCCTTTTTCTTCTGAATCTTCTTTTACAACATGACTAATGTGGAAATATACTTAATATGATGGGGTAGGGAGAAAGGGAGGGAGAAAAATTTGGAAATCAAAATCTTATAAAAGTGAATGTTAAAAACTATCTTTACACATAATTGGAAAAAAAATACTATTAAATAGGGAAAATATAAGTGGATCATTACATAATGTTGCTGTTCCTGTATACAATGTATCCTGGTTCTGTTTAGTAGTTTTGGTGAGCTATAGACAAAATCTCAGATGTTTCCATCATTGTAATAAGCTCCATTAATGATGTGTTAAATTGGGAAAGATTATAGACAGTTTCTTGGATAAATGTCTCATATCTCAAATATGTAGAGAACTTTGTCAAACTTTTAAGAATATGAGTCATTCCCCAGTTGATAAATGGTCAAAGGATATAAACAGAAAGCTTTTGGATGAAGAAATCAGATGTGTGTGTATGTATACATACATATGTGTGTATGTGTGCATGTATGTGTGTATGTATAAACACGTGTGTGTATATATGTATGTATATGTATACACATATTTATATATACGTATATGTGGAAAATGCTCTAAATCATTATTGATTAGAGAAATGCAAATTAAAACAACTTTGAGATATCAAATCACACCTATCAGATTGGCTAAAATGATAGAAGTAGAAAGTGACAAATGTTGATGGGGATATGGAAAAATTGGTATACAAATACATTGTTGGTGGAACTGTGAACTGATCCAACCATTTTGGAGAGTAATGTGGAATTATGCCCAAAGAGGTATAAAATTGTGTATACTCTTTGACCTGGCAACACTACTATTAGGCCTTTTCCCCAAGGTGATCAGGAGGGAAAGGAAAAGTACCTATATATTCTAAAATATTTATAGCAGCTTTCTTTGTAGGGGCAAAGAAATGGAAATTGAGGGTATGCCCATCACTTGGGGAATAGTTAAGTAATCTGTAGTATATGATTGTGATGGAATTCTACTCTGCTGTGAGAAATGATGTATTCAGTAATCTTAGAAGAAACATGGAAAGACTTGAATGAAATAGAGAAGAATGAAATGAGTAGAACCAAGAGAATATTGGATATAGTAATAATATAGTAATAGCAATATTGTTTGAAGAATAATTGTGAACAGCTAAGCTATTCTGAGTATTATAAATATTCAAATCAACTACAAAAGACCTATGAAGGAAAATGCTATCCGCCTCCAGAGAAAGAACTGAGACATAGAAGTATGCTGCGTGTGTGTATGTGTGTGTGTTTGTGTGAGTGTGTGTGTGTGTGTGTGTGTGTGTGTGAAATGGTGGCCTTCATTAATGTGAAGTGAGTCAGAGAGAAGTGGACAGTTTGGAATTTAAAGTGTAGCAATAATATAATAAAAATTTTTAAATTATGTATTTTATAACCACAACAATGGCTAGTACTTGTATAGTAATTTATACTTTGCAAAGCTGTTTAGTAATATTATCTTATTTGATCCTCGCAACAACCCTGGGAAGGTAGGTGCTATTATCATAATCACCATTTCATAGATGAATAAACTGAGGGAGATATAAATTAAGTGGTTTGCTCAGGACCACACAGCTAGGAAATATCTGGGATTAGATTTTACCTCAGGTCTTTGTGACACCAGGTATAGTTCTCCATCCACCAATTCACTTAGTTATTTTATTTGAATACTTTCTTTGGTATCAGGAGTCACTTCTCAAGTGTCTTAGTATTCTTGACATAATTGTTTTAATCATACAACAGTAAATATCTCCACTTAGATTCTTGTTCCAATTGTTTCTTCATGGTTTACCATAGCAATTACAACTGGCATTGGGACCATGATGGTTGGGACTGAGTGAATAGCCCCCACAAAAAATAAAAACAAAAGTAAGAGAGGGCTGGAAACCCTAAGTTCACATTCTACCTCAGACACTTTCTGTGTCACCATAAGCAAATCACTTTACTTTCCTGGTCCTCAGTTTTTTTATCTGTGAAGTAACAGTTTTAGACTTATTGGATTCTAAGTTCCCTTCTAGCTCTAAATCTATAATCTTATGAACCTAACACAACAAAACAAAGGAAAAAAAACCCTAAAAACCAAAGCTAGTTAACAAATTTATCAACACATCCAGTTAACTAGAGGTAAATGGAATTGTTTAAAAAGAAATGTACAAAATACAAAGTGACCTAACAGAAAAGAGCTCTAGAATGGAAATCCAGAGACTCCCAAATTTTGGTCTCAATTCTAGGTCTGAAACTTTGGGCAATACATTTAAGGATCTCAACTGTCAACTGAAAAAGGCTGGATTGCATGATCTTCAATATCTACTTATATGAGGCCACAGGCATGAATTATCCTTTTGTTTTTCCTATACTTCACCATTTAAAGGCACAAAGAGAAATCAAATGTTATTCTTGCATAATTTCAAAATGAACAACCTCAACAAGATGAAAAGGGGGCTAGTTTTTCCTTTATTAAGACCTGCACAAAAACACTATATCAGGGCAGTTACTGCCTCGCTGCATACATTACCTGAGCCAAGAGAGGGACTCCATTTTTCAACCAACGGTATGTGGGCCTGGGCTTTCCAGTGGCTTTACATTCCCATCTGAGAGGGCTGCCACTGTCTAAATGAGTATCATTCAGCTTCTCTACCCAATGTGGGTAGTCTGCAAGAAATTAAACACCAAAAAGTGGTTATTTCAACACTTAGGCGATATTCAGCCAATTCAAAATGCACTAATTGAATATTTAGCATCTTTTCCTCATTAATTCATATGAATTTCATTAATAACTATAGGTGCTCGGAAGACACACTTATGAAAAAGTGAGAACCAAGCCTAAAAATGCTGCATTACATACAGAATGCAAAATGTACAGATAAAATGACACTATTGCAGATAAACAACACTGCTTAAAAATACACCTCCTTAATTCCAACAGATGGTCTTGTTTTGTTAGCCTACTTAAAGGCATTGGACTCAATTCTTAGTCATTAATTGGTGGTAAGTTTTGTACATAATGATGATCATTAACCCTTTGAGGGCTTGGGGCAATGGTTAAAAAGATTATTTCAGTTATTTCGAATTTGACAACTACCAACAAACATAACCGTTTCCACATACAAAGAACAGAAAAAGAGGATTGAATGCGGTACTATCATTAGGCACAATTTGTATATTTTAGTGTATAATTGACCCAACATATTAGTTTCAAAGCTAGCCTGCTCATCTGTGTATCACTCTGAGCATCCTTCTGTTCTCTTTTGAACATTTAAAAAAGATACTTTGATGACATTCTTTTCTTTCTTTTCTTTTTCAGTGAGAGTAACATTTAATATGCTGCAGGGGTAATGTAACAATTCTGATGTAATAGCTTCATATATCCTCATCCCACTGAATTTTTGGTCTCCTACTTGGCTCATAGTCCTATCAATTTGGTATATTTTCCCAAAGAGCCAGTCTTCCTAGGATAGAACTTTTTACCCTCCAAAGCATTTAACAGTTATAACAGTCTTAAACTTTTCTTATTATTGAAATGGTTTTAATTGCAAGAGATTTATAGGAAAGATAAAGGTTAGAATGTCTTACCAGAATGTACTGACAAACAGGAAACGTACCCACTAAATAGGTATAACAATGTGTACTGTTTAAAATAGTTGGGCTGTTAATTACAAATGGGATATTAATGGTGAGTGAGTTTTAGAGCAACTTTCCTTTTATTCTGAGCTTCCAATGCAGAAATATGCCCTTTTCAATTATCTACTAAGGACCTGCCTTCTTAAATTATTTAAATTTAGGATAATAATCTAAGCAAAAGAAAAGGGCCTATATGAGCTTTTAATGTACATAAAATGTCACCAAAATGCCCAGATCATCTTAGCAGTGGGGAGACAGGGCTGCTGGTAGTGAGTGGTAACTGTCCAAGGGAGGTGCAAAAGTCATCTATCTTTTGTTTGCCAATTAGCCAAAAACATTTATTCAGTAGCCTAAGCACATCACAAATTGAAATGGAAGATAAAAAAACAAAACAAAACAAAGAAAAATCAGTTTATAAAGCAGCTTCATGAGGGCAAGGTCTCCTTTCTCCCTCCCTCCTCCCAATAAACAGGGCATCATCCTACTGTCTTTTCTTAAACCTCTGTCACAATATTGTCCCTCTCTTATTTCAGCTCCCATGCCACTGACCTTCTATTGACTCTGTCATCTCTCTTTACTTCCCTGCCAATTATGACTTCTGTTCCAGAGATATCTTATTTTAACCTGGGAAGTTAAATTAGCCCCCTAAACATCTGACTCAGTATTTTTATTCTTTCCTGATGTTAGAATAAAGCATCACAAGGGCATTTCTGATGGAGGAGGGTGGGGAAGAGCCTGCATTAGTTTGAATTCAAATTAATTCAACAAATATTTATGAAGACCCCACTGTATACAGAACACCATCCTTGGTGCTAAAGAAGATTTAAATTTAGACCCAGCAAATGAGGTCTAGTCAAGGAAATTTCATATACAAATAACTATAATGCATGATAAGTATATCAGTGGGAAGAAGAGCAAAATGCCATACAAGGTTAGAAGGGGAAAGGTGGTTGAGAATGGAGGATTGTGGGTATTTTATGTTTGTAAATAGTCATCCATTTAATCTAAGTTATCAGTTTTACTGACAATTAGGAAAAATACTTGGATAGTTTCCTTTATTTTAATCTTCATTTGCGAATTCTTTTTTTTTAAAGCAATTTTTAACACAACTTGGTTTTCTACTTTTTTTAAAAAATAAGATTAGATAAATGTTTATTTTATTAGTTTTTTCTGCTAAGTAACAAAAAAACTCCTACTTTTATTGACCAGTTCTATGTTTTTTCTTTCAATTTTGTGAATCTTTTTTACTTTTTCCAGATTTCTATTTTGACATTTAATAAGATTTTCTTCATTTGTTGCTTTTCTAGTTTTTAAGTTGAATGTCCAATTCATTGATCTGTTCTTTGGCTGTTCTATTGACCTTTATTGCCAAGCCTATGAACACAGGGCAGAAAGGCCTCATTGTTCCTCTAGAATTTCATAGAGTAGAAAAGTATCCACGGCAGGAAGCTACATTGAGTATATACTACTCTGAAGGGTTGTAAACTTCCAAGGATGCCCTCTAAAACCTGACAAAAATGACTGCCAACTGCCTGGTCAGTTCCAATTTCCTTTTCTAGAAAATGTCCAGTTCTCTCCATTGTGAGATTAATGCTCAGTATAACCATGGGTTTGCCTGTGTCCATTTGGCTCAGAGTTTATAGTTAATTGTGCATGACTTAACAAGAATTCACACATTGTTTCTTACCAGCTTGCCTTTCTACCAGGAGCAAATAAAACCAACATTCTAAACTGCTCATCCAATGTAAATTGTTACAGTCTATGGATGAGTGACCAAGGGGTGCAAGACAGCTCTAGGAAGAATACCAAAGTATTCCCTGACTATAGGCCTTGCAATGTGTTGTTTTAAAAGTACTATTCTCTATGATACCTAAATTCTTACTGCCCCAGAGGGGAATTGGATATTTTTTCCAGGAGTCTGATGGGAAATCTCTATGTATGTTTCCACCAAACTACCAGTTGAGTTCCACTCAAAACAGTTAAATTCAATAAGTATGCATTAAGTACCTACTACATAGCAGGCACTGCGCTAGGTGTAGTGTGTACAAAGACAAAAATGAATAGTTCTTCCTTTCAAGAATCTTACATTCAACTGGGAAAAAACATCGCATACACAGATAAGTAAACACAAAGTAATTTTGAGGAGAGGAGCCCTAATAATTGGTGGGGAGAAAGCACTTGACCTGAACCTTAAAGGAAGATAGTGGTTCTAAGAGTCAGAGGTGAGAAGGCTGAATATTCCTGACTTACAGGGTAGTGAGCACAAAGTCATTGAAGAAGGGGATGAAAAGTATATGGGTAAGAGTAAGTAGGTCAGTTAGGCTGGAACATACATCAAATGAGAGAGAACATGAAATTAATGTGTAAAGATAGGTTGAAGCCCATGCCCATCATGAATAACTTTAAATGCCAAACAGAGGAATTGATGTTATTCTGGAGTAAATTGAGAGCCACTTAAAATACTTAAGTAGAGGAACAGAAGACGTTATCAGAATTATATTTTAGGAATATTAATTTAATAGTCAGGCAGATGATAAATTGGATTGGAAAGAAATTGTAAACATGGAGACCAATTTGAAAGGAGGAGGATAAGTTGAGGAAAAATCAGCAGTTCTTTGTTCTAGTTTATGGAAGAAGTAACAGTTTTCTTTTACTCCTGGAAATTCTGCTCTGAGACTGCATACACTTATAGAATTAATAGAACTGGAAGGGACCTCAGAAGTCTGATAATTCAATCCTTTTCAAAAGTATTAATAATAATGGTTATATTTATATTGTACTTTTCCCTTATGGTGTGCTATGCATGCATTAATTATTTGATTCATGCATATCCTACCATATAGGCTATGGAAGTGTTATTATACTCATTTTACAGATGAAGGACTTAAGTTTCAGATGAGTTAAGTGATTTGCTCAAGATCATGCAGTTAATAAACGGCAGAGCCTGGATTTAAAACCTGATCTTCAGAGTCCAAATTCCCTGCTTTCTCTACTTTGCAGCAGTTGTTCTCAATATATAACAATATATCATTAAAACTCTACTTGAAACTTTGATGGCTAGGGAATCACACTTATAACTCCTGGAGCTATGTGGTCCTACCTATTCTATTTTTTATTTTGACCCTATTCTTCTAAAGCCTAGCACACATACTAATGAGATTGATTTCCATATCTATTACAACACTAAAATGACACAGTCACTTCTATTCACGTTCCCTGTTATTTCCACTTAATCGTGTGGTACTTTATTGATGAAAATCAGATATGGGGGGGGAGGAGGGAATCGCCTTCCTTACTTCCAGATTAACAGCAAGAAAAATAAAAATTTATTTTTGTTGTTGTTCAGTCATTTTTCTCAGTTGTCTGAGTTTTCATGATCCCATCTGGGGTTTTCCTGGCAAAGATACTAGAGTGGCTTGCTATTTTCTTCTTCGGCTCATTTTACAGATTAGAAAACTAAGGCAAACAGGTTAAGTGATTTGCCCAGGGTCATGCAGCTAGCAAGTATCTGAGGCCAAATTTGAACTCACAAAAATGAGTCTTCCTGATTGCAGACCTGGCATTCTGTACACTGTACCAACCAGCTGCCCCACATTAGATCCTCCAGTTTTAGCAAAGAGATCTCTAGAACATGTCTAGATTGTTGAAGTTTTCCATCACAACAATATCTGCCCTCAGACTCATATTAATTAGGAAGTTATCATCTATTTTCTCCATCTGAGCTGGAGATTTATATTAGTACCGTAATATTTCTTTAATTTATCCCTTCTTTAGTCTTAACGCTCTCTATTAAGACTTCCCTTCAGGTTCACATATTTTCACTTTGGTTGCTATCTTCTTAATATACAACATAACTTTGTGGTCCTTTCTAATCTATTCCTTTTGAGCAAGGTAACCCTTTCCACGCTGTATGTCAGAAATGAGCTGAATCTCACCAAGTCTTGTTAATTCCTATGAGTTTGTTACCTTAAATTAAAATTTGAAGTTTAGAAGTTGTATCTGATCAATCTTTTCCTTTTAATTTTAAAGTGCTCTTCAATAATCAACCAGTCTCAGGTCAAACATGTTCCATGGTCAAGAGCCTATCACTAGATTATTTTAAGTACTCTGTTATTGATTCCAGATTGCTTTGAGTTAGCCCAACTATGGTGTCACATCGCTATATTATATGAACGTAGAATGCATCTTTTTTAGAGTGTAGAATGCATTTACTTTCATCAAAATTTGGGATACCATGAGAGTTCAAGTGAATAGACTAGAATAAATACATTTGAAACATGGACACCAGCCTAAAGTTATACCTAATGGAAAACATTAACTAGGTTTTACTTCTCAAATTTAAAAAAATGGGCAAATTTTTATTTGAAGGAAATATATACTAATTCTCTCAAGATATTGCCCAATAATTAAAAGAAGGGCATTTTAAAAGTAGAATTTAATTTTGTAGAGGAATTAGTCCACCTCTCAAAGTCACCAGTTTATTCCCTTTTCTGCTAGAAAGATCAGATTCATTGAGTGTTATTATTCTTACAATAAATTATCTCCTGAAAATGAACAAATAAATGAAGGAATTTATGAAGGAATGAATAAAAATCATTGTGTATGTGTTTACTATGTACAAGGCACTGTGGTAACCACTGAAGGTTCAAATGTAAAAGCCAAAGAGCCCCTCATCTCAGAACTCTTTAATTCTAATAAGGGAGTCAATACACATAGTGAAATGGTGTCAAGAGAAGGTTGTTTTGCTCTGGAAAGTCACAGCGATGGTGAGTGAAGCCAGAGAACACTGGATTGACACAGCCTTGTTGGTACTGATTTGCTTACTGTTCACAGACCAAGAAATAGGAAGCAGAGGTAGCAGCTGGTGGGAGGTATACACATAGCTTCAGGGCAAATGATAAAAGGATGGTCATTGTGAACAACTATATGGAATATGAAGCACGGTCTGATCTGGGGCTAGCTGCATATAATAGACTATGTGATTTAGTATTCACAAACTCTCCTTTCAAAACAGCTCAGATCCAGAGTGTAAATCCCAAAGATGAGAAAGATGAGTGGATGAAATTCCTCTATGTCATAGTTTCTTGAGGTCCAGGTGCATATGGAACTTCAATGGATCGATTTATATTTTGGTGAAGGGAGGGAAGGAGAGACAGAGAGAGAGAGAGAGAGAGAGAGAGAGAGAGAGAGAGAGAGAGAGAGAGAGAGAGAGAGAGAGAGAAGAGAGCAGTTTACTATTGCTTGTGTTTTGTATGGCATATTGCAGGAACACCTCTATGCTGACTCACTGTGGTTTGTCTCCTTCCTCATCTGACTTTGGACTGTGTGATCTCAGGTCTGAACTGAAAGAGAGCCAAGAAGTGAACTCCTGAGAGTTCTTTCTTTGGAGTACCAACAAAGGAAGTCCTTCTACATTCTGAACAATGTTCACTTTACATAATCTGAAAAATATCCAAGCCTTTTTGTCAGTTCAGTTGAAAGTCCAATCATATTCAGAAAGTCCTCCCATCCATGGCTAATAAAAAAAAATGATGATTCTCTATTTCACTAAACCAATAATAATATCTAGCACTTAGCTTTAAAGTTGGCAAAGTGCTGTGCATATGTTATCTCATTTGATCCTCAAAATAACTCTGTTGGATAGGTGCTATTCTCATCCCCAATTTATAGATGGGGAAAGTGAGGCTGGGGGTAGTTAAGTGACTTGCCCAGGATCACACAGCTAATAATTTCCTGTCCGAAGTCCAGCACTATCCATTGTACCACCTAAATGTCTAAAAGGCTCTTTGGACTGAGGTATAACAATCTTAAAATTAAGTATTTTAAATAATCAGACTTGCTTGTATAGATTTGAAAGCTACATATCATATTTTATTAGTATTCATAAATTGTCTGAATAATTTTTGGAGATTGGTGATTTCATCAGTTTCTTTTTTAAGAAAATCTGGATTGGGATCATTTCTTCATGGGATATCTCTTTGACGATAACTGCTAGAACAAAGAGGAAATACAAACACACTTAATATGTTCAAAATAATCTATCATTACAGTCCTAAGGACAAGTCTTGGGAAATTTTAATGCATTCTTGTAATTAAAGGGTCAACTTTTCACTGCTTATTTCCATTGTAACAAACACTTACATAATGTTAAAAGTGATATTCTCTCCTTAAACTTTAGTATCAGGGGACCTGGGCTCAAATCCTAGGTTTGTCAACTTTTAACTAGTCACTTAACTCTCTAAAATGATGATGTTAGACTAGATAACTTCTAAATTTCATATCCAGCTCAAAATCTATTTTCTATCAATATTGAAAATCCAGAAATATTACCATATGCCCATTTGGATATATATTTTAAATGTCCCTATGAGTATACTATCCAAAGGACTACTTTTAAGGGTAAAAATTCTTTCATATTGTGAACAATTACTCTGCTTCATGACCATAACGATCATCATCATTATAATCATCTGAATGGGCACATATTTAGTGAATGCCACACACACACACACACACACACACACATATATGACATGTATCCTCCCTCAAAGGGCTTATAGTCTATATTCTAGTGGATAGATAGTACAAATAATTTTTTTAAAATTACATACTACATATGAAATTAGACATTCAAACAGTTAACAAGTAGTGTTAGTTATTTAAGCAAATTTGCAAGCATATTTATTCTATTTCTATCACTAATCTATTTGTAAAACTTCTATTTAAATCATTGTTCCCCCTCCAAATGTTGAATGATTTGATTATAGAGTCATCTGAATCAAGAGATAATAAACTTATGAGGAAGGGGCATGATCTCTGGCATAGGCCAATATTCAGAAGGTTCAGAGGAAATGATTTTTCCTTTTGGTAAAGGTCCTAGAGAGGTTTGCCATTTCCTACTTCAGCTCATTTTACAGATGAGGAAATTAGGCATAAAGGGCTTTCATAGTTCAGGCAGGTAATTTTGTAGGAGGAGGGCCTTAAATATTTTATCTAAGGAAAAAATAACTCCTTTAAGGGAAGGAACTATGTTATGCACATATAGATGAAACACACACATTTATGTATACATGTGTATATGTACATACACACATACAAACATATGTACATATATGCATACATATACAAATATGCTAAAGTATTTACTGAATGAAAGATAAAAGGAAAATAAATGGAGAGAACTAAAGTAACTGCTAGGAACTCCAGATAAAATAAGTGACATAAGCAAAGACTGGGAGCAAATATATGCTCAGCAAATTTAATACACGATAAGTACAGCAAGTTAGCTTGAATAGAATATTCTTCTGGGGAATATTGAGCTGTGAGAAATAAGATTGGAGAAACAAGTAGAAGCCATATATTAAATATGAGATTACTTGAAGAAAATATATCTAAATTTTAAGAATGCTTATTATGAGGTAAATGACAAGTGGACATTATTTTCCAATGGCAACATTGATAGAATATAAATCTTAGAGGAAAAAAAAAAGGTCTTTGATGAGAGTGGAAAGAGTGATGGATTTGGAGTCAGAAGACTTAGGTTTGACCCCTGGTCCTACCGCTTACTACTTGTATGACTTTGCACAAGTCTCAACTTCTATGGACTTTTGTTTCCTGATCTGTACGATGAATGGATTGGAAAAATCAGGACGCTGGTAGTTGTATTTACAGACCTCCAGGACATTTTCCTTCTTTCCTCAGCCAATTCAGTGCTTAGTTCCCACTTTTTTCACCCCCCAAAATCTTGCCTTTATGCTAGATGAATTAACACACATGTTGACATTCCCTCAAACATATTAACCTCCTAGTTCCTTGATTTACTCATTTCTCAACACCCAGTCTCCTTTGCTGGGCAGCTAGGTGGCACAGTGGAGAGAGTGCAGAGCCTGGAGTCAAGAAGACTCCTCTTTATGAGTCAAATCTGCCCTTATACACTTACTAGCTGTGTGACCCTGGGCAAGTCAACCCCTCTTTGCCCTAGTTTTCTCATCTGTAAAATGAGCTGGAGAAGGAAAGGGAAAACTACCTCATATAAGGGAAAACCAGCTTTGACAAGAAAACCCCAAGTGGCATCACAGAGTCAGACAAGACTAAAACATGATTGAATAACTGAACTGAGTCTCCTTTGCTGAACTTAACATCTACATCGATCCCACTATCTCTCAAGGTACTGACATGATCCCTCTTCTCTTTCCCTTCTACACTATTTCACTTGGCTGTCTCATCAGATCCTATAACCAATTTATTCAACTATCATCTCCATGGCAATAATTCTTAGATCTACATATCCTGTCTCCTGACCTCCAGACATAGCTCCAACAGCCTTTTGGATATCTCAAAATTGATGTCTCATAGACATCTTAAACTCATCATGTCAAAAACTAAACTCATAATTGTTCTTCCCTAACCCTCTCCCTTTCTAACTTTTCTACTATTATTAAGGGTACTACTATCCTCCAAACCACCTAGGCTGATAACCATGACTCCTCACTGTCTCCTCTCCAATCATGTCCAACCTGTTGTGAAGTCCTGTTGATTTTACCCTTGTAATCTCTCTAAATATACTCCTTATCTCCTTTGAGACTGTCACTACTCCGGGGCAGCTCCTCATTATCTCACCTGATGGTTACAATAGCCTGCCTCCAGTTTTTCCCTTCTGCATTCTATCCTCCAATCAGCTGTCAGACTTATATTTCTAAGGACAGGTGTGATCACATCATCCCCTCCATCGCATTCAATAAGTAAGCTAATATATGGCCTACAGGGATCCTTACGTACAGATTAATTGCCCCCATTTCTATTTGGGTTTGCCACCACTGTCCTATAAGAAACCTTTCCTGATCCCTTTTAATGTCAGTGCCTTCCTTCTGATTTTCTCTATTTATTCTGCATGTATTTTGTTTGCACATAATTGTTTGCATGCTGTCTCCCAATTAGACTGTGAGACTGTGAGCTCCTTCAGAGCTGGGACTGTTGGTTGCCTTTGTTTGTATCTCCCCTACCCCCAACTCAGCACCATGACTGGCACTTAGTAGGCACTTAATAAATGTTCTTTGACTTGACTGGATGGATGATCTCTTACGCGCCCTTCAGATTTTTTGAGTATTGCTAATAACAACTCAAAGTTACTAAGCACACCAAGGCTTCTAAAAGCCTTCTAATGATGTGAAGTACATAACATAAGCATTATTATCCCCACTTTAGCTTATTACCTCTAATTTAATCACCATGATACTAACTCCAGTTTGGACCTAAACCACCTCCCTCGGCCTCCTTCTTCACTTATTGAAGGGCTAGAGAGAGAGAGAGAGAGAGTACCAAACTCCTCCCATTGCCTTCCTTTATAGAAGGCAGAGAATGGAATTTTTGGCTCACTCCACTCTGCATCTGCTGCTGTGCCTGGTTTCAGTTCCACAGAACAAGATGTTCCCACGCCAAGAACCCCTGGTATCCCCAAACCCTTTCTGCCTCCTTTTGTGCAATGTCTCCCTACATTAGATTGTGAGCTCTTTGAGGGCAGGGACTGTTTTTCTTTTTTACTAACTATATCTCTAGAGCTTAGCACAGTGCCTGGCATGTAGTAGGCACTTAATTAATGTTTATTGGATTGGAAACTGAAGACTGCAGAGGCTAAGTCATCTGGGTAGTAGGCATTGGAGCTGCTATTCCGGACCTGTTCCTACCTCCACTCCCCATCCCCAATGAGTAAAAAAGATTGCAAAACAATGATGTGACAACTGGAATAAAATGATTTGTAGGTATAGACCTATAACTTTATTGGTATAGGGAATTCTTAGGTTAGGAATCTCCTTCCAATGCTAGCTAGCACTTTCTCTGCAAATTATAGTCTTAGAGAGTTGCATAGAACACTGAAAAGTTAAGTGATTTGCCCAAGATCACATAGCTAGCATGTATTAGAGGCAAGACTTGAACCCAGGTCTTCCTACCCTCAAGGATACCTCCGTCTCTACTACAGCTCACTCAGAATTTTGGTTTTCAGTGCTATGGTTTGTAGTGTTACAGGATACAGTTTAATGTAGTAGATAAAGGGTCTGCTCTGGATTTAGGAAGGCCTGGGTTTAAGGCCCATCTCTGACAATTATCTACATGACCATGAATAAATGATTTAATCTTTTATTGCTCCAGACAACTCTCTTAAGACTACAAGTTACAGACAATTGCTGGGGGAATGTTTCTATAGTAGGAGTTTCCCACATTGAAGAAATAACAGGCCAGACCAAAAACAGAAAAAGAAAATATTTTCCCTTTGGAAACAATAGTATAGTAGATAGAGTGCTGGGCATGGAGTCAGGAAGATCTGAGTTCAAATCCAGCCTCAGACACGTATTAGCTCTGTGACCCTTTCTTTATCTCAGTTTTCACAACCATAAGATGGGGATAAAGCCCTGTTATGAAGATTGAGCGAGACGATATGTGTAAAGCTCTTAGTATAGTGCCTGACACATAGTAGGCACTATAGAAATGCTTATTGTCTTCCCTCTTAAGCTAGATTTTCCAAGGGTGGATTTTAAACTTGACACCTTTAGGAACTATTTTAGCTTTTTTAGACTACTAGATAATCACTTAGCCCAATAACCTAGTAGCCTAAAAGAGTTAATAAATGCAGCCAAAATAGAGGAAATAGTTCAGGGCCCTAAAAAAAAAGTCTCCCTTTATCTTAAGGAAAAACGCTATGATTTATAAAGACTCTTACATTTGTTATAATTTTAGAGCAATGTTCTGTGTAAAGTTAACTTATGGAGTACCTTAGAATGAAAATCAATATAAGGCAAACTATGACCCTGGCACCAAGTAACTATGAATTTTCTAAAGCAATTAATAAACATTTATTAAGTACCTACTATGTTTCAGGCACTGTGTTAAGCACTGAGGATACCAAAAAAAAAATTAAAAATTAAAAAGGCAAAAGACAGACCCTGTCCTCAAGGAATGTATAATAGATCACCTTTTTCTGCATTTAAACTGAGATATTAAAAGGTGTGTGTGTGTGTTGAGGAGGAGTGCCTCTACATCATTGCTGACCATACTTACTAAAGACTTGTAATTGTCCACGGAAAGAATTTCTTCCACGTGAATTTTCAGCTCTACATTCATATATCCCTGCATCGTCCAGTTGCACATTTGGTATTTCCAGCACTCCTTGAGATTTCCGTAAACGTGCTTTGCTTGGAATATAGCCATTAACCTTCATCCACGAGATTGTTGGAACAGGGCTGAAACAGTTAGTGAGAATACTGTTAACACACTTTCCACTATTAGAAACATAGATTCTCTTATCTGGTAATTTAAGCACTTAATAGGCTAAGTAGTAATAAAATATAATCATAATTAAGGTCCATGTGCTGATTGATATTTGGAACATCAAATACAGGGTGATAGTATAAGGGAAAATTCTCTTTTTCCTTCATAGTTCTGGGAAAGACTTCATATATCACACACACACACACACACACACACATACACACACACACACACACACACACGCATGCACACACACTTCAGGATAACTTGAATGGTACCATCTGAATATTGTCATATATTCTTGATAATCTTTCCTACTTTTGAGAAACAGCAGCAGAAGAATTTTCCCTTTCACATCTTTATGATGAATTAAACATCTAAACTAGCCCTCTGTCTATTTGGACATCTTCCATAGATTGCAAGGGATAGAAGGGACTTTAGAAATCATCTAGGCCAGAGGTGGGGAACCTGCAGCCTCAAGGCCACATGTGGCCTTCTAGGTCCTCAGGTGTGGCCTTTCGACTGAGTCCAAGTTTTACAGAACAAATCCTTTTATTAAGGAGATTTGTTCGGTGAAGTTTGGATTCAGTCAAAGGATTGCACTTGAGGACCTAGAGGACAAAATATGGCTTTGAGACCACAGGTTCCCCAGCCCTGATCTAGGCCAATCTCTTCATTTTAGAGAAGGAAGAATTGGAGTTCAAAAAGCTACCCAGTTTTAGAGGAGCAAAGACAAAGAAATATGTTCAAACTATTTCTTCTCTGCCCTAGAAACCTCTTTACCCAGAAGTTTCACTGCACCCCTAGACTTCTAACACTGAAAGTATCCCCTAGCCCTGTGGTTTCTCCTTTTGATTGACTGGTTCTTCTTAGGACCTTAGGACTTCCATTTTAAGAAGGATGATGCTCAGGCTAACCTTGCCTTCATTGCTCTCTGTCCTATACTCCTGACTCTTTGGACTTTCTCTACTATGCCTTGTGCTAGATATCTTCATCTTCTCCTCTTTCTCTACTTTTGAGTTTCTTTTGATGTATTTTCTTTCCATATTAGAATTTGAGCTTCTCGATGATAGGGACTGCCTTTCTTTTTGCTTATATTTGTATTCCCAGAGTTTAGCAAAGTGCTTAGCATATAGTAAATGCTTAATAAATGCTCATTGCCTTCCCTTAAAAACAGGATTGAGGTGTATGTGTGGAGGGCAAAGTAGTTCCAACTGATCCTACTGAACCCCAACTGCTGGAGGCCAACTCTCAGTCTGTCTGAAGCTCTACTGGTTAGAAAATAGACACACTGTGACCCAAGACACTGATGTAGCAACTACTGATCCCCATGTTGTTGCTATCTTTATTTTTATTTCTTGGTATAAGGGCTGGAATCATAGTCAACCAACCCTAGTTAGTCCAGATAACTTTATTAGGTGAGAACATAGCTCATTGAATCAACTGGAGGTGTGAATAAGGCCTTGGAAATCATTCAATTAATCAACCTAAAGGTGTTTCTAATAAGTATTCTAGGAATTCTATTCAGATTGAGGGACTTGGTCATGCTTTGTGGATCTTCTATAAGTAGTAGACTAATTCAAATCCTAAGGGTTGGAGTGTCTTGGAAGCTTAATATTAGAAACCATCAGCCAAGCAATTTGAAAAGAAATTGGCTGGGGTGAGGGGTGGATGCACCTCATCATCCGCTCCCCTTGGCAAGAGGAGGAACTTTGTGAACTTAGGAGAGGGTTTGAGACTTTTTCTTGAGGGATATGGACTTTTTCAGTGTCACAATAGTAGTGTCTCTGGGACAACAGCAACTGGGGAAGCATTGGCATTGGGAGCCAAAGATAGATTGGACCTGAGAGAGAGAGGCAAGGAAGTTTGGGAGGGCACTACCCAGCTTGGGGGATCAGGAAAAGTTTCTTGTATTTATTCAGATTTTTTCACTGGTGACTGAATTCCAACTTCTTCCAAAGATGATTTTTAGCAAATTATTAAATTTTACTTTTAAGTCTTAAATCTGTTTCCAATTCATTCAAAGTTGGTTTTTTTTTGTACCTTCATAATATATGGAGGTACAGACTCACTTCACTTTTACATAACAGATGTGTTCCTATGAATGTTTGCATGTACCGAGTGCTATTTTCAATTGACCTACTTTTTTTGTCAATGTCTACTGGAGGTCCTTTTGAACACTTCAGATGCATATTCCTTTGCCCTATAACTTGGTCAAAGGGAAAGATCATAGAACTAAGGAGTCAATACCTTGGTTCAATTATCAACTTTGAGCCTGTGTCTTTATCTACAAAATGAAGGGCCTGAACTAGATGACTTTCAAGGTCTATACTAGCTCTGACATTCTATAAATCTTACTTAAATACTACATATCTATAGTATATACATATATAATATAGTATATAGTATATGTATATGGTATGCATAAATATAGTATATGTATGTAATTATAATATATAATATAACATAATACATATTAAATATACCCTATTTAAAGCAATCTTTGGGTGAATCATTTTATAGTCATTTTAAAAATTACAATAACATGTTTTTGTATAGATTTTTTGTATTCAATTTCTTAACCTAAATGACACCCATGCATATTGATTGAGAAGCAAAATAAAATACCAAAACTGAGATTGTCTTTTCTTTTCGTTGAACTTTATTTTTTAAGTCATCTATGCTCCATTTTTTTTTTATTTGAAGACTATGGAATTGGATTGTGAATCAATATTAAATAATTTACTGCTGCCACTTTGGAGAATATACTGAGGCAGACAAAGGGTGGCCTAAGTCAGACCAGGTGGTTGAACATGTCATAGTACCTTAATTCACAAGGCAAAACAATACCTATCACTTACATATTCCTCCAACTTCACATTCAATCCCTAATAAGTGAATCTGTTTAAGATTAGTATAATTACTTCTTTCCCTTTCTTCTTAGTCTCTCATTCAATTACCCAGAAGAAAAAAACAAAACAAAAAGATAGAGATAAAGATGTATAGTGTTGCCCAAAGCAGGAAAAGATTAGACTGGTTACATATACATAATAAAGGCAGAAATTTTAAATTACGAATAGAAGGGAAGGGGCATGCCTCCAAATACCTCTACTTAGAGATTTTTTTTTTTTTTGCTTTTGACTTTCTGCCACGCATTCAGTTTCATGGGCCTGCAAAAGAATATTGGAGTTTGAGAAAAAGACAGAAAAGGAGATGGCAATCCTTGATGGCATTCTATAGTTTATGGGAAGCCAGCCTCTGTGCTAAATGGGTGGAGTATGCCAATTGGATACTGATCAAAGAGGTACAAGAATTTTCTAATCCTAAATCATAGGGGCTCTACATAGCATGGAGATGGTGCCCTTTGATATGGAAGAAGTTAATTTTTAAAAAATAGGCCTAAAGCTTCAGAATAATTTTTGGTGATGGATTGTTCTGTGTTCTAAGAACATGTTCTCTGTGGTTGAGGATTCTTCTTTTGGAGAGAGAAAACTCATCACAGCCAGTGCTCTAAAGACTGAAAGATTATGGGGGAGAAAATGATAATAATGATGTTGATGATAACAATAATAATAACAATAAACTAGCATTAATATAGTGTTTTAAAGTTTGCAAAGTGTTGTACGAGTATGATCTTATTTTATCCTTCCCTTTATAGCAAAGAAAGTGATGCTCGGATGTCAAGTAATTTGCCCAGGGTCACATAGCTAGTAAGTGTCTGAGGCTGGATTTGAATTCAGGCCTTCCTAATTTCAGGTCCTGCATTCTATTCACTGTGTGGCATAGCCATTATGGTCTTTTGTTTGAGGACTAGGTTATAAGGGTCTTGCCTTTCTAAAAGAGCTGTAGCTTAAACCATTGGGCTTTAAGCTAGAATAAAGAAGGCACAAACTATTCTTCTACTTATGAGGAATGATTTTGCCTGAAAGCAGACATTGGAAGCAGGGAGAGCTCCACAACATCATGCCCAATGGAGCCACACCTTGCAGAAACCAGCAGTGACCAGAGGAATCCCTTTATGCAATGACCCCATGAGAATGGAAAGAAACAACTACTCTGGGAGACTACTTTATGCCCAAATACTTGAGACTATTAGCACGACAGAGATGATGTGTCATGGGAAACCTATTAGGAGCATGGTCTGATGTATGTAATGAAATCACTAGATTATGTCAGTAGTCCTGCTGTATTGAAAATATGCATTGCTTCTCCCTCCTCTTAGCCCGGCATGTAGCCTGACCATACATATTACCTTTAGGTATCTAGACTGATACATGTAGACTTGAGGTGATGAGTGCTCTCCTTTCGTTCCACCTCCCATTCCATTTTTTCCCACTCGCTGGGCTACCACCTCTCATTCATGGGCTCATCTACCCTTACCTAAGTGAGTAGAACCACAGTCTCTAGCTTGGATGGTGATGGTCCCTGACTTCCTTCAGGAATCTCAATGTCAATCTTTTTACCCACAGGCTGAGCAGAAGAATCAGTTGAGCAGTGCTGTGTTCAGTTAACTTCCCCCTCACAGAGGCTATATGAGGTCACTTATTCTTCTTCCACGTGGTCAGGAGCTGCTCTCTCTCCCTCTACTGACAATTCCTAGTTGACTTTCATGGAGACCATTTTACCAAACCACCCAGAAGTAAAGGTGAGTGTATGGTTGAAGAGAGGTGGTAGTCCAGTGAGTGGGAAAAATGGAATTGGTAGCAAAATGAAAGGAGAGGCCTCCTCACCTCAGGTCAAGGAACAAATTACAAACAAGGAGATTTGATATCCATAGTTCCTGTTTCCAAATAATCTACAGACATTTCAGAGCAGAGATACTCCTCAAGGCTTTCTGGTTCTACTGGTCTAACTCCTGTTCCTAGCCTCTGTCTTCATACTAACAATTTCTATTGACGCCTTCATCCGTGGTGACCTCTCAACTATTTGTGACCTTCTGGGTGGCATCACATTATTTTTTATTTTAGGGGATGTTGTAGTTTGGCCTATAATTGTTTTCATTTTTCCTTGCATTAGCTTTGCCAAGAGTGCTCCTTATGTTCTGCTCCTACTGGGTATCTCACCTGTTAGCTCCAAGAACCCAAGTCTAGGTCCTTTACAAATAGGCATAAAATATAATTCAGCCTGGGTGGGGCCACACCAGGACCATGACCAAAACCAAAGGAATGGAATGATCCTCAAGGGGCTGATTAGTCTACTTGATGCAGTTAGAAGTTCAAGGTGTTTGCATATGCCTAGTTTGGTTAATATAATTATAATATAGTATAATAAAGGAATACATAGAGAGAACCATAATACTATATTATTCTTTATATACATGTAGTCCACTCAAGTTCTAAATTAGTTGATGGAATCATATCTGCTTCACAGGTTGTCTAATGTGTTAAAACCTAGTTTTTGTGATGTGATGAACCCCATATAAGTCCTCTCCAAGATGGGGTATAGCTGTCTAGACTTGATGGACTCCTTGATCCTGTGTAGCCTGCTGTTGCTACCAACCTGGGCATGTCCCCATGGGGAGCAAGTGGACCTAGAGAGGGCTGCTCAGCAACACATTATATATACTTGTTAAATGTCTGCATGTTTCAATTCTGTAGTTATCTAGCAAAAGAATTTTTGCTTTTGCATTCTGCCTGACTCACTCAATCTCAGCAATCCTGACCCCGCACTTGGGACCAACGTGCACCTGTTCCAGAATGATGATGATGATGATGATGATGATAACAGCTGGTTTTCATGTAGTCAATTTAAAACTGGCAAAGTGCAATTATTATATCTATTTTGTAGAGAAGGAAACAGACTCAGAGAAGTTAAATGTCTCATCTAGGAGAATGCAAGTACTAAGTGTTTGACACAGGATTCAAATCCAGGTCTTCTCAATTCTAAATTCAGTGCTCCTTCAACTAGTCATGCTACTTTTAGTCAGTTTTAGAAGCCATTGTTGGGAAGAAATAAAAAAAGGTACTATGTACAACCTGGGTTGGATATTCAGGTATATAGTAACTCTTTCAAAGTCACAGACATCATGTGCTAAATAATTATTTCTAAGGTCCACTAAAGGGGTTACTTCATCTCTTTTTCCTTTTTTATTTAAAAAAAAATAATTTAATGATTTTTTTTGTTTGATCGCAACAGAGATTTCCAAAGTAAATCCAAGTTAACTCCTTACAAAATACATTCTTTAAGTTAAGCAACTTGATCAATATTATGATTACAACAGATAATACATAGTATTTTCTACTTTTGTAATTTATTGATTAACAGAGAAAAGAGGATGAAGGTTATTGTGGTACCAATATTGACCACCTTGTTTGACTTAAGTTTTGTTGCCTCTAAATGTTCACTTTATATACATTGCCATAGTCATTGAATGAAGGGCTAATGCATATCTAAAGAAACCAATTCTGAACTAATAAAAATGCATGAATCTGACAGGATGTCAATTACAATAATACATTAGATGCAGTTATGAAAATAACAAAATTGACTTGAACATGTCTTGTAAGGGAAATTATTTCTTACAAAGTATATAGAAAAGGGATGTATTTGACCCTTCTTTGCAGTGGTGGGGGAACTATGGTGTGGAACACTATATATATGGACTAAGTTCAGTCTGAACCATGGAAACCTTCAAATGCCAGTGCTAAGTTTCAACAAGACAACATATTGTGGCTTTGTGTTACCCTATCCTAGTTAATGTTGAAGTTATATTTGTGAAATGCACTTTGACTTATCATTTGCAAAAAGGAATACAGATGAATAGAGAAAAACTGACATTTTGCTAGCTAATATTAACACTGAACTTGGCACTGCTCATTAGCTTCAAAAATTTCTCAGCTAATAACAGCAGAAAACGATGTAAAACAACACTGAAATTCTGCCACAAGCCTTTTTTTGTCATGTGCTGTTGAAGTAAAAGCATGAAGAGTGCTGCCATGCCAAATTCTAAAAAGTAAGAAAAGCATAGGATGAACTTTTGGTCATTGTTGCAGTCATTAAGCATATTTCTTAAAGATCATTTTTATATCTATGATGAGGCAACTTGGAGAATCTGTCAAGGCAGAAAGAATACTTAGCTGTAAAGATTTAATGATTTCAAAGGAAAGCACTCCCCAATTGCAAATCACTATTCACAGACAAATTGTAGGTCTGTCTAATGGAGCTCTTCCTATTTTCCTTGCATAAGTCACAAGTGAGAGATGAATTTTACCTCTGACGTGAAAATGTATATGGATATTGCTCCTTTGTGACTTGGGTTAAAAAAAAAAAGAAGGAAATATTGTATATCTATGAAAGGAACTCAAAGAACCGAGTTTTATAACTTTTCACTAAGAAAGCACATAAAAAGCCATCATAAAAAGAGCTATTGAAATAGCTTTTTTTTTAGTCTTTTATATGCCGGTACTTCAAAAAAAAAAAAAAAAAGAGAGAGAACAAAACTTAACTGCTAACGTGGGTGATAATAACTGTCTACTTAATATGCAGCATTTTTGGAAGCCAAAAGTTTTCCATATTAAAAGTGAAAATAAAATCTAACATATATTGTTACCATGTTACATTTCAATTTACATACAATATCACAAAAATTCTGATCTTGAAATCAATGGGCTGGAATAGGAGTTTTCAGTCAGAAGTGGATACTCATTCGAGAGCAGTTAGAAAGTACCCTCCTATTCACTGAAGTACTCTGATAGCTATCAACCTGCATAGACTGTTCATAGAGGAAGCCACAGGATAATCCTAATTTGCAAGTCATTATCCTAGGGTTTTGGATTTAAAACTGGCAAGGATCTTGACCCATCTACTTGCTCTACAATCTGGCTTTCACTTACCTTTCCAGTTGCATTTCATACTACTCTCTCACCTATTCAAAAACCGGCCTACTCGTTTTTTCCTTGTAATGAGACATTCCATTCCTTAGGTCTGTACTTTTTCACAGGTAGCCCTCAATATTTGTGAGTGGGAGATAATTCTTCTGAAGACTTCACAGAGAGAGAAAATATAAGAATTATTTCTGGAATAAGCAGGGGCAGTGAGAGGATGAAATAGACCTTGGGATTTAACCTTGTAGGAATGTGATTACCTACCTCTCAGGAATTTGGGGCCTGGGGCAATAAGTGCCTCCCACCCTCCCCATGCTAGTACAGAGTTGTTACCAAATCCAGGAAGACTCTGCTTCCCCTCCCTCATTCCTCTTCTTTACCCAGATTGGCTGTGCTTGATTTCCTGGTTCTTTGTCCAGCTTTTCGAGCCTAGATTGTAAGCCTGCCCATCCACCAATGGAGAGGAGGGTTAGGGGTAGGCAAGAATCTCTTTGTGTTAGGATATATAAATTGGTCTCTTGCCTTTCGTAATTCACCTCCTTCCACTAGTCCGTGCTAGTGGAGGTGACGCCCAAATCTCTCACGATTTGTAAAATAAAATTAATTCCTTTCCTGTCCCTACCTGAGAAGCCTCTGTGAATTATTGGGGTATTTGGGTGGTCTCACCACCCCACACATTTGGCATGCACCCTCCAAATCTGCCTTTTAGAATTCCAAGCTTTCTTCAAAGAAAAGTGCAAATGTTAGTTCCTCTACAAGGTCTCTCCTAACATCTAGGTCCTCTAGTTCCTCAAGTGCAGCCCTTTGACTGAATCCAAACTTCATAGAACAAATCCTCTTAATGAAAGGATTTGTTCTGTAAAACTTGGATTCAGTCAAAGGGCTATACCCAAGGACCTAGAAGGTCACATGTGGCTGCAAGGCTGTAGGTTCCTCATTCCTGAAAGATTGCTCCTTTTCTCTTCCTCTTGAAATTACTTTGAGTCACTGAATATGGTTTGAATTTATCTGTGTACTTGTTATTTCTTTCCTCCATTAGAAAAATGAAAGCTACTTGAAGGCAAAGACTTTAATTTTGTATCTCTAGCACCACACACACAGTGCAGTTAGTAAATATTTAATAAATCCATAGCAAGAAGTAATGAACATTTGGTTTTCAGTTCAAGGACATGGGTTCAGAGAGTACTACCTCTGATACTATAATCTGTGTGACTATAAATAAACACTTAGCCAATAAAGAGTCTATTTTGTGCCAGGCACTGTGCTGAGCACTGGCATTACAAATTTTTAAAAAATTACACACCACCTTCAAGGAGCTTACCATCTAATGGGGTAAAACATTATACAAAAGGAATCTGAAAAGTGGGGGAGAGGCTGCCAGAGTGTACCCCACAAGGAAGGGTGGGGGTATCTGGGGAAGTTGAAACCAAAGCACAGGACCTGATGAGACATGAAGACTTAGTTGAGGAACTGAGTTCTCTACAAAGGGAAGCTTTGGGAGAACTTATTGCTCGGCCATCCGTCCTTCCAATCAGAGGAGAGAGCAGCTGAGAAGTCTGAAAAAGTGTTGAGTATCAAAGCTGAATTTCTTTGAGCTCTCTGCAGCCTTTGACGTTGTTGATCACCCTCTCTTCCTTGATATTCTTTTCTCTCTGGGTTTTCAGGACACCACTCTCTCCTGGTTCTGGAGAACCTTTCCTGACTGCTCATTCTCTCTCCCCTTCACCGGACCCTCTTCTAGATTACACACTCTAACCATAGGTGTCCCTCTGGGGTCTGTTCAGGGCACTCTTCTCTTCTCCTTCTATTCTACTTCACTCGATGATCTCATAAATTCCCATGAATTTAATTACCACCTCTATGCTGATGATTCCCAAATCTACTTATCCTGCCGCAGTCTCTCTAATGGCTTCCAATCTGGCATCTCCAGCTGCCTTTCAGACATCTCAAACTGGATGTCCAGTAGCCATCTTAAACTCAATATATCCAAAAGAGAATTAATTATCTTTATTCCTAAATCCTCTTCACCTCCTACCTTCCCTATTATAGTAAACGGCAACACTGTCTGGTCACTAAGGCTTACAACCTAGGAATCATCCTTGATTCCTTACTATATTTCACTCCCCACCCTCACCCCTGTGCAATATCCAACTTATTGCCAAGACCCATCAATTTCACCTTTGTAGCATCTCTCCCGAATGACCCCTTCTCTCCTTTGACACTGGCACCACCATGAAGGTAGTCCTGGTGAATATTAGGCCACTGGAACCAGATGGCTCTGGAAGAGAAGGTAAGGCTGGCAACCTTGCACAGCCCTCCCTCACTCAAATCAAAATCAACTGCAAGTCATGTCATCATTTCCCTGATGTCATGGTTCTCTTCGAGAACAAAGGACAAACACAACAACAACAACCATGAAGGCCCTCATCACTTCACACCTGGACTATTGCCTGCTGGTGAGTCTGGCTGCCTCAAGTCTCTCCCCACTCCAGTTCATCCTCCAGACACTAAAGTTATTTTCCCAAAACACAGGTCAGATCATGTCACTCTCCCTATTCAATAAACTCCAGTGGTTTCCTATTGCCTCTAAGAGTAAATACAAAGTGATCTTTTTTTTGTATTCATAGCCCTCTCCTACTTTTTCAGCCTTCTTATACTTTACTTCCCTACAAATACTCTTTGATCCAATGACACTGGTCTCCTGGGTATTTCACATACAAAACACTCCATTTCTGTCTAGGCTCTCAGTATTCTCTCTAACTGTCCTCCATGCTTGAAATGCTCCACTTTCTCTGCTGCACTATTGACCTTCTTTAAGTCTCAGAGAAAATCTCACCTTCTACAGGAAACCTTCTTTAACCTTTCTGAATTCTAGTTCCTTCCCCTCTGTAAATTATTTCCTATTTATTCTGTATATAGCTTGTTTTGTATATATTTGTTTGAATGTTGTCTTCTCCATTAGATTATAAGTTCCTTGAGAGTAAGGCAAAAGCCTCTTTTTGTACCCCTAGTGCTTAGTACAGTTACCAGGTACATAGTACCACTTAAAAAACAAAACAAATCATAATGAGGTTGTAGGTGATCAGCTCATCCTTGAGGAAGGCACAACATTCTGGAGTTTGGACAATAATGTGTTAGCTGGAAAATTCTGACCTTCCTTGAGCCTCAGTTTTCTCATCTCAATCAATAAATGTTCAATCTATCAACACACATTTATTAAGCTCCTACTATATGTGCTAACCTCACTCTAAAATATTGGGATCAGTCTAAAAGGCCTCTGTGGTCCCTTCTAGCTCTAGATCTATAATCTGGTGATCAATGATCTTAAATAAATGAAATGTACAAATGGTGTGTGTTTTATAGGACAAAATGGACAGGGGAAGGTATGTATCTATTTTTACTTTTCTAATTCAGCTATTCCATTAATTGTCTTTGCTTTACACTAATTCTCTCCTTTATCTAACTAGTGAAAACATACCTTCCGGGAGACTTTTAGCCATGGTTTAGAGGGTATGTAGATCATCACACAACCTTGAACCTACAATAGCTTTTTGGTGGCCCCAAATGTGCAACTGAAGTACTCTGGGTGCTATACAATTTAGTCTTCCTTAATTTAGTCTTACTTACTTACAAACAAATTAGTCTTACTTAAAATATTTATTATTTACATTCAGTATGTATGCTATATAAATTACATAAGTTAAAATGAAAATTACATGTGTAGATGTGGTTGTGTTTATATGAATATACGTTTGAGTGTGTATAAGCTGGGGCAGATATTCTTACAAATATGTTACTATAACCGATGATAGTCCATCCATGTGAATAGTGGCCACATCTAGGAAACACTTATGATGGGACACACATATGGGAAACACATACAGAGCATAATTTACACCATCAACACTGAAGAGTACCTAATATCTCCTAATGATTCTACTGTACTGTTCCCACTGGTCCTGCCCCTAGCTGGGCATGGACTGTATAGTTAAGTTTTTAATGTAATTGGGTTATGTGCTTCTGGGCTTCCTGACTACCAGCTAGTATTTTCAGTTCCTGTCTCTTGTGGTGCCAATATGTAATAAGAGCATGCTGACAGCTTTTAGTCACAGCCAGAGGCTATGAGTTAGACCACCCAAATAAGAAGACTGTTGGCTTTGCCCCCAGGCTAAGATTTAGTCTTTCTTTGAACTCCAGGAGTCTCCAGCTAAATCATAGTCCTTTATCAGATACAATAATCTCTTTTAGGGTTAGAAATTCCCAAGATCTCTGATTTAATATGCAAATTCTTTTGAGTCTGAACAAATGCTAAACTGAGTCACAAAGTAATTGTTTTCTATCTACCCAGTCACTGTTCCTGCTTTTATTGTATTATGAACAGCTAAGGAGTAGCTGCTTTTTTTCTTCTTATTAAAAGACTGAACCTTTTAGTAATTCAGATGATTTGGAGTCATTAGGTATGTCCAGGATCCAATCCAAAGGGTAGTTTAAAAAAAAAAAAAGATATGGTTTCCCCTAGGTGGTATGGTAGATAGAGTGCTGGGCCTGGAGTTAGGAAAACTTGGGTTAAAATCTAAACTTATCTACAGCTACAATTACCAGCTATATGACTCTAGGCTAGTCATTTACCTTCTGTCTGCCTTAGATTCCTCAATTCCACAATGAGGGATCACATTATCAACAGCTACAAATGGATCCCAAAAGGTAGGAATGAAAACAATTGCTGTAGAAAAATGAGGAATAAAAGCTTAATTCTTGATATCAGGTGATTTACCCTTTAGAAAATGTTATCACTCGTCAAAAAGCAATAGTAAAGTTGTTAAAAGTGCAAATGGCCCTGGAAATAAAAGCTCACATTCAATCAGACTTTGCTGGCAAATTGGAAATAGGGTCAGTCATTCAGAATTGAGAGTTCATGCTTGAATCCAATGTTGCTCCTGAGTTTCCAAATGGTTTTGGTTCCAGAAACCATTAATTCCACTAACAAATAACAGTAGGTTATTCTCATCTCAGAGGTTATAAGATGTTGCTAGAAGGCTTGCAGCTTCCAGGATGAAACACTGCAAAGCCTACTTATCTAGGTTTACTATAAGCCTTGTTTCAATTAATTACCCTAAATTACCTTGATCCTGTGGAATTATTGAATTTTAGTTTATCCAGAATGGGATGTGATACACAGAGAAAAGCACTGAGAACAAAATACAGTAGCTTGCATTCTTCTTTCCTCTCTTACCCTTTTAACTGATTTACTGAGGTCCCATTGAATATTCAATCCAGGTGAGTTTGTTTCTCACCCATAGACTAATCTAAAGTATGTTCCTCGTTCAAAAGTGAGACTGTACAACAATGGAAACTTTAGAAAAATAAAAGGTTAGAAAATGTCTTGCGAATTGTGTTTTACTAACAAAAATGGAACTGAAGCATTAAAAGGCAAGGAGTATTCCTATTATATTAAAGTGAAGAGAAAATTGTGTTTTCTTTTATCGTCCTAAGAAATTAAGATTCATGTTTTGATCAAAAAGATATGTATAAATTTCCTAAGATAGTCTTTCTTTTTGAATGAAGTTAGATTTGAGTTTTGCTGTTTAATATTAAAGTGGAAATGTATAATGATTCAAGTATCTTAAAGTATTCTAAACTGCATTATGTAATAATATCAGCCAATACATGTTTATTAAACACCTACTATTTTCCAGGCACTCTGCTAAATGCAGGAGATACAAAAAGGGGTAGAAGATAGTCGCTGCCATCAGAGGGCTTACGATCTAACAGGGGGGACACCAAGCAAACACATATCTACAGAAAAGCTATATACAGGTTGACTAAGACATAATTAAGAAAAGGAAGGCATGAGAATTTAAAAAGGTTAGGAAAGGCTTGCTGTGGAAGATAGGATTTTAGTCAGAACTTAAAGAAAGCCAGGGAAACAGAGATGAGGAGGGAGAACATTCCAGGCATGGGGGACAGACAGAGAATGCCAGGAGATGGAATGTCTTCATGGAATAGCAATCAGGACAGTATCACTGGATTGAAGAGTATGGGGCAGGGAGTGAGGTAAAAGAAGATTGGAAAGGGAAGGTGAGGATATATTATGGAAGGCTTTGAACAGCAAAGAGGGGATTTTGTATTTGATCCTGGAGGCAATGGGGAATCGCTGGAGTTTATTAAGGGGGGGGAGGGGCACGGTGGTGGTGGTGGTGGTGGTGGTGGTGGTGGTGGTGGTGGTGGTGGTGGTGGTGTTGGTGGTGGTGGTAGTGGTGGTGTGGTGGTGGTGGTGGTGGTGGTGGTGGCAAGTTCAGAGTTGCAGTAGAGGAAAATTACTTTGGTGGCTGAGTGGAGGATGGATTAGAGTGGGGAAAGACTTGAGGTAGGCAGACCCACCAGCAGGCTATTGCAATAATTCAAGTGTGAGGTGATGGGGCTTGCACCAGGATGGTGGCAGTATCAAAGATGATAAGGGGTTATAATCAAGAGATATTGCAAAGATGAAACTGACAGGCCTTGACAACAGACTGGATATGTGTGCTGAGAGATTAGTCAAAAGTCCAGGATGACTTCTTGGTTGTGAGCCTGAAGGATTGGGAGGATGATATTGTCATTGACAATAATGGGGAAGTTAGGAGGGAGGTAGAAAGTTGGGGGAAAAGATGATATTTTGGTTTTCAATGTGTTGTTTGACTTGTCATCCAATTTGAGATGCCTGAAAGGCATTTAGAGATACAAAACTGGAGGTCAGCTGAGAGGTTAGTGAAACTTTGACCATGCTTTGTGGCAATGAGATTACGCTAAATTACCAAGGGCTATGCCATAGGAAAAACTCTTGCCCTCTTGGAAAGCCTGCCCTAGAGAAATAGGTAATGACCACAGTCAGAGGACCAGTCTATCTATGAGACAGTTAGGGAATCATCAACAGAAGTTTTGCTAGAAGGAATGTGGTGGGCTTTTTTTTTTTTGACTGTCTATTCAAGGATACAGCAATATAGAAACAGCTGAGTGAGATGGAGGCATTGTCATAACAGCAACCTGAAAAGGAATGCAGCCAGGTGGAGAAGTTATGGGATCCAAATGTCATCTCTGATACCTGCTATTCTTCTCCACCGTATTCTTACTGATGTCACTGATTTGCAGCTGTGGACTATTCCTACAATACCTTTCATGCCTCCTCACTCAGGATCTCTGGTTTATTGCAAGTCTTAGTTTAAATGTCACTTAAGGAGTACCCCTTCATCTTCCAAAGGCCCCAGCTTCTAGGTTTCTTTCTATCTAATTGCATGTATCTTATATATACCTATAAATATAGATATGTCTCCTCCATTAATTTCTAGAGGGCAGGGGTTGTTTTTTACTCTCTTTGTGTCTCTAGTGCTTCTAACAGTACCTAGCATGGAGTATGCACTTAATAAATATTTGTTGATTCATTAGTTGATTTTTTCATCCCATGGATTCTGGCTTGACCAGCAGTGTATGGCATCCTGTTTACTCTTTATTTCCCCTAATTGTAACTTGGACTATATCCACTTTCCCCAGGAGAAAGATTCTTCCCTTTGGGCCCAGTTAATTATTTATTGGCACAAGTAAGTTCATTTCTCCTTCTTTTCTCCCTGAACCCCCAACTTGCAAAGCCAAGCCATACCAGAGTTCTCGTGGTAAAGAAGACCAAGACCTAGGCAGAAGCAGAAAAAGTTTTTGAAAGAATGGTGCAAAGCCAAGACATCACAACATGCTGGGTAGAAGATGAGACAATAAGAAGGAGAGAAGTAGACATCGTCTAGATCAGAGTTTTTAAGGTGAGGTTGAGAACTTTTTAGTTTTTAAAAATTTATTATTTATAATATTCCTTTTTAAATTTTGAGTTCTACATTCTCTCCCTCCCTGCAAACCTTTTCTTATCAACAGAGAAAGCAAACAGAATGATATAATTATAAATGTGAAATCATGCAAAACATAATTCCATATTAGCCATATCACAAAACAAAGCTGCCAAAAAATAAAGTGAGGAAATTATACTTCAATTTGCGCTCAGAGTTTATGGGGATGGATAGCATTTTTTCACCATGAGTACTTTGGGATCTTACTGGATTACTGTATTAACCAGAGTAGTCAAGTCTTTCACAGTTGATTATTGTTACCACATTGCTGTTCCTATGCTGGTTTTTCTCACTTTACTTTGTACCATTCCCCAACTGATGAGCATCCCCTCAAATTCCAATTCTTTGCACCAAAAAAGAGCTGCTATAAGTATTTTTGTATATATCAGTCCCTTTCCTTTTTCTTTGATCTCTTTGGGTACAGACCTAGTAGCGATATTGCTGGGTCAAAAGATATGTACAGTTTCATAGCCTTTTGGACGTAGTTCCAGATTATTCTCCAGAATGGTTGGAGCAGTTCATTATTGCTCCAATAGTTCATTAATATGTCTATTTTGCCTTATTCCCTCTAGCATTTTTTATTTCTTAGAGGTAAAAGGTGGTACCTCAGAGTTGTTTTAATTTGCCTTTCTCTAAATAGAGCATTTTTATATGACTATAGCATTGATTTCTTCTTCTGAAATTTTTGTGTTTATATCCCATGATCATTAATCAATTGGAGAATGGCACTTATTTTTATAAATTTGACTCAGTTCCCTATGGACAGCTAGATTGTGCAGCGGATAGAGGACCAGGCTTGGAGTCAGGAAGATTCATCTTTCTAAGTTCCAATCTGGCCTCAGGCACTTACTTAATTGACCCTGGGTGAGTCACTTAACCCCGTTTGCCTCAGTTTCCTCATCTGTAAAATGAGCTGGAGAAGGAAATGGCAAACCACTCTAGTACCTTTGCTAAGAAAACCCCAAGTGAAGTCAAAAGGAGTTGGACAAGCCTGCAATGACTAAACAACAACAAAGACAGTTCTCTATATATTTGAGAAATGAAGTTTTATCAGAGAAAGTTGCTATAAAATTTTTTTATGACTACTTCATTGTCTATGGTACCTTTTAGCAAGATGTAATTTCCTTGATTATCTCTTTTAGTTAGGTCTAGTTTTGCTTTTGCTTTATCTGAGACCATGATTGCTACTCCTGCCTTTTTTACTTTAGCTGAAACACAGATTCAGCTCTAACCCTTTATTTTAGCTCTGGATACATCTTTCTTTCTAGTGTGTCTCTTAGAACCAACATTTTTTTTGGATTCTGGTTTCTAATCCATTCTGTTATCTGCTTTTGTTTTATGGGTGGAGCTCATCCCGTTCACATCCACTGTTATGTATTTCTCTCCATGCTGTTTTCTTCTGTTTATCCTTCTCTCTTGCTTTTTATCCTGTTCCTCTTCAAAAGTCTCCCTTAATTCACTCTCACCTCCCCCCTCAATATCTTTTATTCCCTTCCCCTCTTATTTCCTTTTTGGGTAAGATAGATTTCTATGCCCAACCGAGCCTGTATATATATTCTTCCTCCTTTGAACCAATTCCAATTGTCTGCCACCCTTGCCCCCATTTTGCCCTCCACCATAAAAATTCTTCCTTGGACAACTCTTTAATGTGAGAAATTTCCCCCATTCTACCTCTCCCTTTCCCCTTCTCCTAGTGAATCACTCTTTTTCACACATATCTACTTTTTTTTTTTCAAATCATCTCAACATAATTGACTCACACCTTGTACTCTCTGTCAGTGTAGACTCCTTCTAACTGCCCTAATAATGATAAAGTTCTTAGGACTTATGTATCATCTTTCCATACAGAAAAGTAAACAGTTTAACTTTACTAAATCCCTTATGATTTTTCTTTCCTATTTACCCTTTGATGCTTGTCTTGAATCTTGTGTTTGAATGTCAAATTTTCTATTCAGCTCTGGTATTTTCATCAGGAATTCTTGAAAGTCATATATTTCTTTAGATATTCACTTTTCCCCTGAAGGATTATACTAATTTTGCTGAGTATGTTATTCTTGGTTATAATCTTAGCTCCTTTGCCTTCCAGGATATTATATTCCAAGCTCTCCACTGCTTTAGCATGGAAGCTGCTAAATCTTGTGTGATCTTGATTGTGGCTCTATGATATTTAAATTGTTTCTTTCTACTTGCTTAAAATATTTTCTCCTTCTAGGATTTGACTATAACATTGCTCTGAGCTTTCATTTTGGGATTACTTTTAGGAGTTGATCAGTGGAATCTCTTAATTTCTATTATGCCAGCTGGATCTAAGATATTGGGGAAGTTTTCCCTATAATTTCTCAAAATATGATATTTAGGCTCTTTTTTTTTATCATGGCTTTCAGATATCTTAACAATACTTAAATTATCTCTCCTTGATGTGTTTTTCAGGTCAGTTGTTTTTCCAATGATATATTTTACATTTTCTTCTATTTTTTTCATTCGTTTGATTTTGTTTTATTGTTTTTTATAGTCTCATGAAGTCATTACTTTTCACTTGCCTAATTCTAATTTTTAAGGAATTAATTTCTTCAGTGGAATTTTGAATTTTTTTTTACATTTGGTCAATCATGCTTTTTAAAGAGTTCCTTTCTTTAGTGCATTTTTGTGCTTCTTTCCTCAATAGGCTACTTCTGTTTTTAGGGTGTTATTTTCATCACTATTTTTTGGCATCTCTTTCACCAAACCTTTCATTCTTCTTTCAAAATTTTCTTGAATCTCTTTTGTTTCTTTTCCAAATTTTTCCTCTATTACACTTATCTTTTTCTTTAACTTTTCTAGGTCTTCTTGCTAGCCTTGGGTCCAATTAGCATTTTTCTTTGAGGTTTTACTTATATAGCTGTTTTCACATTGTTGTCTTTTAAGTTTATGTCTTGGTCTTTCTTGTGATTGTTGTAGCATATTATGGTCAAGGTCTTTTTGCTGTTGTTCGCTTATTATTCTAGGCTATTTCTTGACTTTGAATTTTATGTTAAAGTTGGGCTCTGTTCACTTGGGGTTTGAGAGGCAATGTGCCAAGATTCAAGATTTTTCATGCTGCTATTTTCAGAATTATTTCTGCGGGTCTGCAAGTTTTCAGTGCTTCCAAGGTGGTGTGATTCAAGAAAGGTCTCATCCCTGCTCTCCTGGTCTGTGTTATGATCTTTACCCAGGAAAGGCCCCTGTTTCCCTGTAGCTCCTCTCTGCCCTGGAGCTGTGACCCAGAATTACATATGGTCAATAGAGTTGCCAATCAGTGCCAGGTGCACCCAGGACCAGCAAAAGGTCCCTTGTAAACTCTTTCTGATCAGTTGTCTGGCCCCTTACAGCCCGTGTTATGAGAGTTCTTGAAACTGCTGCTGCTGTCACAGCTGCTTCCATGGCCCACTGTTGGAACTCCTCCTGTACTCTGGACCTCAGTCCATCCCAGTGTTTCAGATTTCTCCTATGTACTTCCTAAGTTATCTTAGACTGGATAAATGTCTCCTTCTAACTTTTTGTTGGCTTTGCTGCTCCAAAATATATTTAAAGTGTTATTTTGAAGGGAATGTTGGGAGAGTTCAGCTGGGTCCCAGCGTGTACTCTGCCATCTTGGTTCTACCCTGTCAATTAAAACAAAATGAAGCTTATATTTCAATATATTTGATTTCCTGTGTAATTTTTTACATTTTATTTTATGTATTTAAAAACATGATTTTAAGAAGGGATCTATATTCTTTATTAGATTAAAGGGGTCCATGAGGCAAAAGAAATTTAGAGCTTTTGTTCTAGATGGTTTATCTCTGAAACTTCTTTGATGAAGACAGCATTGTTTTATGGTCATGATGTGCTAGTTCTATACCTGCCTCACTCACTCTGTTGCACTAGAATTGCCATGATGTAAAACAATAGCAACTGGAGAAAATATTCATTCAATGTGTTTGTTGACAGAAGAAAAGACAAAATGGTAACATGATCTTTGTCTAGGGTGTATCCATGCCAACAAAGTCCCAGATTTTTCGAAGTGTTGAAAAAGGTTCATATAAATGCTTTTGCTATGATTAATTCACAATGGCATTTCTGCAGTTGGAGGAGAGTCTTTTTGCTGATGCTCTTCAGACTTTCAACTCTAATTAATATCTAATTGCAGGAGATCCATCAGTTTAGTCTGCCTGCTTAGAGTCTCTCCCCACATCTCCCGTTCAGTCACCAAAATGATTTTCCTTAAGTGCAAGTCCTAAAATACAATGAATACCCCCCTACTCAATAAACTCCAGTGGCTCCTTGTTGTCTTTAGGTTCAAATACATTTTTCTGTTTGGGGTTTGAAACCTTTCATAAACTAGCCTCTCTCTACCTTTCTAGTTTTCTTATATCTTCCTCTTTCACAGATTGTCTGTGATCCAGTGACACTGGCCTCTATTATTCCATGAATCAGACTTTCATCTCCAGGAATTTTCACTTGCTATTCTTCATGCTGTAGTATTAATGTGATCAAAGATCTTCCCTACCTATTTAATAGGCCTCAGGTGGGCCTAGGTGGGAAAGCTTGATTATATCTGTTTTTTGGTTGGCTTAAAACCTCTACTTACTAGGCGCTAAGCCAATGTGGGCATGAAGCCATCAGGACCCTAAGGGGAGTTGCTAAGATCAGAGCCAATGGTATGTGTTCTGAGTTCTACTCAATCGGATGCTGGATAGGACTGTATAAAAAGAGAGTGCAGAACTGAAGGGAAGCAGAATTGAAGGGAAGAGAATTGAAGAGGAAAAGAGAATTGAAGAGCAGAAGGACTGAGAGAAGCAGAACTGAGAGGAAGACATTGAGGCAGGAAACATCAAGAGGATACCAAAGACCAGATATTGAGAGAACCAGCATCATCAGAGCTGCATTAAGAGAGTGCTGAGCAGATAGTTAGGATTTGTGAGTGATTGTTTACAGGAAGGCCCAGCAAGGGGGAAGGTTACAGGATGACTTGGTTCCTCACTATAATACTGTGTTATAATTTCCTTGTTACTACATTGGAGTGGACTTGCTGGTTTTGGAATATAATTGCTACTATATTCAATTGGGGGTGTTGGTTCTCAGATTTGATCCTCTGGAGTCTAAATAAATGTTATACTTCCTCTGCCTTCTACACGGAGAGTTTTTCATACTTTGCTATTCTGAACCATTCAGCCATGTTCATGGTTATCCTCAAGGTCATGAATCTTGTCTTACTAATACACATGCCTAGAATTCTCTCCTTTCTTATCTCTGCCTCTGGTTTTCCTGGCTTCTTTCAAATCCTAGCTAAAATGCTTCCTTCTACAGCAACCATTTCCCAATCCCTCTTAATTCTACTGTTATCCTTCTGTTGATTATTTCCCATTTAACCTGCATATAGCTTATTTGTATATATTTGTTTGCATGTTGTCTCCCCTATTAGAGTGTGAGTTGTTTGAGGGCAGAAACTGTGTTTTTTGCCTTTCCTCGTATTCCCAGTGCTTAACACAGTGAGGCATATAGTTGGTACTTGATAAATGCTTACTGTCTGTCTGACTGACTTGCTGTGCTTACCTGGAATACATATTCAAAATAGAATTTTGCACATACTGAGAAAAAACATGAAGCTACTTCATGCATTTTTTTTAAATTTTGGTCAATTGAATTTGCAAAGGTATAGGATGAATAACATTGCTTCTGATAAAAGAATCAAGGTATTTATATTTCTATGCCTGATCACGTTTTGTCACTTTTGGTTGAACATTTTTTTCAAGGATGCTGGTTATATAAGATTGAGATGGGAAATAATGTATGAACTTGTCCACAATGAACAAGAATGTGATTACTGCATGTGCCACAGAAGACCCCCTTTATGAAAATAATACAGTTTTGTGGCAAAAACATACCCTGAAAAAATATAAAATGGATAACTTTCAAATTGAGTGTCATTTCTATGTTTCAGTAGAAGAATACAAATTCATTGTAACAATTTTATCTAAGTTTTAGCAAAATACATTTAGTCTGATCTGACTCTAATGGATTTTTTTGCACATAGGTATTATAAATGCTTAGAATTAATTGTAATAATGAATATAATAATAATTAACATTTCTATAGTATGGTATAGTTTTCAAAGTGTTTTATGTATATAATTTCATTTGACTGAACATTTCTTCAATTTAATTCAATAAAGATTTATTAAATGCCTACTATGTGTCAGCCATTGTGTGAAACACTAGGAATATAAAAAGAGGTAAAAGACAGTCCCTGCCTTAAGGAGCTTACAATCTAGTGGGGGAGACAACATGAAAGCAAATATATACGAAGTAAGCTATATACAGGATAAATTGTTGCTGTTGTTGTTTGTCCTTCATTCTCAAAGAGGAGATTGAATTTAAGGGAGACAGGACTGTGCAAAGTCACCAGCCTTACTTTCTCTTCTGGAGTCATGTGGGTTAATGGCTTCAGTGGACAGATATAGACCAGGAAGAGTGGAGATGGTCCTGGATGCAGTGGGAGACCTTGGCCTTTTTGTATTTTTTTTTTTTTGGCAGGGCAATGGCGTTAAGTGACTTGCACAAGGTCACACAGCTAGTACATGTGTCAAGTGTCTGAGGCTGGATTTGAACTCAGGTCCTCCTGACTCCAGGTCTGGTGCTCTACTCACTGTGCCACCTAGTTGTCCCCAAACTTGGCCTTTTTATGCTAAGGTGTTTCCCTGGTCTCAGTTTGACTGAGGCAACACCCATTCAGTGATTAAGACTAGGTAAGGAATGAGGCAAAGGATGTCCCCTTCTACCTAATCAAAAAAGTAAAAATCAATTTGGGAGGGGAAGACCCTCAGGGTTTCTGGACAAAACCAGAAACAGTTGCTATTTACATTCACTCTCAGCCATCAGGGCCCAAACAATGACCAGATAGAGCTTATTAAATAGGGAATAATTAAAAGAGGGAAAGCACTGGAATTAGAGAAGTTAGGTAAAGCTTCCTATAAAACAGTCACCCTCAACATACAGCCCCAGGCCATTTGGGGAAAGGATTTTCAAGGATTTCCGGAGGCAATGTAAGGTTGTCACGGCTCACTCTCTTCTATTTGTCATGTAAATCATGGCAACCAAACATAGTCAATCAGTCTCTAGTCTAACCTATCTGCAGCCTGAAGAAGTTTACAAGTTGTGCAGGTCTGCTGTAGGAGGTGGGATTTTAGTTGGGACTTCAAAGGAAGCTGGGGAGGTCTGCAGTCAGAGTGAAGGAGAGAGAGCATCATAGGAAGAGGGGACAGCTGGTGAGTATGTCTGCAACTGAGAGATGCAGTGTCTTCTTTGTGGAACATCCAGGAGTAGGAGCAGGGAACCTGCAGCCTCCAAGCCACAGATTGCCCACCCCTGGGATAGAATGATCTCTAGGTTCTCTTGCATATCTCTGATTTTCAGATTCTAAAATTTTATTCAACTGAAACAAGAGGCAAGTTCCTCATGTACTAGAGGTAACAGACAAGGTGATGATCTCTGCAGATTATCACTTAGAAGGAAGGCTAGTCAATTACCTGAGAACAATAGACAGTGATGAGGTACCCTCACCCAGTCCTGACAAAAAACCTTTCCAGGATTGCTGTAGAGGGGGGCAGCTACAATTCAAAACCTCATCAGCACAGCCAGGCTGGAACGAAGAGCCGTTTAACTGGATAGTGTCTAAAATATGTTCAATTTTAGAATTCATACTTTAGAAAATAGGACAACAAAGAAGTAAAGATAAATCCTATGTCTCCTTGAGGGCTAAAGTATAGTTCTTTTCTAGTGGTTTTCTTATAAGAACTATTTTGTACTGGCTAAAGAGATTGCACTAGGACACTGTTACTTTAGGATTCTCAGGAATATGGTACACAATAGACAAGGTATGTACATTGTTGAATTATAAAACTGTTTCTGTAAACCCATTTCTATTCATTAATTAAAATAACTGGGTTGAATAAGTACACAGCCTTCCCTGCTACTAGAAAAACAGCCAAAAACAACAACCAAAACCAACGCTCAGGCCTTACTGATAGGAATTAGATGTGATAATGATGTCAAAATCGCAGGTCTCAGAGTAGGAGGAGACCTCTTTCAGTGTTCTTTATAAAATATCTTTGCAGAGTTTCTGAATGAGTCAGTATAGTCACATATATTTAATAATTATGAGCATTATTTTTATTTTATTTTCATTAATGTCAGCTGCATGCAAGAAATGTTTGCAGTAAAAATTATCCCTTTAATGGATTTAGTTTAGGATGTGGAGGAAACAGAAGAAAAGAGATGTGGTGTTTTGTTGAGACATGAATATATAGATGTTAGAAGGCCACAAATTTTGCAAACCACAGATCAAATATATGCTTTATTCCTTCAAAAGCTCTTGATTTTGGCTTTAAAAAAACCTCAGAAAAGGGCAGAAAAAGACCAGAAAGGATTTATTAGAGCACCGAGTTAGCCTTCATCAGGGCTTTAAAGATCGAGTGAAAGGGCAGCAGGTGTGCTTCATAACCTTTTTCCATTTAAAAGTAACATTACTACCCATTATTTTTAGCTAAATCTTAAAATAAAAAAGTAAAGGGTACAATTAATTTGATAAGAATTTCACAAATGGGTAGATTATCCTATAGTTTCTAACTCCATCATCAAAATGATTTAAAAATTCAATTAATTAAATTGATTAAAATTAATTAAAAATTAATTAAAAATTCAAAAAATTGGCCACTCAAAGAAAGGGGGTTAGTTATCCTAATGTCATGCTTGATGTTTGTAAGACAGTCAGTTTTATGTCACACCATCAAGGTGTATATATTTTTCAAATCTTTCACTTTTCTTTGATGACCAAAAGAAGGATGATTTAAGAATTTGTGCTTTTATGCTTGAAGTCTATAAGTTACACAAAATACATTAAGGAAGATGCACTGAGCCATTGAATCTGATTTTCCAAGCAGAAAAATTTAACACAGAATTAAAATAAAAGCAACCCCCTAAACATTAGCAAAGTAACTAAAAAAAATTTAGGGATCAATAAAGGCAGGAACTTGGATACTCTGGAATGTTGTTATATAATAAAATGAAGTGAGCTCCAGATTTCAGGGCTGTTCTTTTAGCCTAACTGCCCTAGAGGCAGCTATGTCTCAGATGACATGGACTGAACTGATAATGAACTAATAATACTCCCTGTTGTTTCTAACCATAGGGACTTGATTCAGGGTCCAAAAACCTTGGTTGGAACAACCTTTATTTTAGCTCCATTTCTGAGCTATATCATTTGGGGACTAGGAATGCACAAAAGTCCTTTAAAAACAGAGCAAGTGCAAGGTTCGGATGTGACTTGACTCTCTAGTATTTCTACAAATTGCATCCATCCAGCCAAAGGTAGTGTTATTTGGCAGATCTTAGGATTCAGGAAAATCAGAAGTAGATTAGCATTCAGTGATTCAATATAAGAAGTATATACATTTTCCTAAGGATCATGCCTCAAGTAGTCTTGGTCTCTCCAATCTCCATCTAAGGCAATCACATAGTGGTTGTGGTCCCCCAGGAATCTTAGGTATGTCAGTTTTGCTGTGAGAATTATTTAACAATTAAAAGTAGAGGTAAGGGACTTTGCTTCTGCCTTTCTTTACATCCTAAGCACTATAGCACAATGCCTGTCACATAGTAAGTGGTTAAGAAATGATTTTTGATGGATTGATTGAAAGGGTTTTAAGATCAGTAACAACAGCATGAAAACATGTAACTGTGAAAGTACATAAAATTAGGGACAGGTAATAATTTTTGAGATAGAGAAAAAAGAAGTTGTTAGTCTCATAACTATAGTAAAAAATTATAGCTGACCTTCACCAAACAATTGAGGCATTATATTTGTAGATGTGTTGTCATAGGTAGACAGTTTTGTCTAGGTTGCCATGGCTCATGGCAACTTACAAGTTGAGAGATAATACAAGAATTCTTCATGATTCAATTTCAGCTGAAACTGAAAGGCTGAGTGGAGCTACTTTCCTACAAGGTCCTAAAATTCTTAATTTATTGTTGTAGAAAATCTGCGCAGTTTATTCCAGAAAGAAAAAGGAAATACTTGGATATATCAAATGGAGATATCTATATGGATTTTCACTTAATTTTCTGTGATCAGACTTTGGGAAAAACTCTTTGTAAATAGTAGCATAGACTCACTGAGGATATTTATTGGCTTACATATATGCACCTCACAGATCAGTGATTACATTAGGGAAATCATGAGTAAAGCATATTCAATATCTTCTTAAGATTTGTATATGTAGTTCGTGTGTTCAGCTGTGGTTCTCTAGGCCTCTTAAAGGCCGCTTAAAGCCCAAGTGTATCAATTTCACTATTAAAATAAGAATTTAAAAGGTTTAAAAACAAAAACAAAATGTCAACCTGGATATTATAAATAAGCAGGCTATTACAATTATATTGTTTGATAAGGAAAACATGAAGAGAAAAAACAGTATGGTGCATTGAAAAGAGCTTTGGTTCTGGATTTAGAGGATGTGGGTTCAAATCCTGCTCCTGATACTTACTATCTACATCTCCTTTGGCAAGTCACATAATCTCTCTGGTCCTCATTTTCCTCAAGCAAGGTAATTTCTAAACACTTGGGACCTCTCCCCAACATGTAGTGCTATAGAGAAGACTTCCTCTCTGAGTCAGAGAATCTGGGTTCAAGTACCCCCTCTGACACCTACTGACTGGACAAATCACTTAACCTCTCAGTTCTCTAGGCACTAATTGAAGGCTCTAAACTGCAAAGATGCTGAAGAATTTCATAGAGAAATTTTTATAGAGAAAATTTTATCGGAGAGTTTCTTATACCATTAAAATCATAGATTCCACTACAACCAACATCTTCCCCCCGAAATACACACACACACACACACACACACAGAGGCACACACATGAACGCACACCCACCCACCCAACAATAATGCCGTTTAGATAAGACATAGAATCACAGAATCTCAGGGTTGAAAGGGACCTTCAATAATCTAGTCCAACCTATAGCTGAACCAGAAACACTTCTGCAACATACTGTACAAGTGGTTAGTTAACTTTTCATTGATGAACCTAATGAGAAAGAATCTAATGAGGAGGAACTCCCTAAAGCTGCCCAATTCAGCTTTGGATAGCTCTAATTTTTAGGAAGCTTTCCCCCACATCAGGATTACATTTCTCACCTATAATTTTCACCTATTAACTACCCTCTGGGACCAGGCAGGACGAGTCTATCCCTCTGTCTCTTGCAATTCCATGTGTCTCTGATATTACCTCTAATGGATATTCTGTTCTCAGGCTAAATATCTTTGGTTCCCTCAGACAATTCTAAACTCATGGCCATTCTTCATCTTATTTACCTTCTTCTGTGTATTCACAATTCCTTTCTCCCAAAATGGTGCCCAGAACTGTATTCAGTACTCTAGATGTCTTCTGAACGGCACAGAGATATAAGATCATATCACCTGATGTAGTCCTACTCCTATATGCTATATTTTTCTTGATATAGTTTGAGGTAGCTTTAACTTTCTTGGCTCCTCGCCATATTTTTGTTCATATTCATCCTGTATCCGATAATAAGATCAGATCTTTTTCAGAGGAATTACTCTTTAGCCATACTTCTCTTATCTTGTATTTATAAAGTGGACTTTTTGAATGTAAGTGTAAGATGTTATTTATACTTAGCAAATTTCATATTATTTGATTCAGCAGAATTTCCTAGAAAACTAAATTTTATTGAATTCTGACCCTGTCATGGAACATCCCTTTCAGCTATGTGTCACCAGTAAACTTGATCAGCATGCCATCTAGGCCTTTTCTCAAGCCAATGATAAAAATATTCAATAGCTTAGGGCACCTGGAGACCTTCCAAGTTGAAAATGAATGATCAATAACTAGTTTAGGAGTTTATTCATTCAACCAGTTTTGAATACATAACATGACTGTAATCTTGCCTATATTACTCCATCTTTTTCACAAGAGTAGGATGAGAAATTCTTTTTATATGCTTTGCTCAAAACTAGATAAACTATATCCAGCATTCCAAAATGATTTACTAATTTACCCTGACACAAAAGGAAATAAGGTCAGTCTTGCATGAATGTTAGTTTTGCATGTTTCAGGTAAAAATCATACAGGTTCTTAA
>CM053622.1:691803554-691842083 GCA_028646595.1 Phalanger gymnotis | reverse complement strand
GGGACAATAGAAGGGAGGGCCGATAGGAGGAGGAGGTAATCAAAAGCAAACATTTTTGAAAAGGGACAGGGTCAAGGGAGAAAATTGGATAAAGGACGATAGGTTAGGAAGGAGCAAAATATATTTAGTCTTTCACAACATGAGTATTGTGGAAGGGTTTTGCATAATGATACACACATGGCCTCTGTTGAATTGCTTGTCTTCTTAGGGGTGGGAAGAGGGTAGAGAATTTGGAACTCAAAGTTTTAAAAGCAGATGTTCAAAAAAAAAAGTTTTTGTATGCAACTAAAAAATAAGACATACAGGCAATGAGGCATAAAAATCTATCTTGCCATACAAGAAGGTAAGGGAAAAGGGGCTGTGGGGGGAGTGGAGTGACAGAAGGGAGGGTTGACTGGGTAATGGGGCAATCAGAATATATGCCATCTTGGAGTGTGGTGGAGGGTATAAATGGGGAGAAAATCTGTAATTCAAACCCTTGTGAAAATTAATGCTGAAAACTAAAAGTATTAAATAAATAAATGATTTTTAAAAAATAAAAAAATAAATAAACAAAATTCACCTCCCAAGAAGTATATACGTCATCCCTTTCACTTAAAGAGCTTACAACCCAGTTGTGGGATAAAATCCATAAAAACATAAAAATTAATAATAAATTATTTAACTAATAGTTAAACATCAAACAGTGACTCAAAGGGACTTGATAACTGGATAAGGGGCGTGTGGGAGAGGAAGGAGCCAAAGAGAATTCAAGCATGTAAGTCTTGGACATATAAAAGCATTGATTACATTAACTGAAATAATGAAGTAAGGACAAGAAATCAATTTGGCTGGAATGATTAGGAGTTTGATTTTAGACATGTTGCCAGAAGTGATGGTTCCATGTCTAAATGAAATGTCTAGTAGGTAGCTAGAAATGTGAGACATGGGAGAGAGATTAGAGATAGAGATAAAGACTGGGTAGTCAGACCTATAGCAGTGGTTATAACAACTGAAGTGGATGAAAACTCCAAGAAATAAGGAAAGGTAAGGGGAATAATCCAAAGATTGAATCTTGGGAAATACCTCTTTCTAATCCTTTCTTAGTCCTTGTCCACCTGGAAGGGAATGGGATAAAATTCAATTCAACAAACATTTGTTAAGCACCTATTCACTAGGCACTGGGGATACAAAAATGAAAAATGATACAGTCCCTGCACTCAAGGAGATTCTACTAAGTCCACTAAGAAAACCCAAGGAAAAGGATATCTCTCGTTCCATTCACCAGGAGGTATTAGGGAAGCTTCCAAATACGGTGGCACTCAGACTTGAAGGAAGAGTAAAGAGGGCTTTCATTTTGATTTTACCCTTGACTTTATTATGACTAAGAACCTGAGCCAAAGGACACTGAAATTATAACATTTCAATTATATACTCACTTTGCTAAATAGATTAAGGACCAATAAATAAATGTAGCTTTCCTGTATCCTAAAAAATAAAAAGGTTTTACTCATACCCAAAGATACCAGACATGCTATTTGAACATTAATATTTCATTTGAAAAAAATTATTTAAGCATTAGATCTTGTTTGTCAATTGAAGACAGGTTATTTTTCTACAGATAAAATTAAATTGATTGAAAATAGAATTTCCAATCAATAAAGAAAACTTTAGCATCATGAAAATATTCCCAATGTTTTCATCTTCCTTCTGTGATGTGTTGATTTGCTTATAGTGCTTTAATGGTGTGCTCTATTAAATTACTCATTTAAGTTTTTTCAGTTATTATTATCCCATTTGACAGCTGAGATTCCATGGTCATGTGACAAGAAATATCAGGGGCAAGATTCAATTCCAAAACTCTCTGACTTTAAGACTAGTATTCTATCCACTACATTACAAATAATTCTTCTGTCTATTCCCTTATTTTCTTTTAAAAATTAATTTATTTTAAACTTAAATATACAATAAGAACACAAAAGGAAATACATTATAAACTTAAACAATAAAACAAATACAAAATAAGGAAAGAAAAAAAAGTATTGCCATGTTCACAGCAGAATATAAGAGAGGATTTAATATATACAGGAATAAATTTCCATTTCAAGAAAGCCTATATAATAAATACTACACATTGTGTTCAGAGCTGTCTATATTTTCTTTGCTTCCTTGTAAGTTTTCTTTTACTCTTTGCTGTGCATTTTTGACTTTGTTTTTTCCCCGTTTCCTCTCCCACCCAAGAATGCTACATTTAAGCATGGATAGACAGATACATATATGTATGTGTGTATACACACACATGCACACATGTTCCTATATTTTCCAAAAGGATTATATCTTACCCAGTATACTCCCTCATATATATTTCCTCAATGAAATGCATTAGATGTCATTGCATTGAATGCCATGTCATTCAAATAACAATAATTGGCAAACATTACAAATGTTCTTCCATTGCCATGCACCAAGACATGTTACCTTTTGTAGCTCATGTGGAAACAATAAATAATGATCAACATAATTTTTCATAATCTATAGCATGATATATTAGTGAGACATGCATCATTTAATATTTGGGTACTGTGACATCTTAGAATGGTAGAATTACAACCAAAGAGATACAGCAAAATGGAATCGTTCTTCCAAAACTACCATATCACAGATACAGAGAGGTAGACTGAAATAAAAGGGTTAATTTTCCAGTAGAAAGCTTTACTGTGTTCAAGGCGATTCTTAGATGGAACCTAACTCATGATCTTATGCACTAATGCCCTTAATTTTAATTATTCATATAGTTAAATGTTGCCAGGAAAATCCTTAGTATGATAAAATGGAAGTCTTTCATATCAGTTCCATCTGTAGTGAGGATATCATCTCAGTAGCAACAGTGCAAAGACTTCCAATAATTGGGACTGGTAATTCCCTCTTGACTCCATCATGCACCACTTACCCCTGAGGAACGAACAGCTATTGATCCCTTGGCCTAGTGACAGACTCCCTTCCCCAGATCTTCTGTCAATCTAGTGATTAAGTAATTTGATTTTAGTTTGACAGACAAATACTGCACAACCCCAATTTATTTTTAATCCTACAGCCCTTACTGACTGGCAGTTCCAAATAAACACTATTAATAAATCATTAATCTGTAACTAAAGAGCAGGCTCTTTCAGGAAGACTTGCCAATTGCATACCACAGAAAGTCTCAGAGGAATATTTGTCATTCTCACTGTTACAATGGACCAGAAGAGCATCCATTTGAGACAGCTCAGCTAAAGTCTGGGAGGAAAAAAAATAAACCACAGCAAAATGACTTCATCAATTGATAACTGATGTTTCCTTATTTGGAATAAACACATAAAAAGGAGGAGGAAAAAACCTTAATGTCCTGGTTCCCTAATAAGCACTTGATGGAGTGTAACAAAAAGAGGATTTGTAAATGCTATCTGAAATAGAGATAAGCTAGAACTAAAAAGGGCAGGAAATTGAATGTGTTCTCCTCTCCCACCTCTACCTTCAGGTTTCAGATGAGTTTGGAAAGGTCATTCACATAATTATTACAGTAACTGGTACAAGGCCTCTTCAGCCAGACTGATCTGATTGCGTGTAAATGGCTGCAAAAGCAAGATAAGGAGGGTGTAGAGTAAAAAAAATGCCTGGAACATTATTAGCAGGCAGGATTGTTTTATTAGATAATCTCATGTTGCGTTATAGCACAGGGTTTTTCTTTTATTGTTTCAGCATAATGCCAAATTTGCCCTTTCACATGGAGTCATTTAAGCATCAGCAGCCAAGTTTTACTCCTTCTTACAGCAGTGGCTGCACTCAGTATCCAGTAACATATCAGCAGAACTACAAAAGTCAAATCACCTGATTGGAAATATTAAGTGATCTGATTTGCTATTGCTGAACATTCTAAAAACGCTTGTTCTACCACTCCCATGACTGGCTAAATAGATTAAATTCTTGTGGTACTTCTAATTGACTTTCATCATATGAACAAGTTCACTGGTTAATAATTAAAAGAACCATTTTGGAAAACATTATTTGAGTACAAGATTATTTGATGTGGTATTAGAAAACAGGTGCTGTGAAGCCAGGGCTAGTGGTCTATACCATACTGATTCTAAGTGTCATATGTTTGTGATGATCTCCTACATATTTTGTGTATCGGACTTTCATTGGTGGTATTCAATGCTGATCTTTTCCTCTCCATACATTATGTTCTTACTCTATAATCACAGATTCTAATAATACAAAATATTTTTAATTCTATACAATTGAAATAACCTATTTTTTCTTTCAAGATCTCTTCTATTTCCTTATTTGGTTAAAAATTCTCCTCCCAGACATAGTAGTGAAAAGTACTGATTCCTTTCTTCCTCTGTTTTCTTTTTTTTGAGTGATATGATCTTTATATTAAATCTTGGAATTTCAAGTCACATATGGTATAAGGTAGCAGTCTAAACCTAATTTCTGCCAAATTGCTTTCCATTATACCCAGAAGTCTTATACAAAGGGGAATTCTTTCCCAAGTAATTGATATCCTTGTGTTCATGATATATTAAAGTATGATTTTTGATTACTTATGTTTCTTGCTTGTCTGGTCTATTCTGCTAATCTAATGCTATTTTTTAACCAATAGTAGATAGTTTTAATAACTACTACTTTACATAGTTTTAAATCTGATAATTTAATTACCCTGATTTTTTTCTACTGAACCCTACCACCCCAACAAGATATGGCCATTGCATTACCACATCTCAAATACTATTATAAAGAAGTCATCATCAAAAATATATTATCCATATTTTTCTATTTCCCTTGATAGTCTAGGAATTTTATAATTCTCAGTGAACTTTATTTTTTCTAGTTTATAAATTACCCTTTCCATAATCTGCTTGCTTTAAAATTAAATTTATACACTAAAGTAATGCCACTATTTTTACTATATTGGCTCAGCTCAACCATGAACAGTAAATATTTATTTATTTTTCTTTGTTTCTATAGTGTTTCATAGTTGTATTTACATAAATCTTGTATGTTTTGATAGGTTAACTCAGACACTTTTTTGTATTTTGTAATTTGTCTTTTCATTTTTTTCCCCTTTCTCAGTTGTTAGTACTATATGGAAATGCTGATTATTTTTGGTAGATTTATTTTGTATTCTGTTACCTAACTAAAGCAATTAGTCAAATAATAGTGGAAAGAGAGGGTATCTTGTTTTACCCCTGTTTATGCTGAGAAAACTTCTGGGATTTTGCTATTATATGTAAGGTTTACTCCTGTTAAATGATTTTTTAAAATTATATTAAGGAAGCATTCTTCTATATATATACTTCTTAAGTTTTATTTATTTCATTTGATTTAAACAAAGCAAATAAAACCTAAAAGGTTTTTTTTTAATTTGTCAAAGCTTTTTCTGTATATTTGAAAATAACCATGTTTTTTTTTTTATTTTGGTACTTTATATTAATAATTATGCTAATGAATTTTGCAATGTTTATATTTACATCCTTGGCATAAATCCAACTTAGTAATATGAAATGTTTTCTGGATGTACTGTTGTAATCTCCTTACAAGAGCTTTTACTTAATATTTGTGCATCAGCATTCACTAGTGAGTCTTGTCTACAGTTCTGTTTTGTCTCTTTCCAGTCCTTATTGCTCTCCTAAAACGAGTATGGTAGAGAAACTTATGCCCGCATTTTTTAGAATACTTTTTGTAGTATAGGTACTAATTGATATTTAAGTGTTTGGTAGAATTCATTTGTAAGTGCTTTTGGGCACTTTAGGAAAATCACTTTGACATGGATGATAGATTTGAATTGGAAGAAACTTGAGCAGGAAGACCAATTAAAAAGGCTTTTGCAATACTCCTGGCATGAAGGGATGAGGGTTTGTACTAGGGTAGCAACTGTGTGAATAGAGTGAAGGTGATAATATGAGGCACATTATGAAAGCAGAAAAAAAAAAGATTTGGTTTTGATTTCCTTATATGAGGCTGGGTCAATATATATGTTTTAGTTACTGATTAATTCCCTTAATGTTGGAGTTGTTAGCTATTAGTCCTTAGGTCATTCTGCCTTCTTTTTTCAAGGAGTTTCATACCTGACTTCCCTCCAATTCCTGCTCTTGCACTGGAGGATCTCAACACACATTTTGTAATTCTCTGAAGGCCACCAATCTCCCAATTCTTAATTCCCATGGTCTGCACTCTAGTCTACCTCAGCTACACAAAAGAATGCTCATGCCTTTGATTATACCATCACCCATAAGAGTTCCAATTCCAAGACAAGAATTCTGGCATTATTCTATTGTATCATAATCTCCCTTCATTTCAGCTTCTCTGATACAATAAACCTTCATAACATATTCTTCATCTTCAAAATGATCTTTAAAATCTTTACCCTTCAGTACTTTCTCAGTAACTCTATTGACTTCATTTTCTTATGTTACTAATTTCAACTAGATAGTTAATCATTTTAATTCTACCTTGTCTTCTTCTCTTAAATCCTTTGCTTTCTAATCCTTTTACCATCCATATCTTGTCAAACCTCACCTGGGATTATTCCCACTCTCTGTCTCCTCTGATCCTATTCATAAGATAATGAACAAAATTGGGAGAATTCCAGCAAGTTCACTATAAATTTCTGTTACCCAATTTCAACTGGGCCCTCAGTGAAACAAAAGCAATCCTTTTACTCCTTCTTAATTAAATGATCCAACTCCCCCAAATATTCTGGCAAAAACCCTTCCCCCTTCCCTAAAACCTCCCATACTTCCTCCTCCCTTTATCCTCTCAGTTGAAGACCTTGTCTCATACTTTACTGAGACAATAAAGGCCATTTGCTTCCAGCTCTTTCTTTCCTTGTCTTTATCTCCAAATTCATTGATGTCATCTTCTACTCCTTCAGTCTCAGATAATGTGGTAGCCCTTCCACAAAGTCATCCATTCTATCTCTACCCTTGTTCCTCTCCCTTCTTGTTTTCATCAAAAGACTGCCTGCCACCCCCATTATCATTTTATCTCTAATTTTCACCCTGTTCTATCTGGATAGAAACAGGTCCAAGTCTGTCTCTTCCTTACAAAACTTTCACTAGTCCCCACTATCCCTTCAAACCATGTGGCACATGCTCCTAAAACTAATATGCCAACGATAACAAAATATTTGAAGACAGACACACCAGACTGTCAATATTGGCACTCCTATCTCTATTTCTCTACTTGATTCTCTCTTGGTTCATGGATAACCTGTTAAAGTTTTAGATGCAAATTCAGTACTATCCTTCAGGGACTGCTCCTAGTTGCCTCCTTTTAAGATACTACTTACTTAAAGTGGGATGTAGTGACTTGGTTGATTTACTCAACTAGCTTTACCCTTAAACTTATATCTTCCATCTAACAGGTTTAGAAAAGGACACTTTCTAGTTTTGGGGAAAAAAAAACTCACAAAAAAACAAACAAAAAAAGGAAATTGAATGGAATTTACAAACCATATTAGGCCAGTGAGTTTGACTTTGCTTCTTGCTAAAATTCTTAAATGTATTATTAAGGAAATAGTGAAGATATAGAAAAGGAAAGAATATCCATAAAAACCAGTATGGCTTTATTAAGAACAGGTTATGTATGGATATTGTTATTTCTTTTATTTTTTGACAGAGTTATGGAAATCAAGGAAATTCTAGAAATGTAGCTTATCTAGATTTTAGAAAAGTATTAAATAAAGTATCTCATTCTATTCTTGTGGGAAAATATAGAGAGATGTGGTCTATATTAGAAGTACCAGACATATGACCTATGGGCTAGAGTGCAATCCAAATTAAGATGTAATTGGGAAATATTTAACAAAAGAAGTAAATATACAACGGAACATAGATAATGTCACTATGTAATTTTATCAGTCAATATCCAACTGCAGTATACTGATGCATGAGTTAGTTGTGCCTGTTTCTATTTGAGTTGTCATTATTGGTCCATATGATGAAATTATGGATGCAGAACAGGATAAATGACTAGGCTCAAAAGGTTGTTAGTAATGCATGTCAAATTGGAAGCTTTCCAAGTTAGTGCGCTGGGAGTCTCCTCTTGGCCCTGTCCTTTTAAATGTATTTTATAAGTGATGTAGCTAAACAGATAGCTAGCATTATCATCAAATTTTAAGATGACATAAAGCTAGGAGGGATATTTAACATATTGGATGACAGGATCAAAAAAGGATTTTGACAGGCTAGGAAAAGACCAAACTGAATCCAACAAGAGGACATATGTAAAGTCATGAACACAGTGTAGGGGAGGCTTGGCCAGAGACCATTTCATCTGAAAAAGATTTTGGATTTCTAGAGGACTCAAGGCAGGTGAATGGAGTGATATATCAGCCAGAATATCTTGTGTAATTGTGTACTGCATTAAGAATGGCATAATTTTGAGGAATAGGGAGATCATAATCTCACTGACCCTCTGCTCTATTCAGACCACTTATGGAAGACCATATTCAATTTTGAATGCTACATTTTTGAAAGTACTTTGATGAACTGCAGAGGTCCTAGGGGAAGGAAACCAGAAGGGCGAAGGGCCTTAAGTCCATGTCTTAGAAGAATAAGTTGAAAGAACTGAGGTATTTATACTAGAAAGGAAAAGTTTCAGGATTAAAATTTGACAGTATCTGTCAAATATTTGAAAAGTTATTGTGTAAAAATGGGCTCTTTTTGAACCTCTAGAGCAGAGGTGAAATGGAATTGAGGTCTCCTGATGAGAGTGAAAGAGGTGAATGTAAACGCTAGCTTGAAGCTTAACAACAACAAAACAAACTATAAGATCTTGACAAGTGGTCCCATCACTTCTGGCAAATAGAGGCAGAAGACACGGAGGTAGTGTCAGATTTTATATTCTCGGGCTCAAAGATCACTGCAGACTGCTATATTGGCCATGAAATGAAAAGATACTTTCTCCCTGGAAAGAAAGCTATGCAAATCTAGACAGCATACTAAAAGCAGATATAACACCTTGCCAACAAAGGTCTGTATAGTCAAAGCTATGGTTTTTCTATTAGCAATGTATGGCTGTAAGAATTGGACTATAAGGAAAGTCAAGCCCTGCAGAGTCAATGCTTTTGAATTCTTGTGCTGGAGAAGACTTTGGAGAGGCTTTTGGAGAGGAGATCAAATCTGTCAATATTTAAAGAAATTAGTTCAGGCTGTTCTCTAGAAGGTCAAATAGTGAAGCTGAAGCTAAAATATTTTAGCTACATAATGAGATGGGACTCGCTTGAAAAGATGCTGATGTTGGGAAAGATTGAAGACAAAAGGAAAATGGGATAGCAGAGGATGAGATGGATAAATAGTGTCATGGAAGTAACAAACATGAAATTGTACAGAAATCAAGAGACAGTGGAGAATAGTAGGGCCTGCTGTGCTATATAGTCCATGGGGTCATAAAGAGTTGGCTTTAGCTGAACAACTGAGCAACTACAAAGCAGAAGTTGGCAAACTGACCAGCAACCTGGTGAATGGCAGGCCAGATTTGGCCCATAAGCTATAGTTTGTTGACCCCTAAGGGTAGAGAGAAGGGGTACAAGTTGCAAACAGCAATTTTAGACTTGACGTAAAGAAAAGCTTTCTAATAACTGGAGCTACGCAAAAAAAAAAAAAAAAAAAAGAATGAGGTACCTCAGTAAGTAGTGGGTTTCTTCTCATTGGAAGTCCTCAAGCAAAGGCTAGATGACAACTTGTTGCTTATATAGCAGCAGTATTCTATTTTGAACCTTAGATGGACTATGAAATTAATTTAGAATTCTCTTGCACTGAAGTCCTTTCCAACTCAGAAATTCTGTGATTCTATGATTCATATCTCTATTTCATCTTCTACTATTCTACAATCTAAATAAAATTCTCCATAGTCCTTTGCTGGCCAAGAAATTTGGTGGCACTTTTGACTACTTATAGAACAAGGTTTCACATGCTACTTTTCTTTGGTCTGGATAGGTCAGTGTACAGAACTGATCAGTGTATAGAACTCCAGATGACAAACCTCCCTTTACTAATGGTTTTGCTACTTAAAGTCTCTAAACAGTTTCTGAGGGCACTGAGAAAATTAAATTTCTTGCCCAAGGTCTATTAGCATATCATAAAACCATAACTAGACAAAGCACAAGCTTCCTATATTTTGTGTTTAAAGAATTTAGCTTTATTAGTGAATCTTATGCTTTCTCTAGTAACAGTGTTACTGCTATGGAGATAATTTGCCCTCAGACATAATGCTTTATCTAAAGTTCTGGTTTTTGTGGAACAATATTATATTAATGAGAATGGAGACATGTCTGCAGAATACAGTTCAATTTAATTCAACAAATAATTATTTATCACTCACTCTGGGATAAGCACTGGGCATACAAAGACAAAAACAAAATAGTACCAGCCTTCAATGAGCTTACAGTTTACTAGACTTTTCAGAAAGAAGGCTCCTAATTACATACCTACATACATACACACACATACACACACACACACACACCTATATACAGATAAACAGAGACAGAGTAATCATGGTGTTCCACTGACAGGGAATCAAACTAAATTAATGATTTATTGAGGTTTTCCTTTTCATGCTAAACCCATCCCTTCCATGTTTCTCACCTTTCTTTGTTTTGAACACAGGAGGAAAAGAGTTAAAGTAAAAAGAGAATATTAACAAAGGAAAATATATGATTTGGCTGTTGGTTCTTGGTATGAAGAGAACTTTAAGGATGGATTTCCTAAATATATTTCATGACTTCAAAACAAGTGGTTCTAGCTTATTAAATAAGCCTGCCTGGGGAAACATATTTTTGCTTTATACATCTAATTTTCTCTAATTTGTTCTCAATTTGACTTTTCTTTATATAGCTTTGGTATAAATGCTTTTGTTTAAGAATTATTTAACTTAAGGTTGTGGTAAAACCTTTAACATCAAACCAAATGGAGCCAGGATGTATATCTTAAGCCATTGGTCAGGCCCCTAAGTGTTACACCTGTTATGTGGTACTAAGATTAGCAAATGTTTTTAAACATACAAGATACAACATGTATAGATGTTGAAATCAGATATGTTGTTCTATACTATTGAATTTTCTCTTACAGAAACCACTCATTCACTAATGTATTATATTTTTAAAAGTTTCCTAAAACATCTGGTTAAATATTACTTTGATCCACATGTTCACAAAATACTTACAGCTGCTCCTTTTTTATATAATGACAAAATACTGGAAATGAAGGAGATGCCCGTTTTTTGGGCACAGCTGAACAAACTGTGAAATGTGAAAGTAATATGAAAGTTGTGTTCCAAGAAATTATGAAAGGGAGAATCTCAGAGAAGGAGATATATATTTTTGCACATGGCCAATGTGGGAATTTGTTTTGCTTGACTATCGATATTTGTAACAATAGGGAAAATATTACTTTGATAAGTATTAAATTCTTTCATTGTGCTTTTCCACATAATATTTAAATAAATTATTGGCATAGAATAACTGTGGAATATTCACCTACTCTGAATAAATATGATCAACTTTTTTTCCCCTCAAAGTGGTTACATTTGGTTAAAGTAAAACTACAATTGGAGTTTTCACCTTAGGAGGAAGTTTCATTGGGATCATTCCATCAACACTTCTTTTATTGTCCTAAACCTTAAATATTTGCTGTGTTATTTCTCAACCATGTGTTATAATAACTTCAATAATCACTTGCGTTTTTATGTAGTTCATTTAATCCCTAACCAAATGTTTTGGTAGTTCGTCAACTACTGAAGTAAAATGATTAGGAAGAGTGATATACAGGGATACAATTCAAGCAAATTATAATTATATGGTCTAGAAAGGACCTTGAAGTCTCACTGCCCTCAAAGACATGATGTTGAAAATAAATAATCATGTTCTAATCAAAGATAATCAAAATTCCAACCCCTTCTCCAACTTCCAGCACATGTATCATAAACAAACATCACTGATAAGTTTCTGTACCTTTGTAGAAAACAAACTATTACAAATGTAAACCTGAAATGTAAGAGGCCATTTGGGGCTGCTATAAATCATCTTGCTGATTTTTGGAATGATTAGGTGTTTTACATGGAGACAGCTGGTACTATCATTTTATCATTATCTCAGAAGATGTGGAAGTAATCATGGGCTCAGTATAACTGTTATCACAATTAGGTCCTTATGATTTTTCAAACATTGTCTCATTATTTCTTATCAGAATCTGCACATTATACAGAAACTGGTAAGCAACACCATCATCTTAGTTGACTTCCAATTAGAAGATTCATGTAAAAGTTAAAGGAAAGTCTAGGATAAGGCCTGATGACATTCACAAGTTCCAAACACTGGCAAATAAGTGAATGTAATTGTGTGAAAAGTAGGCAAATATATGTGACATCTCCTCATTTATTGGGAGAAATTCACTTCTTATGTTGAAAACAGCATACTCCAGAATCAAATACATTACTGTTCTTAGTAATCACTAGACAGGGAATTTATAATTGGTTACTTAGTCAATTCCCACTTGCCAGCCTTATAAAAATCTAGTCTATACCTAGGATGTTCTGGGAAAATGAAACCCAGCAAAAAGAAACTGAACTAAAAGTTACATATGTAACATTTTAGTAAACAATTTTGTCTAATTATCAAAGAATATATACTTACTTGCCAAGCGCAAAACACTCCATCTTGACTGTCATTCCCTTAGCAGCTGTAACCATGAAAGGAAAATGGACCTCAATTTTCGGCTCATATTCTCCCATCACACCTGGGAAATAAAGAATAGTCTTTTAAAATAAAATTAGTGTCACAACTTTTCTTGAAGTCTAAAGACTTTATTTTCTAAGCATGAGGTTTGGTTTTTTCACAGCAAGGAGGGGAGTGATGAATTGAGTGAGATCAGTGACTCAGAACAATCGTGTCATTATAGAATCACAGAATGTCAGTTTTGGAAGGGAACTTAGCACTTCTTTGATCCAGCCCATATCCAAACAAGTATCCTTTCTACAACATGCCTGAAAGTGGCACTATGGCCTTTGCCTTAGGCCTTCTAGTGGTAGTGGTGGTGGTGGTGGTTGGTGGTGGAGAATTGGGGTGAGGTGGGGAAAATAACTCTGTAAGCTCTATTTGCTACGAAGGTTGTTGTATCATTTCAGTTGTGTCCAACTTTTCATGACCCCGTTTTGGGGTTTTCTTGGCAAAGATACTGGAGTGGTTTGTCATTTCCTTCTCCAGCTCCTTTTATAGATGAGAAACTGAGGCATACAAGGTCAAGTGACTTACCCAGGGTTACAGAGCTAGTAAGTGTCTGATGCCAGATTCGAACTCATGAAAATGAGTCTTTCTGATTCGAAGCCCAGTGCTCTATCTACTGATAGAGCCTGCCACCCAAGTTTTCTTTATATAAGGTCTAATTTAAAAAAAAAATTCCATTTAATAGTTTTACTTCTGCCCTCTGAGGCCAAGCAGAACAAGTTTAATCTTTCATGTGACAACTTTGTAAATAATTGAGAGCATTTATCATGGTTCAAGGACTATTATTCTTCAGATTAAACAACCCAGTTCCTTCAAATGAACCTTATATGGTATAATCTTGAAATTCTTCACCATCCTCATCACTCTCTGGATACTCACACCTCCTAAATACTGAAGAGCACATTAACAACCTTCTATAGGCCATGTGGTAGAACAGAATAACTGGACTTGCAATCAGAAGTCGTGCGATCAAATCCTGCCTGTGACACATTGGCTGCATGAACGTGGATGGGCAAGGTCCTTACATCCTCTAATTATCAGTGTCCACGTCTATATGATAGGGTTAATAATACTTATAACACCTATCTTACAAAGTTGTTATGGTAAAATGAGATAAAATGCATTGACAAATTTTAAAGGGATATATGTGTGTATATGTATATATGTTTATATATAATAGTCACAGAAATGTATATAAAGATATATATATATATATATATATCAAATATGGTTATTAGGGTGATAATTGTTAAAAAAATAAATCAATGCTGACCATTACCCAAATGGGTATTCTTCAAGGTTGATGTTTCCATTTCAAACAAATGGTAAACTCAAAAGCTTTTACCCAATGTGCCATGAAAGCTATGTTTTTCAGAGTTCCTCAAAGACCTTACTGCTTGCCAAGAAAGGTTCATTTCAGTTGTCTCCAAGCTTCCTCATTCCCTTTGATATTTAAAGAAAACCAACTCATTCTCTTGCCCACCTTAATTGAGTAGCTGAAAATACATCACCAGAATACATCATGCATGGGTTTAGTATTAAGCTTATCAGGAAAAACTTCCTCATATTTATAGTTATCCAAAAGTGGAGTGGTCTGTCTTGAGAACTAATGGGCTCCCCTTCATTGGCAGTCTTTAAAGGAAGGTTTGATCAAAAATGAGGTCAGACAGAATTCTTCTTCAACAACACTCTGCATTATATGGCCTTTATTTTCTCAAATATAAGTACAGGGAAAGATCCCAGGGACCAGCCTATTTGCTGTTACACAAAGTGTTCACCTTCAGTTTTTATGACTTTGCAGGCTGTCTTACATGTCCAGAATGTTCTCCCTCCTAAGTACTACCTCTTAGAATCCCTGAGTTCCTTCAAGACTAGGATCAAGACCCAAATTCAAAACAAGGTGTTTTCTGGCCTCCTTAGGTACTAGAGCCTTCCCCTCTAAGACAACTTTCTATCTATTCATTATTATAAAGTGTTATATAATAGATATACTCTATTTAAAATGTGATATTTATACACTTTGTAAACCTTAAAGGACTATATAAATGTAGCCATTATTGTCATTTTTAATTTTGTGTGTGCCTATTTGTATATGTGTTGTCTCCCCTACTAGAATGTAAGATCCTTAAGGGCAGGAACTGTTTTTGCTCTTTCTTTCTCTGCTTAGTGCTTAGGACAGTGCCGGGCTTGCTCTCATCTGGGTTGAAGAAGAAACAATGTGTACATCTAGAGGGGTGTAAAAGACTTCTGAACAAACAGAAAGGTGAGAAAGCTGGGGGCGGGGCAGAGTGGGAGAGGGTTTTTTAGAGGATTTGAGAAAGAGGGGGGAGGTGATGGGATAACAGAGATAGGGTAAAAAGAAAGACTAAGAAGGAAAACAGTGAGTATACATAAGATGGAGAAAAATTCACAAATAGTAATTATATCTTTGACTGTGAATGGGATGTTTTTAGCAGCTCTCTTTGTGGTGGCAAATAATCGCAAATTGCAGGAATACCCATCAATTAGGGAATGGCTGAACAAGTTGTGGTGGACAAATGTGGTGTGATCAAATACTACTGTGCTATAAGAAATGATAAGCTTATGACCTTAGACAGTGACCTTAGAAATGGCATGGAAAGCCTTGCATAAAATGGTTAAGAGCAAAGTGAGCAGAACCAAGAGACCATTATATACAGTAACAGCAATATTGTTTTAAGAATGACTTTGGGAGACTAAGTCATTTTGACTATTATAAATACACAAATTAAAAATAAAGGACATAGTAAGAAAGAAACTTTGCATCCAGAGAAAGAACTGATAAATGGGAGTATGTATAGAATAAGTTGCATATATATATATGTATATATATATGTACATACATACACACATGTATATATGTGTCTGTGTATATATATGTGTATGTATATATGTATGTGTGTATACATAATTTGTGCCTAATGGTAGCCAGGATGGGGGGAGAAAAACAGAAAAAAAGAAACTTACGTGTTAACCTTATTGTATATTTTGGGGGGATAGCAAGTTGTATGTGGTAGATTTGCAGTTTCTTGTGCAACCATCTTTTTTACTCTATTGTGCTATGGAAATGCTTGTTTTGTCCCATGAATTGAAAATAATTTTTTTTAAAAGTGCATGTTAATTGACTGATTTGTTGAACAAAGGTGGCAGCTAGGTGGCACGAGGTATAGAGTGCTGGGTCTGCAGTCAAGAAGGCTCATCTTGTTGGTCTCAGTTTCCTCATCTGTAAAACAAACTGGAGAAGGAAATGGCAAACCACTACAGTATCTCTCTAAAGAAAACCCCATTTGGGTCACAAAGAGTTAGACATGACTGAAAAATGACTGACTACATTGAATAAAGTTGGGCTGCCCCAGGGCAGAAGGACTTCCTCTGTTTTGTCCCATTGTATAGACCTAGGGGCAAGGAGCAAAAAGTCAATGTGGTAGCTTTATAGAAGAATACTTCATATAAAGAGATAATTCTTAAGAATTAGAACTACTCTAAAGTGGCTTTCAGAAAGGAGGCTATCAGTTGGGATCATCCTGAAGAAGTCCACCCGTTGAAGATGCTGTAGAAGAGTATTTTGTTCTCAAATATGGGTAGAATTAAATGACCTCGGAGGGATTTTCTGACATTAAGTTTCTGTGATTTTATGGCTGCCAACAATAGCACCTTGGTGGTAGGCCTTCTCTTTAATGTCTCCCGTAGTTTTATATAATCAGAGCCTGAAATGGAATGAGAGGTCATTCTGCTCCTTTTAAGGAAGTATTGAAACCATTCCATTCCTTTCATTGCCTAGGCTAATTCAGTCCTAGGGATAAGCCATCCCACTGTTTTATTTCTCCAACTGAAATGATATAATTAATATCCTATTTTGGTTTTACTTTCATGTAAAGTGCTGGTGATGACCTATTTTAATTTTTAGCAATATTATTTTATAACTACAGCATAACCAAAAAAATTCTAAACAAAAATTTCACACAGAATCAAAGTTCCAACATTGATTTTCACACCACTTAAAGAAAATGTTTTATTTTTATACCCAAAGTGGAGATAAGTTGTTGCATCTGTCAGGCTTTCTAAGTTCTTCATGGTTAAATTTAGCAGCCATTTGTTGGCTAGTCAGGCAATAGTGGGGAAATTTTAACAGAAGCCATTCTACACTTCCACCATAATGGGTTTAGAAATGGCTATATTGAGGCAATTAGATAAGATTTGCTTTCTTTTCATTTTGGAGCTGCCCAAGGCTTCGAATAATTTTTCAGGACAAAGTAACAATGGAAAAGATTAGGTTAGAAAGAGGTAAGAGTATGTGAAGGTAATGATGGAGAGATATAATATATAGAGAAGAGGGATGATTATGCCACAATTGTGGCAAGAGATTATTAGCTTTATTATCATCATCATCATCATTATTCCAAGATACTTTAGCAATAGCTTAATCATTTTCAGAAAAGCAACAGAATACAAGATCTTTGAAGGGAGGGTTTTTTTTTCTTTGTCTCCTTAGCATCTAGAAAAGTATTTAGTACTTAATATTAAGCAAGTGCTTAATAAATGCTTGTTTAATTAATGAACTAATGCAAGGCAACAGAAACATGGCATAAAGATCACAGGATTTGGTGCAACATTCCTTCATTCAAATCCTGGCTTTGCTCTGGACATCTATCTCCTCATCTATCAGAGACAGTACTAACTGGATGATCTCTAAGACCTTTTTTAGTTTTAAATATTAAGAATAAGTTTAAAAAATGTAACTGTCAATAAATATATTATTTTACCTATATAGAAATAGAGTTAATATTCTATAACACCCCCTATATTTTTCTATTTACAGGGTACTATAGTCCAGGCCCTCATCACTTCTCAATTTTATTATTGAAATAGCCTCATAAGTGGTCTCTTACCTCATATCTCCTCACTCCACACCATCCTTCACACAATTGCCAAAATGATTTTTCCTAAAGGTTTGATCATTCCCCTACTCAATAAATTCAAATGCCTCCCTATTGGCTTTAGGATCAAATATAAACTCCTCTGTTTGGTTTTTTAAAGCTCTTTCATCTTGGCCCCAAATTAACTTCCCTGCCTCATTATACATTATTTCTCTCCCTTCACTCTACTGTCCAGGAAAACTGACCTTGTTGCTCTTGCTCACAAATGATACACGTGTACTAGCTGTCACTGATGCCTGGAGTATACTCCCTCTTTTTCTGATCCCCATTTTTCCTTCCAAATTCAACTCAAGGACCAACTTCTACACTAAGCCCAGTTGCAGGTCTCCTCCCTTGCAAAATTATCTTATATTCATTGCGTGTGTATGTATATTGTGTTTGTATGTGTGTATATATATATACATATATATGTGTGTACATGTATATATTTATATGCATATATATGTGTGCACACATATTATTCATAAACAAACATTTTTGTTCCCCTTGATAGACTGCAAACTCCTTGAGGGCAAAGACTATGTCATTTTTCCCATTGTGTTCCTGTTGTCTAATACAGTGTCTGGCACATGGTAAACAATACATACTTGTTTATTGGTTGATTTATTGAGTATACTCTTACAATAAGCAATAATAACAAAAAATTCTAGGATGAAAGGAAACATGGTATAGTGAACAGAAAGGAAGAGCTTTGTTCAAGTTATGCCTCTGATCCCTATGTGGTTATGGGACCTTAGGTAAATCACTCAACGTGTCAGAGCTGAAGTTAGACAAACCTCTAAGACTTTAAAGTGAAGAAACAGTTGTAGATTTACATTGGAAGAGGCAGAACTGAGAATTCCACACTCTGAAGATGTAACAGGTAAAAACCTCAAAACAACACTAATAAACCCAATGCAGAATCAATTTAATGAAGATACTTTTTTTCTTTATAAGTTAGGATAAGCAGGAAGATCTTTGAAAGGAGTGTGACTGACACAGTGCTATATACCACTGTCATCTAGGAAATTGTTTTTCTTTACTGAAAATGGAGATTGATTGTAGTAGAGTTCCCTGCATTATAACTGTTCAATAGTACTTAAGTTTCAAAAAATATATTATTTGAAATTATTTTACTTACTGTCGCATCAAATCTACATTTAAATATACCCATGAAATCCTTATGCTATCTACATTATTTAGATGCAGCTGGTAAGAGAATCAAAGGCCAAAAAAAAAGAAAAGAGGCTGAATAGATTGCACACATGCTGCCTAAAAATGCCATTCTACATATAAGGCATGCTGCCACATTTAGTCCTGGCATATTTAGTCTTGCAGGGGTTCTCATGCTTTCTTTCCATGATGCCTAGATAATTAGTACATCACTGAATGTGAAATAATTCAGCACACTGGGCTGTGATTACATAAGGAAGAAGGACATCGGGAATATAAGAGAAAACATAAAGCTAACCCCACAAAATTTATTATATCAACTTATTTCTCTTTAATTTATGCATTTAATAATTTAATTCTTAATTTCTTAAGGATATTTTAATTATTTGGACAAACATCTTAATTCTGTCTACTTTCCAATTTTCTAAACGGTCATGAAAAGGCATTAATTTCACAATCCTGGGTAAATATTAATTGAGTCCTAACCATAGTTGCCTTAACCAATGTTTCCTATTGGTTTGTCATTGTGCAAATAAAGGGTGGAAATGAGTGGCTCATGCTATCTTCAAATACATGTACTATTTTGAGTCTTATATTTATATTACGTATTTTAAAAGTTGAGAACTAGAGGAGGTCTATAATTTAGAAGAGGTTTATTTCATTTTCATTGTTTATAATCTGAAAATCAAGACAGCCAGCATTTTCCTTTATCTCTGGGCATCAAGGACAAATCTGCCAAAGTCCTCCCTCTACGTGCTGTACTATGATTACTTTTTATGTGCTACTGAAGTTTAGCACTTATTTCTTGTCCTGGTCTAATGATTGTGATCCCAAAACAACACAAACATATATATACACCATGAACAACATTTGCACAGAAATCTGAGCTTATTTGTGTCGGTAAAACAGAAAAAGAGATCTTCTAAAAGTAAGCTTACCTACTATATGCACACCCTGTACAAATCCCTAGAGATGATACAAAGAGAAAAGAGAACTAGTTCCTGCCTTCAACAAACCTAAAAACCAAGAACACAGGCACTGTTGACACATCCGATTCATTAGATGAGACAAGCTTAAAGATGCTGACTTTGTGGAGCCAAGGTGTAAATAGCAGTGTCTAAAAGAATATAATCATTTCAACCTGTGGAAATTTTTGCGTAATTATAAAATGGAATAAGAATCATCTAGAAATCGTGATTTGAGTAAATCTATAGCTGTAAATTTATAACCCCAAACTTACGCTTTCCCTCAAAAACTTAATTCTTGTATTAGGATTCCTTTATTTTGGTTCATACTGATCAATCTTTTGTTTTAGTTAATTTCTCCCTCCACTTATTAACATGAGAAATAATATTTAAATAAGTTTCCCAAGACAGATAATTTTAGCTCACATTAGATTTCATTAGGTGCTTCCCTGAATATGTTTAAGGACAGTAGATTGAATGTTGAATGGGCCAGAGTTTTCATTTTGACAACCACGGGGGACTTCCTTTAAAAGCTGTTCTGACTGATCACATCAATGATTGATAGGCTTAAAGGACTGTGATAATAGCTCCAAAGGAGATAGAGTCAAAATGGAAATAAACTGGTGCCAAAGGAATTGTTAGTGTTAAATCAATAATTACTTTTTTTTTTTAAATCCCTGAATGGTTCTGTGGAAAACTAACATCCTAAATACAGTTTTCCATGTGGTTCTCTCAGCTATGATTTAACCAGGAGTTGGGATTTTGATACAATATATGGAAGGATTCAAATTTGCCTTATTCCATTCATCTATAAAGGAAAAATGCAGGATTTCAGGAATGAGGTGTGTTAACCTCATATATATTGTTTTGTTGCTGCTGTTTTTTGTCATTCTAAAGGGATTATTTTTCCCTCCAGAAAAACTTTCTACACACAGATATTCAACAGTCCATCATAAACCAAGCAGCCAGGGGGAAAAAAAGGGGAGAGTAAAATAAAATGATAGTCACAAAGAGGCCAAAGAGACTCAAGTTAAAGGAAAAATTCTACCAACTAACTTGCTCAGCAGCGTGGCATAGAAAACAAGTATTTATTAAGTGTTTATTCAGTGCCAAGCACTATACTAAGCACTAGGGTTACAAATACAAATAGAAAGAAAGACAATCTCTGACTTTGAGTAGTTTATATTTTAATAATGGAAGACAACACATGAAACTAAAAATTGGGGGCAAGGAAAGAAACTACTGCTGAGCATGGTAGAAAAAGTTCAGAAAATCAAGAGTGGAGCCTGGGGAAAAAATATTGCTGGCCTTTCCTTAGGTGCTTTCCTCAAGACAGAGGTTTCAACAGGAACTAGCCAGTCAGAAGAAGGGATCAGAGGGTGGAATGTACTTCCAGTGTGATAAGCCCAGGGGAGGAATGAACTTCCAGGGTAAGCGTGGCATGCTTACTATGATCATGGAAGGAAATGTGAAGAATGGATTGTTTCTAGTCATTGTTAAGAATTTATTTTTTTATCACTTAAATCTGCACATTTTCTCCTGACTTTCATGTCCTTATTATAGAGGTTGGCATTCATGCAGTTGGCACTAACATTTGTGATATTAAGCACACTAAAGCAATCTATACTTTATAAGAATTTCACTAACATTTCTTATATGACAAATTCACACTGATTTTAATGGGATTTGGAAACATGCACTTTAAAAGGCATGATATTTGCAAAGGGGAAATCTCCTTGCCCTTGGGAGACCATATGGCCACAATCCAGCTTCAAAACCCCATGGATGCATCAGAAAAAGAAGACATTCCAATCCTTTTTCACAAGGCAATTGTCATGAACCAACAGTAAATCTGATGCAAGATATCATTCGTTTATTTCCAAATCTGCTACAATCACAAACAGACAAGGAGAACAAAGTGATAAGGTCGAATAAAACTTTAGAATGTAACTCCCTCAGCTATTTTTTATAGCAAGGAATATTTCTTGAGTACCTATGATAGGCATGGTTCTCTGTTAGGTTTTGTGGGATCTAAGTTTCATCTCTAATTCTATTTCAGTGATCATACTACGTACACTTATAGAAAGCTGAAAGGAAAGTTCATTTTAACCATCTGGTATCTCACACATACAGAATGGCACACATGACGCAAAACATTTTTATTTTAAAAATTGAAACTCTTAGTTTGTGACTACACAAGCTCAAATAAGTGCTTTTGGCAGGAATAAATTGGTGCATACATATGTGCAGATATTTTATATTGTATTTCTCTCATAGATCAGAACTTATCCTAAAGCTGAGCTCATTACTTTTTTTTCACATTTCCTTCTTTATTTTATTTTTAATTTATGGATAAAACAAGCATTTCCATAACACGGCATAATAAAAAAGATGATTGCAAATGAAACTGCAAATCTATTATCTATATAATAAAGTTATCATGTAAATTTCTCTCCTTCTGCCACCCTAGAGATGGCTAACATTAGACACAAATGTGTGTGTATGTATGTATATACACACATATGTGCATATACATAAATATATAAATTATTGTATACATCTGTTTGTCAGTTCTTCCTCTGGATGCAGATAGCACCTTTCTTCATATTCCCCTTATAGTTTATTTGGATATTTATAATGGTCATAATGACTCATTTGCTCAAAAGTGTCCTTAAAACAATATTGCTGTTACTGTATACAATGCTATATAGCTCATATTACTATAATATAATAGCTATCATTACTAACCAGATCAGTTCCATTCTTCCTCTCTTCCAGTCTTTCTCTCTACTAAGTGCTTTCCATTGTGTCTTTTAGAATTGTTACTCAACTATAGGCAAAAACCCCTTGATCTTCAACCTTCTTCTTAACTCATTACTCTAGTTCCTTACCATAGTAGGCATTGGGCTTGTAAGGCAGTAAGGCAAAATTCACGACATTGAAGGTGACCATGAATATGCCTGTATAGTTCAGAACTGCAAAGTATGAGCCTCTCTATATAGAAGGCAGATGAAGTAAACCATTTATTCAGACACCAGAGGATCAACTCCCAAAACCAATAATTCCAATTCAACATAGCAACAATTGCATCACCAAACCAGTAAGTCCACTTCAATGTAACAGCAAGGAAATTCAACACAATATCACAGCAAGGAACCAACCTATCCTGTAACCTTCCCCTCTGCTAGGGCCTTCCCATAAATACTCACTCATGAATCCTAACTGCCTGCCTGTGTCCTCTCCTCCTGCAGTTCCGAAAGCTTGTACAGTTCTCAGATCCCTTCTGGTTCTCTTTCTCTGTCTCTCTGTCTCTTCCAGTTCTCCATCTCCCTCGAAGTTCTCTCCTCTTCTCTCAGTTCTGTCTTCATCGAAGCTCTCTCTACTCTTCCTCTTCTTCTCCTCCTCCTCCTCCAAGCTCTCTAGTCTGAGTTTAATGGCTACCCTCAGGGTGTATATAACCTGTTAAGGGCCCTGGGGCTTAGCACCTACTTAGCTTTTGGACCTGGGACTTACTACCTACTTAGCAAAAGGGTGTAGGCCTGGGGCTCAGCATCTACTTAGCAAAAGGGTATGGGCCTGCTGACAAACAATCCTCCCTTAATCAAGCTTCCCTTAACTAACTCCACCTGAGGCCTATTAGATAAGCAGGGGAAGATCTTTAATTGAGATTAGCACTACAGAACTTTTTCAATACCATATCTTTAACCATCTTTTCCCACTTCGTGTTAGTTTCCTTTTCTCCTTGGATGAGGAGAGGCTAATCTGTTCTTTTCTCCTCAAGTTCTTTGAGATCTCTAATAGACTACCCTAAATTGTTTCCATTTTCTAAATTAATGCCACTCATTTATATCTTCTCCAAATCCTCCCTACTAACTTCATGGAGATCCAAGCTTACCCTCCTTGATAATTTCAGGATCTTGCTCACATTTTCCCTCTTCACTCTAGACTCATCTCAGGAACTTTAATAATCATACTTATGACCCATCTTATACTCTTCCATTCAAACTTCCCTTATTAACAACTCTATTCAACAATATTGTGTAATTTGGAAATGTTTCCCCCATCTCTTTTAGCTTTCATGGTTTGACTATATAGAATGATATCTTTCACTGTCTTTCAATGATGCACCCTCCCCCAGAGTGTCCCTCCACTATCAGTTCTCTGTTCTTGCCTCCTAGTATGCCTTAATATGCAACAAATCATCTCCAGTGAAGAACTTAACTATTTTTATCAATTATGAATTATTAAAATTGCATTATTTTGTATTTTGTGTTGAAAATAAAGCTAAAGTACTATGGCTACCATTCTAAGGAAAATATATGGGTATATTATGTGCATATCTCAAAATTAGGACAAATACTATTTTTCTGGGAACAATCTTGACATAACTTCTCATTTTGTTCAATATAAATGAAATTATATGCAGATTTGTTTTATTTTAAAATGCAGATGTGTTACAAATTTGTAGATGTACTCTGGTACATGATTGATAATAAAAACTTAATTGTCAACCAGAGTCTGGGAACACATCAAGTAGAAGCTGAAGAATTGTGTATGCATAAGCTTCTCCCCTGTCCTGACTCACTGCCAACACCTGGTAAGAATAAAGGAATGTCTTAATTAGAAGTCCTCTGGGATGTTTATAGGGATTGGGGACCCACACCATGCCTTGTCACAAAGACCCTTCTAGCTCTAACATTCTGTATTTCTGGAAATAATTTATTTTTCTATGTATTGCAGGATCACTATCCAGTCCCCTGGAAAGGCAGCTGCCTGTCACGATAGGGCACTGGATTTCAAGTGAGGACGACCTAGATTCAAATCTGTCCTCAGATATTTACTTGCTGTGTGACCATGAGCAAATCACTTAACTTCTCTGTTTTTTGTTTCCTTTTGTAAAATGATGGTGGGTTTTGGGAGAAGAGGGGGATTGGATTTGGTGGCCTCTAAGGTCCTATGTAGCTTCCGATTTATATTCCTTTCATCTTTGACTAGTAGCATGAATGTTGCTCTTAGTTAGACACCTGGGAACATTTTAGGGCAAGCCTCTCAGGCACTTAGAGATTTTTAACACTCTTCAGGGAGAAATGTGAATATGCTGGTTTCTGTATCTTCTATGTATAGAGAACAAGGGGTACTGGTTAATGTCTGAGCCATGGAGCTGTTAACAGTCGGCCAGATCATGAACTATTACTGTTTACATATCTGTCATAAAGATAAAAAATTAAGTTTTTTCACTTTATACAGAAATAGATCTAGCTTTAATGAAGTCTATTGCTAATTTAGACTATATGGGCATTTGATTTCATTAAATTTATTTAATTTTCTTTAAAATTTAATTAAAAATAAATTTCCACAAGTTTTCGTTTTATAGTAGGGATAGAGTCTCAACAAACACCTTCCTGTGTTTTTTTCTAGTCTGAAAGCACTAAATTTTTATTTCATAACAAATAATTCACTTTAATAATAAAAGTAGGCAAGACCTTATAACTCATGACTTTGTTCACTATTCTTCCATTTTTCAAGCATCCCCTCTGACTACCCTACTTGTAAGTTTTATCATCCTAGTGGCTCATCATGACATGAAAAGAAACCTGGGTTCTCAGGCAGTCAATCAGTCTGGTCTGTCAGTAGCCAACAGGCATTTATTAAGAACCTTCTATGTGTCAGGAGCTATTTTAAAGGACAGGCCAGTGGAATACAAATTATAGCAGGTTTTATCAAGTTGGAAAGACCTTGAGAACAGTCTCACTGACAGACTCTGTTTGGCATTCAATGACCAGCCTAGCTTAGCACAAAGAGATTGTTTAGCACCTGTTTAGGCAATACATGATGAATTCTTTGGCCATGGTGGTTTATGAAACAGAAAAGGACATTTCCCCAAGATTTCTAAAATGACAGATAAGCCATAGCATGATAGATCCAACTGATAGATGACAATATAAGACTCAATTAGAATTATCTTAGGTTTGTAGCTAAACATGTAGCACTCCACACAGGCATGTTTGAAGTGAAAGTTGTCATAGACATTCACAAGTTTAGGAAAAGATTGTGTTTAGTTTAATTGGAGTGTTTTCTATGCAAAAACCACAGAACAAGGAGCTAGGGATACAAAAACAAACAGAATATTATTTGGGCCCTAAAGGAGTTTACTTTTTTTTAGGGGGGAAAGTGAGGCTTGTGACTTTGCACAGCCCTCCCTCACTTAAATCCAATTCACTTGCAAGTCATGGCATCACCTTCTTGGTGTCATGGTCCTCTTTGAGAATGAACAACAAACAATAACCTGTAAGAGGAATGCAACATGTACAAAGAAATATAACACAAAGCATTTTGAGGAGAGAGAGAACCCTAATACTGGTTGGCATTCATGTCCTAATATTTGGGGAAGGAGAAAGAGTTAGCACTTGGGCTCAGCCTAAAGGAAGATAAAAATTCTGGAAGATAAGGAGCAAATCCATTTTAAGCATTCCAAGAGACAGTATGATCAAACACACAGAGGCTGGCGGATGGAATGTTGGGCTATGGGAATAGTTAGTTTGTCTGGCACAGGAAACTTGCGAAAGAGAATAATATAAAATAAAGAAGGAAAGAAAGGTTGGAACCAGATTGTGGAGGGCCTAAAAGACCAGCCTAAAGTTGTAATTCATCCTAGCAGTCACAGGGCATCATGGAAGGTTTTTCATTTAGGGGATGATCGGTGAAGTAAAGTAGTATAAGATCTGTGTTTTAGGGGAAAAGATAGTTGTGCAGAGGATGGATTGTGGAGGGTAATCACTATTATTCAGATCTATTTGTAAATTGGAGGTTTGGGAATACACTTTCAATGCCCCCCAAAAGAAGTGTGTGTGTGTGTGTGTGTGTGTGTGTGTGTGTGTGTGTGTGTGTGTGTGTGTATGTTGGGGGGCGAGTCTTGGATTGGGGGTGGGGATTCCTAGGCCAAGCCACAAAATCCTACTTAATGGGTAAACCACAGTATTAATATGACCAACTTAAGTTGGAGGTCCTAGGAACAAGTAGTATAGAGGGTAATTAGAGAAGGAAGAATGTTTCCTTCTCCTTCCTTCCTTGAGCTGTAGACAAAATTATGATATAAGGAAGTTTATTTATTTATTTATGTTTATATCCTGACTATTCTTCACTGATGTCCTACTTCCCACCCTTTCCCTTGGGCCCTCAGTATTCAGTATTTTTTTTAAGATATCTTAAGACCTATATTACTATAAGCCTTTCTTAATGGCTCAAACTGCTTCTCCTCTAAATTATTTATCCTTAGACACCCCCACCCCCACAAATAATAAGAAAGCAACCCAACTGAACCCTAATACATATTAATATAGAAATGATGAATCTGTCCATATTCCATTCAGATTCTATTAGGCAGCAATGGAGTGGGTATCACAGGTGCCCTTTCTCCCAACCTTCCTGCCAACATTTTTTTTTTCTTTTTGGCAGGGCAATTTGTGTCAAGTGTCTGAGGCCAGATTTGAACTCAGGTCCTCCTGACTTCAGGGTTGGTGCTCTAGTCACTGCGCCACCTAGCTGCTCCCAACATTCTTTTTTTTCTTCCTCTCCTGGCTGGATTGTGACAACCCCTCTTATTCCTATTCTTGCAAAAGGGAAATCAGTGTTTTTCATTCCATTCCCACTCTTAGACCTATTCTCTTTTTTGTTACCTCCTTGGCCCCCACTAGGTTAGGGTCTGTCCTGCTTCAGTTTCTCTTCCCATACCATGGATTAACATGTCTGCTCACATGCCTTGGATGATTAAGGAGTAACTTATTATAATTTTTCTGATAAGAAGGAAGACCACCTGGTACTATCATCTGGCTTTTCACTACACTCTCTCTTCCACTAGGTCTTTCCATTGGCCCCACTACTGTATTATCCAGACTCTATGATATTGCCATCTGTCCTGCCAATGTTCCTTAAGGACTTTTGGGTCTTGCCATTGCATTCACCTCTATGTTTAGCCCCCACTGGCCCTTTAAAAACATAGACTCTATCTTTTATAGTTTATCCCCAACACTTAGCCCAGGGGTAATCAAATAATTAGTGCTTAATAATTTTTTCTTTTTTCTTATCAATCAATAAGCATTTTAGGTGCCTACTATGTACCTATACATATAGATGTACATATACATATACATGTACATATACATATATATGTAAATTTACATATACATATATTACTTTAGAGCTACAATGTACTTTGTATAATATAATTTCATTTGATCCTCACACCAATAGCGTAGAATGATGGTATGAGAAGGATTACCCATATTTTGTAGATGAGTTAGAGGGAGAGTGGATATCAGATAGAAAACTTGCCTCAGAGTCAAAAAGGCCTGGGACTCATGTCTTGTCTTCAACATCAATAGTGTGACCCTGGGCAGGTTAGATAATCTTTTCATTCCCTGGACAACTTTCTCCCTAGAAGTTGCCAGCCTTTTTCCTACTGTGTCACATACAGATTCTTGATAAACTATTTCAGTGATGTATTGGGAGTCAAGGAGAAGGGCTGGGTCATTCTTTCTGTGTTGGCATTATTTGTAAGTCAAGAACTGGCAGCATTGGATCATGACAGTAGCAGTAAATTCCACTGTAATGTGTTTAGTTTATTTTTTAAACCAAGCATGATTTTGTGGGTGGGGAATGAAAAAATTCCTGAAGTTTGTTAATGCAGTGCATGTTCCAATTTTTTTTGAAACAATACACTTTAAAATAAATGAAACTTTTCTAAGAGAAAATATAGTACATGTTGTATTTTTCAGCAGACCTTTTATGATTATGCTAATCCTAAAAAACAGGCTAAGTATTCGCTAGACAAATCTTTTGACAGATAATTAACACCTCAAGTAACATGCACCTGCACACATTCTCTGTGGATGAGCTCTGCTAGTCCCCAGGATCAATAACAGCTCAGCACAATTCCAATCTCATTTATTTGGGATATGCCTTGCACATTTCCCAGTTAGCCTGACTGATTCTCTTTTTCCTGGTGATCTGAGAAAGTTTTTCTCCATTTTCTCCAAAATATCCATTCCAATGGAGCTGTGTTATACACAACTGTTGAATATATTCTTGTGCCTAGTTGTGGCATTTAAATCATAAGAGGGCAATGAAAAGGGCATTGGATTGAGAACCTCCTATCAATTGACTTTCCCTGGATCCCACAGCCATTAAATGTCAGATGTTAGACTCTTGAACTCAAGTCTTTCTTCTGAGGCAAGCTCTGTATCCACTAAGTTATACTGCTCCTCTATGTAAATTATATTACCATCACTAGGGGAAGGTGGTCACAAGCCAGAGACAGGGACATTGGTTAGGAAACTAGGACTGAATGAGGGTAATAACAATGGGGAATGGAAAGGACAGACATGATAAAGATTGCAAAAAGAAGAAAAGGATGGTCATCTCTTCCAAATACTGAAGAAAGATTGAAGAAGATAAAGACTATCACTGGATTAGGTGATTTAACAGATGACTACAGTTTAGTAGGGTTGCCTGCAGTTGGGAGTGATCTCAAGGTAAGGCAATGTAAGCATTGATCATTGACTATATCATGAAGAAGTCTGTCAGTGAAAGGAAAAGGAGAGATCAAAATTTTTTGAAATGCCATGACTGCTATAGCAAAACCATGTCAAAACCATGTCAAGTGTTTATCTACTAGTGGTGTATCAACAGAGTGGCTTTCAGAGATAGTAGACTATTCAAATAGGAAATACTACTTTTATAGTGTCCATTGAATAGTCATCAACTCCAAATTTTACACACCCTAGGATTTGACTTCCAGACTTAAAGAACACAATTGTATAATGTTTCTATTTTTAAAGGAATTGGATTTCTTGATAAGGAAATACACACACATAATATGTATGTTTTATATGTATGTATGTTTTCAACAGCTTCATTTTCCTATTTATATGCATTTATTAAATAATACTTCCAAGTGTCCAAGAAATATAAAGAAAACTGATGTAATGATGCAAGAGTTTTTTGGTGTGTGGTAAATCTTATCTCTTTAGATAGAATTTCAAATCATTTTTATAAGTCTCTTTGAGGTGAAATTGAATTGTACGGAATGACTGATTGTCAAGGACATCTGAGCAAATGAGGTATTCATTTTATTCAGAAACCATTCAAGGATTTCTTGATGTTTTCATTTAATTTGCTTCATATCAAGTAGATAAGTTTTCCTTTGAGACGCATAGCTAAAGAAATAAAAGATTAATAAAAGCCAAATAAGTTTCTGCATTCCTGCAGAGTTTGACATAAAGCCTTAATATTATTCTGTTTTCTTCACATAGATAAATATACCAGGATATTATGATAGGAGTGTTCTTGTCACACGATTTCCAAGTTCTTCTGTTATTGCCCATAAATTGAAAACTCTGAACAACAGATTAGTGTAGCAAGTAGAATAAGGCATTTCCTGGGTTCATTTCTGAATCTAAGAAGTAGAACTTGGGGAAGGAAATGAAAAAAAAAAATTGGGAATACCTAAAACATAAAACAGTTATGATACTTTTTCTGATAATATGCTGATCAGAACCTAGGCTGAGCTCACTGAATCTCATAAATGATTGTAATGGGATGGGTTAGAGCCAACCCCCACGTATCTCTGGACCCCCGTACCCTGAGGCACTTTGCCAAAGGCAAGGGTGGAACAAGATAGCGCTGGGAGGAAGGGTCCTGCCCTGGTTGACAAATCTGGACTTGCCTGAATCAGTAAGGAGAACAGGCTAGTTGAGGGAGTGCCGGGAGGAGTGGACTGGGCTGACCGAGGGTGGACCCCTGCCACCTCATCACCTCTATATAATGCTCTTGCACACCCCCAATAAACGGAGTTGCCACCATCTTGCCTCCCGCCTCATTCATTGTCCGTGAGATTCTTCCCTTCTGCTGGTCAGGAGCGGGAGGTGGGTGGTGGAGACCCCCAACAAATGATAGCTTGGCCCAGCCTCAAGGCTTGGAGAAAAAAAAAATAACAGGATGAAGGTAAAGCTTCCTGTGGTCAGTCTAGGGCTAAGCAAATGCAAAAAGTATGGTATCAGTATTAAAGGATATTGCATATCATAATAATAATCCACTTGCAACTTTAGCTTAATTTTTTTAAAAAAATTAGATACTGTCATCCTTTCATTACCTATTTAAGTATGTTTGGTCATCAGCGTTATCTTCCCATGTGAAGTCACGCTCTCTTACCCTGTCTGTCTGCAAATGGCATCCTTATTCTTTAAATAAAACAAATGGTAATTTCTTTGGTGACAATAGGATTGCTTTATGTTATACATGAACTTGTAACACAACTCTTTTCTTAAAGGTGGCTGGATAGAGCAATGGGCAGAATGTTGGACTGGAGCCAAGAAGCTCTGAGTTCAACTTTGACCTCAAGAACAACTAAATGTATAACCCAGGGTAAGTTACTTAACCTCTCTCTGTCTCCTGTTTCTTATCTGCAAAATGAGGATAATAATAGCATCTCAGGGTTCTTGTGAGGATGAAATAAGATAATATTTGTAAAGTGCTTTACAAACATTAAATCTTTTTATACATGCTATTATGTTATTATTAGAAACTACATGTGCAAAGATAATATTGATATTAAATCAAATAATACTTTGCTCTTGCATCTTTACTCTCAGGATTCTTGAACATGCTTTTTCTTATTAGAACTTAATAATAAATTTCTAAGGTAGGTGAAACAGTGTTACTTTGTAGCTGAAGAGACTGAAGGTAGGGATTTTTAAGCTCAGATCTGACCATATCACTCACCTGCTCAATAATCTCCATTGACTCCCTATCATCAAACATAAATTTCTCTATTTGGTATTTAAAACCCCTCACCAAAGTGGTTTCAATCTATATTAAATGAGATAATGATCTCAAAGCACTAAGCATAGTTGGTGATACATAGTAAGCACTATATAAATGTTAGTTATTATTATTAGTTAATTAATAACCTTTCCAGATTTATTTTATATCACTGCTCTTCATGAACTGCTCTGTTCAGCCAAGCTGGCTTTCTTGCTGTTTCTTCCATCACATTTAATTTCTCATTTCTGTCCCCCATACACGTCTTTGTCACTTTTTTGTCTCATAGATCCTGTAATTTCCTTCAAGACTCATTTCAAATGCTACCTGGTATAAGCAACCTTTTCTAACTCCTGTTAGCTGTTAGTGTCTTTATAAATTCTTCACTACATTATACCTTGTGACATTGGTTTTAAAAGTGGGCTTTTAAGAAAAAAAATTCCAATAGTATATTCCACAAGTGATTCTTATTTTAGAAATATAGTCATAGCAGATTAAATGTATTTTTCACATTTGAATTTCTGTAGACAGGTCTTCAAACTCCACAGAAACATCTGTTATGATGCGGTCTTCTGCACTGAGACATTTTTAAAATCCTGCAGGAATTCTGACTGACCACAGGGTAATAAATAGGTCTATCCACAGACATGTTTTTTTTTTTTATTTTTGGAAGACAAATATAATGGTGGAATTTACCAACTGAAAACTTTCCCATTTAACTCTTCAGGGAAAGTTCATTAGGGGGAAAATATTCTGTCAATAACATTTTGTTGAATAAAGATATCTTAGATAAGTGGCCAAAAAGTACAGAAAGACTACAGACTCATTTATGTTATGCTCTTTAAGATAATTTTCTTTGTGTGAGAGTTTAATGTTTAAAGTATAACTCTTTATTTGAGTATATTGATTCTTCCTTTTTCTCCTGATTTTTTCACCCACTTTTCACATACGCTTGGTCCAACTCCTAAAGAAACTCATTAAATTTTTTATAGTCCTGAGAAAGTACAACAAAGTATAACAAAATAATGTTAGGGAGGATCAAAGTATTCTATGCATATTTGGATGAAGTTTAAGGATCAAAGTATTCTGGGAATATGTGGATGCTGTTGGGTTTGCCAGTCTGTCAGAATATTAAATTGTTCTTCATTAATTCTTCTAAGAAATATTTCATAGAATAATTGCTTTGAAAAGACATTAGGCAATCAAGCATAAATAAGGAGAATGGAGCATTAGTAAAAACACAAAGAGGAAGTGTGGCACAGTGGCAATGATGCAGGACTTGGAGTTAGAAATACCAAGTTTAAATACTACCTCTGGCACTTATTGTTTTTATGATGAAGTGCAAATCATTTAACCTTTTAGTGCCTTAGACACCTCCTTCGTATGATGTCATGACACAGTAGCTGTCTACAGGTAGGGAATTCCAACACCAGAAGCTCCTCATACTAAAGAAATCATGCATACTTTCAGTATCTATAAATACATAGATAGTACAAGACAAACTGAATAATAATTGGGCAATGAGAAGTTTCAGGTTATAGAAAAAAAGGATAAACTATTTCAATGAAGAAAGAATCAATTATGGAAAGAATTATAAATTCTATGGAAAACTGTTGAGCGATAGCTACATTGTTCCCATGTCTTCAAAAACAAATAAATTGGCAAGTCAAATACTAAGAGGAAAATCATCTCAAGACATAAATGCCATCCATGTACGCTGGCATCAAAAGTTTCAGTAACAGGCAGACTGAACAAAAACAGTTTTGAGAAATATCTCTACCCTCCTAATGAAGCAAGATTTTCAAAGCTCACTCCTTAGTAATGTACTTATAGATTTCTTTAATCACATGACAAAGTAAGCCACATACTATATATAAAATCGAATGTGGTACTTGACTTCTTTAATGAAATGCTTTACTGTGAATGTACAAATGAGGTGTTTAAACTCCGAGATACTCAAGATAGATGGCAATACCTATAATTATGGGATCATCACTTCTGCTTGAATTGCACTAAAAAGTTAAAGTTCTAACCGCTCATATTATTGAAAAAGTAATAATAATTATAACTCTACCATGAAGTATTAAAAGCTGAAAACTCCATCCTAAGGCTGCTGAAATAAAAATGTAATGAGAAAGTGAACCTATAAAATGCAGGCAATTCAAAAAAGTATGCTATATGAAACTACTAAATCGCAAAGAAAATAACTTCTGGGCTTTTATTTCAGAAGCCGTTTTGTCAGTAACTTTATGGTGGAACGAGAGTGCTATTACAGTGAATACTCTTCATCTATGGATCATGTCTTTTCTAAAAGCAGAATGTTCTTACTAAATACACCTAATCTCAATCTTTAGAAAAAGTACAGTGTCCAAATAGAGTAAATGCCATTCTGATTTTATTGGTTCTGTGTTCAAGCTTTGGGTTTAATGCTCTTTCATATTTGAAATGCATGATCCCTTCAGCACGTGGTATGTCACTTACCATCATTGCGTAATGTGAGTGGTGTTGGAGGGCTAAGAACTCGAGCATTTGTCACGGTGTTTTTCACTAGGCATATGTAACTGCCAACATCTGATGTCTGTACTTTAGAGATGTAGAGATTGCCTGTCTCCTGGGAAATGAAGCGTCGGCTGTCTTCTGCCACAAAGGAGGGAAACTCATTAAACACCCAACTATAGATGATCTCTGAAAATACACAAAAGAGAACAAAGAACATTGTATTGAGAGACAAACATCTTGCAGGTAACATCGTACTTCAGAAAAGTTGCTTGTACCAAATAGATTTTCATCCAGTTTTCTATATCTTGTGGCCCCTCATCTTCAAAGATCACATACCTAGGGTTTCCATTCCAGTCATAAAAGTTTTGACAAATATTGAAGAGTAATTCAATCCCTATTCTTCTGTCAATTAAGAAAAGAACTAACATGGGAATTAGAAATGTAAATTATACAAGAGAAAAATCATTCTACTGTTTGACTCATTTCCTAAAGCAGGGGTCCCCAAATTTTTTTATTCGATGGAACTACTTATGGTTTTCCCAATGATGATGATGATAATGGTGATGATGATGATTGTTGTCCTTTGTTTTTGAAGAAGACCAAAATGACATCACTATGCTGGAGTCGAGTTGCAGTATATCTGACTGTGGCTGATTAGACCAATACAAAGTTAGAATGCTCTACCACAGGCTGGGCACAAATGGTCCGTGAGAACATTTGGGGTGGATTCTTTAAATTTGGGTGTATCCTGCATTTCCTGTGAGCTGTTTCAATTCTGCCTGAAGCCTTGAGATAATAGAGGTTGGGAGTCAGGTCATAGGGAAAGATGAGAGGAAGGAGATCTACAACACTGAGTATAGAAGAATAAGGTTGGGCTAGTGATATTGAATGGAAATTCCTGAGCAGATCAGGGGAAGTACCGCTGATGTCAGCTTTGCAGCTTTTCTTTTGACAAACTGCAGAGAAAAGCCAAGGTAAAGAGGTGTACTGAGTGATGTCCATGTGTAGAGTTGCCTTTTGGGTTGTTGAAAAATATTTGCCATGACTAGTAAGTTATCTTCACAAAACTCTGTTGGTCTTTGTCCAGCTTCATTTTGTACTCCAAGGTTAAACATGCCTGTTATTCCAATTATCTTTTGATTTCCTACTTTAGCATTCAAATCCCCTATGACAAATGTGATGTTTTTTTGGGTATGACTTATAGAAGATGTTATAGATCTTAATAGAACTGATCAACTTTGACCCCTTCAGCATCAGTGACTAGAGGAGAGATTTGTATTACTGCGATGGTGAATGGTTTGCCTTGGGCATCATTCTGTCATTTTTGAGATTATACCCCAGTACTGTTTTTCTCAACCTTTTATTGAATATAGGGGTTACTCCATTTTTTTCTAAAGGATTCTTGCCCACAGCAGTATATATTGTGATCTTCTGAATTAAATTCACCCATTCCTGTCCATTTACTTTCACTGACACTAAAGATGTCAATGTTTAATCTTTCCATCTCCTGTTTGACCACATCCCTCTTACCTTGGTTCACAGATCTTACATTCCAGGTTCTTATGCAATATTGATCTTTAAAGCATTAGATTTTCCTTTCATCTCCAGAAACATTTTGCAGTTGAGCATCTTTTTGGCATTGGCCCAGCTGTTTCATTAGTTCTGGAGCTATTTGTAGTTGTTCTCCACTATTCCCTAGTAGCATGTTGGATATCTTTTGACCTGAGGGATTCATCTTCTGGTGTCATATCTTTTATTATTTTAAGATTGTCCATGGGATTTTCTTGGCAAAGATGCTGGAGGAGTTTGCCATTTCCTTCTCCACTGGATCATGTTTTGTCAGAACTTTCCACTATGATCTGTCTGTCTTGGGTAATCCTGCACAGCATAGGCCCATAGTTTCATTGAATGACATAAGCCTTTCCACCACCACATGGCAGTGATCCAGGAGGAGATAATGGAATTAGCCGCACTTTGTCTATTAAAAAAATCCTTTCCCAGGAGGAAAATCTTCAGAATAATTTGTGGGATATAGATTTAGTATTGGAAAGGCCCTTAGAGACCAGCTAGACAAACTGCAGATTTACAGATGAGAAAGCTGAGACTGAGAGAAGTTAAATGACTTGCCCAAGGTGACCCAGGTGGTAACTAGTAGAATTGAACTCTGATGTCAGGATATCTGGCATCGCATCTAATATTTTTCTCATTCCATAGTCCAGATGTGAGTCACCATTGATGTGTATTCTTCCCAATGTCTATTGCCTGTTACAGTTAGTATTTTACTTATATCATTGATTAATCCAATTATTGGCACCTTTATATTTTTTAAACTCTGAATTCTGTACTGAAATGTGGAAGAGTAGAAAGAATGCTCTGGAGTGATAATACCTGTATTCACATTCTTCCACTTGCTATCTCTGTGACTTCGGACAAGTCAATTATCTGTTTTAAGCTTCAATTCCTCACCTATGATATGAGGAGAAAGACTAGATGACCCACAAGGTGTGAGGTGCTGACAAAGTAAAAAAGTTGCATAATTGTCTCTAATTCTGAGAAACTCTTTTGTCGTCCAAAGAATTAAAAGAGTTACTATGATAGAAATACCAGTGCAGGCAAGTTTCTCCAAAAAAAAAATATACTGGTGAACATCAAAGATCTAGAAAAGTCCTACCATTGATTCCTAGTCTATCATGCCTTACATCTATAAATGGTCCACAGGGGGACAGAGCCAAGATGGCAACTGGAAAGCAGGTACTTGCTTAAAGTCACCCCCCAGGTTCCTCCAAATACCTACAAAAATGGCTCTGAACAAATTCTAGAGAGGCGGAGCCCATGAAATGAAGGGAAGCAGGGCTTCAGCCCAGGACAGCGGGGATGGTACCTGGAAAGAGTATATCCCACAGAGTTGGGAGCAGAGCAGAGCCCAGCATGGGCTGCGCCAGGACCAACCAGACCAGGAGCTGAGTGGAACAGGTGTAGTGCACTGAAACAGTGACCTGTGGCAGTTACCAGATTTCTCAACCCACAAATGCCAAAGACCACAGAGAAGGTTAGTGGGAAAAGCTTCTGGGACAGAGTGAAAGGATTTTGGGGTCAGCCACTGCCCCTGGGGGCAGTGGAGGTGGTGCACCTCTGAGGCTGCTTCCAGAGCTACAACTTCAGTTGCTTCTGGCCCCAGGCCCACCTGATGGAACGAATTAAGTGGCAGATTAGAGCAGGAGAGCAAAGCCTGCTTTGCCCTGCCTGGATCTGGGTCGCAATCCTGGTTGGTGGTTATAGGGGGAGAAGGAGCACTGGTGCAGCAGAGCTTGCTGTGTAGAAGTAGCTCTGAAAATAGCAGTGCAGCCCCTCAAGCTTCAGACAAAGTACTCTCTACTCTACAAGCAGTTGTACCCCAACAAAAAGCTCAAGGGTCAAACAGTTGGCTGGGAACATGAACAGGCAGCAAAAATGGTCTCAGATTCAGACTCAGACTTTGGAATCTTTTTTTCATGACAAGGAAGAGCAAAACATACAGCCAGAAGAAGTCAACAAAGTCAAAGAGCCTGCATCAAAAGCCTCCAAGAAAAACCTAAACTGGTCTCAGGCCATGGAAGAGCTCAAAAAGGATTTGGAAAGTCAAGTAAAAAAAGTAGAGGAAAAATTGGGAAGAGAAATGAGAATGATGCAAGAAAACCATGAAAAACAAGTCAATGACTTTCTAAAGGAGAACCAAAAAAAAATACTGAAGAAAACAACACCATAAAAATAGACTAACTCAAATGGCAAAAGAGCTCCAAAAAGCCAATGAGGAGAAGAATGCCTTGAAAGGCAGAATTAGCCAAATGGAAAAGGAGGTCCAAAAGACCACTGAAGAAAATACTACCTTAAAAATTAGATTGGAGCAAGTGGAAGCTAGTGACTTTATGAGAAATCAAGATATTATAAAATAGAACCGAAGAATGAAAAAATGGAAGATAATGTGAAATATCACATTGGAGAAATGACTGACCTGGAAAATAGATCCAAGACACATAATTTAAAAATTATTAGACTACCTGAAAGCCATGATCAAAAAAAGAGCCTAGATATCATCTTTCAAGAAATTATCAAGGAGAACTGCCCTGATATTCTAGAGCCAGAGGGTAAAATAGAAATTGAAAGAAACCACTGATTGCCTCCTGAAAAAGATTCTAAAAAGAAAACTCCTAGGAACATTGTATGTTCCTAAATTCCAGAGCTCCCAGATCAAGGAGAAAATACTACAAGCAGCCAGAAAGAAACAATTTGAGTATTGTGGAAACACAATCAGAATAACACGAGATCTAGCAGCTTCTACGTTGAGGGATTGAAAAGGTTTGGAATATGATATTCTGGAGGTCAATGGAGCTAGGATTAAAACCAAGTATCACCTACC
>CM053622.1:691782943-691803054 GCA_028646595.1 Phalanger gymnotis | reverse complement strand
GGGACAGTATTGCATTTGGCACCAGAGGATCAGGGAACTTTAGGAACAGTATCGATTCTGGTCCCAATGAATCAGGGGCCTTTTCTGGGTAAGGAAGAGAACACAGACCAGGAGAGCAATGAACACATCTATCCCCCAGATCATACCAGCTTTGGGGTACCAAAAACTTCCAAACTCCCAGTTCTAGCTCCAAAAATAGCTGTGTGAAAAAGTGTGAAACTTGACACAGTACCCCTCCCCCTATCCACAGTAGAAACAGAGCCCAACTTTAAAATAAAGTTCAAAATGAAGAAACGGTGCTTGGGTGGGTGTGAGCAAACAACAACAAAAGAACCTGGCCATAAAAAGCTATTATGGTGACAGGTGAAGATCAAGACACAAGCTCAGACAAAGATAACGAAGTCAAAATAACTAGAAGCAAAGCCTCAAAGAAAAATGTAAATTGGACACAAGCTCAGTAAGAATTCCTGAAACAGCAAAACAATGATTTTCAAAATCAAATAAGAGCGGTAGAAGAAAAATTAGATAAGAAATGAAAGCAAACAAAGAAAAATTGAAAAGATATTACCTTGGTAAAAGAGTATGAAAAATACTGAAGAAAATGACACTTTAAAAAACAGAAATGACAAAATGGAAAAAATATGTATAAAAATTCACTGATGAAAATAACTCCTTAAAAATCTAAATTGGTGAAATGGAAAAAGAGGTACAAAAACTTACTGAAGAAAACAATTCCTTAAAAAATAAGAATTGGGCAGGTAGAAGTTAATGACTCCATGAGACATTAAGAAATAAAGCAAAAAAAATAGAAAAAATAGAGGGAAATATAAAGTATTTCATCAGAAAAAAACAGTTAAGTTGGAAAATAGACCAAGGAGAGATAATTTAAGAATATTCAGACTATCTGAAAGCCAAGATCAGAGAAAGAGCCTAGAAATCATATCTCAAGAAATTTATCAAGGAAAATTGCCCAGATATCCTGAAATCAAAGGGTAAAACAGAAATTAAAAGAATCCACTAATCATCATCTGAAAGAGATCTCAAAATGAAAACTCCCAGGACTATTATAGACAAATTTCAGAGCTCCAAGATGAAAAAGAAACTACTTAAGGCTGCCAAAAAGAAACCATTCAAATAACATGGAGGTATAGTCAGGATCACATGAGGTTTAGCTACTTCCATGTTATAGGACTGGAGGACTTGGGATATTATATTCTGGAAAGCAAAAGACCTGGGATTACAACAAAAAAACCTGCTACCCAGCAAAAATGAATATAAACGTACAGGGGAAAAATAGGTATTTTATCAAATAGAGAACATTCAAGTATTGCTGATGAAAAGACTAGAGCTGAATGGAAAATTTGAATTTCAAATACAAAACTCAAGAGAAGCATAAAAAGGTAAACATGAAAGAGAAATCATAAGGCACTCAATAAGTTTAAACTCTTTACCTTTCTACATGAGAAGATAATACATGCAATTTCTAAGAAATTCATCTTAATTAGGGCAGTGAGAAAGATTCTACAGAGAAAGGGCACAGGAGTAAGTCAATTAGGTTGAGAAGATATAAAAAAAGTGTGGGGGTGAGAAAGAAAAAGGGCAAGGACAAAGGAGAGGCAGAATGGGGAAAATTATCTCACATAAAAGAGGAACACTATGAAGAGCTCTTATAGCGAATGGGAAAATGATGGGGCTTAGTAGTTGATGAGCAATGCTTGAACTTTACTGACATCTAAATAGGTTCAAAAAGGGAAATATGTGTGTACACACACACACACACACACACCACTAGTAATATAAAACTATCTTAATCAACAGGTAAGTAAGAGAGGCAGGAGAAAAAAGAAAAAGGGGAGTTGTCAAAAGCAAAAACAATTTAGAGGATGGGCAAGATAAAAAGAGTGAAAGGACAAATAGAAAAAAATGACAGAGAGAAGTGCTCAGTTAGTTATCATAATTGTGATTGTGAATGGGATATACTTATCTATAAAATGGAAGCAGATAAGAGAATGGATTAGACACCTAGAATCCAACAACATGTTGTTTACAAGAAACACAATCAAAACAAAGACACACACATACACACACAGAGTGAAAATAAAGGGCTGTAGCATAATTTATTATATATGCTTCAGGCAAAGTAAGAAAGGCAGGCATAGCATTCATCTCAGACAAAGCAAAAGCAAAAATAGACCTAATTAAAAGAGCTAAACATGGAAACTACATCTTGCTAAAAGGTACCACAGAGAAGGAAGTAATATGAATACTAAACATTGATCCAAACACAGCATCCAAATCCTTAAAGGAAAAGTTAATGAATTATAGGAGGAAGTAGACAGTGAAACTATACCAGTAGGGGACTTCAACATTTCCTTCTTGTAGCTAGATAAGTTGAACTATAAAATAAATAAGAAGGAAGTCTAGGAAATGAACGAAGTCTTAGAAAAGTTTCTGAAGAAAGCCGAATGGGAATACAAAGGCATATACCTTTTTGTCAGCTCTACGTCGCATGTTCACAAGAACTGAGAAGTATTAGGGCATTAAAAACTTCACAACCAAATTCAGAAAAGGAGAAATATTACTTGTAACTTTTTTCAGACCACCCTGCAATTAAACTTATTCAATAAAGAACTGTGGAAGCATAGATTAAAAGTTAATTGGAAACTAAATAATCTAGTCCTAAAGAATGAGTGAGTCAAAGAACAAATAATGAAACAATGAATAATTTCATTGAAGAGAATGACAACAAAGCAGGATATTGGCAAAGAAATTTTATATCATCTATAAATGCAAATATCAATGAAAAGGGGGAAGAGTAGATCAATGAATTATAAATGTGACTAAAAAAAACTAGAAAAATAGCAAATTAAAAACCCCCAGTTAAACACCAAAACTGAAACCTTGAAAATCAAAGGAGAGATTAATAAAATTGAAAGTTAAAAATTAAACTAATAAACAATACTAAGAGCTGCTTTTATTTTAAAAGACAAACTGACCATGGAGTAATTTAATTAATTTTTAAAAACAATCGAATTACTAATATCAAGATAAAAAGGGTGGATGAACCACCACTGGGGATGAAACTAAAACCAGTATTGAGTTATTATGCCCAGAGTGAATATTTGCAAAAATATTTGCAAAGCCTAGATTAAAAGAAGATGAAATAGAATACTTAAATAATGCCATCTTTTTTTTTTTTTAGAAAAAGTATTTGAATAAGCCATAAGTGAGCTCCCTAAGAAAACATCTACAGGACCAGGTAGATTCACAAGTGAATTTTACCAAACATTTAAGGAACAATGAATCCCAATATTACATAAACCTTTTGAAAAATAATAGTAAAGTAAAGAAAGAGTCCTACCAAATTCTTTTTATGAGACAAAGATGTTTTTGGCACCTAATCCAGGGAGAGCAAAAACAGAGAAAGAAAACTATGGAAAATTTTCCTTAATTAATATCAATGCAAAAAATTTTATTAAAACACTAGCAAGGAGATACAGAAATATATCACAAAGATCATACATTATGACCAGGTGGGATTTAAAAACTGGAATGCAAAGCTGGTTAAATATTAGGAAAACTATCAGCATCATTAATCATATCAATAACAAAACTAACCAAAATCATATGATTTTATCAATAGACGCAGAAAAAGCTATTGACAAAAGACAACATCAATTCTTATTAAAAAAAAACCACTAGAAAGGATAGGAATAAATGGAACCTTGCTTAAAAGATAAGTACTACTATCAGAAATCAAGAGCAAGCATTATATGTAACAGAGATAAACATTAAGCGTTCTCAATAAGATCAGGGGCAAAGCAAAGATATCCACTATCACCATGATTATTCAATATTTTACTGGAAGCGGTAGTCATAGCAATAAGAAAACAAAGTTGAAGGAATAAAAATAGCTAACAAGGAAACAAAACTATCACTTTTTCAGATATGATGGTATACTTAGAGAATCAACTAAAAAAAAACTAGTTGAAACAGCAACTTCAGCAAAGTTGCAGGATTTAATATAAACTCACAGAAATCATTGGTATTTAAATACACTACCAATAAAACCCAGAGCCAAGAGACAGAAAGAGAAATTCCATTTAAAATAATTGTAGACACTATAAAATACTTGGTAGTCTATCTGCCAAGACAAACCCATGGATTACATGAACACAATGACAAAACGCTTTTCACAAATATAAAGAAATATCTAAACAACTGAAGAAATATTAACTGCTCATGGGGTACACTAAGCCAATATTATAAAAATGACAATTCTACCAAAAATTAATTTAATTATTCAGTGCCATTCCAATCAAACTCCTAAATAATTATTTTATAGTGTTAGAAAAATATAATTAATATCCATCTGGAAGAACAAAAGATCAAAACCAGGGGTGGGGAACCCATGGCCTCAAGGCCACATGTGTCCCTCTAGGTCCTCAAGTGTGGCCCTTTGACTGAATCTAGACTCCACAGAACAAATCTTCTTAATAAAAGGATTTTTTCTGTAAAACTTGGATTCAGTCAAAAGGCTGTACCCAAGGACCTAAAATGGCATATGTGGCCTTGAGGCCACATGTTCCTCACCCTTGATCAAAACTATCAAGGGAGTCAACAACAACAAAAAAATACATGAAAGAAGGTGATCTAGAAGTTCCAGATTTCAAATTATATTATAAATTGGTAATCATGAAAACAATCTGGTACTAAGGAATAGAGTGGTGAATCAATGAAATAAATAGGTACACATAGTAATCTAGTGTTTGATAACCCAAAATTTATGCTTTAGCAGTAGGAACTCACCATTTGACAAAAATACTTGGGAAAAGTGGGAAGCAGTTTGGTAGAAACTAGGAATAGACTAACATCTCATACCTCTTACCACGATAAGGTCAAAATGGGTAAATGACTTAGACATAAAGGGTGATATCATAAGTAAATTAGGGGAGCATGGAAAAAATATTATCTGAGCTATATGGACAAGGTAATAAAATATGACTAAACAAGAGAAAGAGAGTACCATGAAGTAAAATGGATAATTTTGACTACATGAAATTAAAAAGCTTATGCACAAACAAAATTAATTCAGCTAAAATTAGAAGGAAAATGAACCCAGGGGAAAAAAATTATAGCTAGTTTCTCTGTTAAAGGCCTCATTTCTTAAATATTTGGAGCTGAGAGCCAAGATGGTAGAGTAAATAGCAAGTCACTCTCACCTTCCCATGTTGACCTTGAAAAACCCAGAGAATATTGCCCCAGAAAAAATCCTGGAATAGTGGAGCCAGCAGAACAATGGGGTACAGCAGTCTTTTAGCTCAGGAGGCTAGGAGGATTAATAGGAAAGGTCCCTCTTGCTGTGGCTGAAGAGAATCCATATAGGATGGGATGTGTCCAGGGAAGCCAACAGCAAGTCCCACCTCAGTGCACCGGTGGGAGATCCTGAGCCTCAGGGTGGTGGAGCCAGGAAAGCACCAACACCAGCAACCCTAGCGTGCCTTGGCATAGCTGGGGGAATTGGCAGACACCAGTATGGACAGGCATCCCCAAGAGGCTGAGCCTACTTTTGATCTAGCACAGCAATCAGGGAGGAGGAGACCTTCAGCAGCCAGAAAACCCCTCCCCCATATCTCATGCTGCAAGCTTCAATGTAACCCCAGGAAAACACAGAAAGACATTACTTGGCCTTGGCACACACCATCCAGCTCCAGCTCAGCCCTAGGTAAGCTACGACATTATATAGCTTCCAGCTGCCAAAACCAGAGGCTCCAGCACACAAAGCCAGTAACCAGGCTCCCAGCCCCCAGCACAAGAAGCATGGGACAGAGCACCCTGTGCTCCAGAAGCCAGGAAAAGGCAATCACAATGAGCAAAAATCAACTTAGAAAAGCAAAAACCATAGATTCTCACAATGGGGACAAGGAAGATCAAAATACCAATTGGGAAGAGGACAGCATTGGCACTATACCCACATCTGAAACCCCAAAAGGGAATATGAACTGGTTTGAAGTCCAAAAAGCCTTTTTGGAAGAGCTTACAAAGAATTTTAAAAGTCAAATTAGAGAGGTGGAAAAAAAAATTGAACAATTCTTTTAAAAATACAGTTGACAGAGGCAGAGCCAAGGTGGCAGAGTAAAAGAGTAAAAGTTCTCTGCCAAACACCTCCATATTAATGTAAAAAAATGACTCTAAACAAATTTTAGAGCTACAGAACCCAAAAATGACAGAGTGAAACAAGTGCCCAGCCCAAAACAGCCTGGACAGATGATGAGAATTTCTATCACATGGTGCTGGGAGCACACTGCAGCCCAGCGTGGGCCATGCCAGCACATACTGGGCTGGAGCAGACTGGGTAGAGCAGGCCTCAGGGCACTGAATCACTGGCAGCTGGAGTGGTTTCTAGACTTCTCAACCAACAAGTTCGAAGGACAACTTGGCAAGTTAATGGGAAAACTCTGTTGGATGAAGAGTGTGGTCTGGACCCTGGCCCAGCCATGGGGTGGTGGAGTTTGTTGCAGCAGTGGTGGCAACAGTGTCTGCTTCTAGAGCTCCAGGCTCACAAATGGTGGAAAGATCAATTGGCTGATCATAGTGAAAGTGCAGGGATCTGTTTGGTAGCACTGAGGCTGGATACCCTTGCCTTGCCTTGCTTGGACATGGGTCACAGTCCTGGGTGGTGGTCCTAGGGTGAGGAGGAGCACTGGTATGTAAGAGCTTGTGGTAGCTGTGGAGAGGGAGGCCTTCGCAGGATTCCGAGGTAGAAAAGAGTGCTGGAGGTCACTCACAGACAATAGCACAGTCCAGGAGAGGAGTAAATACTTCCCCTTGGTTCATATCACCTCAGAAGAACTGAAAATTTGGAGAGGATTCTGGGAAGATGATGGAGTAGGTCGGAAAATTCCAAGCTCTCAAGATTTTTCCCCAACAAAAGAGTTAAAATAGCACCTTAGGGTGAACAAAGTGGGGTGGAGACAAAGAAGAATAGGGGCTCAACCAGGATCTTCCAGGGACAGTCTGAAATGATCTGAAACCCCCAGGACTGGGTTTGGTCCCAGCAAGGAGTAAACACCTCCAGGCTAGGTTTCATTTTAACAACAAGCGTCAAGCCCTGGTGTTAGTTGGTTTAAGAGGCTGCCTCAGCCCTAGCCACTGGAATGTTTTACCCCAGAAGAGTGAGGGGAGTTGTGCGATTGAGCCGAGAAAGATTGTAGGAACTTCTTCTGATGAGGAATACCAGACCCAGTTGTGCTGTGAAGAGCAGTGGGGATGAGAAGGAACCAACATACAACTCATCTGGTCAAATCACACAACACTCTTCCAGTGAGTGAGAGCCCCAGACAAAATGCTAACCTCTGAGTTTATATACCCTGTGTTCAGAGTCAAAGGGCATCACAATCATGAGACTCAAACCTATGTGAATTAGGCTTTCCCTTGACATAAGCAGGTCACCAAAGACTTCCAATTTAATCAAAGAAATTAAGGCCAGACTCATCAAAGGCATTTGATTACACAAATGCTCCAAAAGAGAAAACAGTGGGGCAGAGCCAAGATGGCAGCTGGAAAGCATGGACTTGCTTAAGCTCTCTCCCAGGTCCCTCCAAACACCTATAAAAATGGCTCTGAGCAAATTCTAGAGCTGCAGAGCTCATGAAATAGCAAAGGGAAGCAGGGCTCCAGCCCAGGACAGACTGGATGGTCGCTGGAAAGAGTATATCCCATGAAGCTGGGAGCAGAGTAGAGCCCAACATGGGCTGCGCCAGGACCAACCAGACCAGAAGCTGAGTGGAACAGGTGTAGTGCCCTGAATCAGTGACCTGTGGCAGTTACCAGACTTCTCAACACACAAATGCCAAAGACGACAGAGAAGGTTAGTGGGGAAAGCTGCTGGGACAGAATGAAAGGCCCACCTGGTGAGAGGAATTCAGCAGCAGATTAGAGCAGAAGTGCAAAGCCTGGTTTGCCCTGCCTGGATCTGGGCCATCATCCTGGTTGGCGGTTCTTGGGGGAAAAGGAGTGCTGGTGTGGCAGAACTTGCTGTGTAGAAGTAGCTCTGAAAACAGCAGCACAGCCCCTCAAGCTTGGGACAAAGTACTCTCTACTCTACAAGCAGTTGTACCCCAACAAAAAGCTCAAGGGTCAAGTAGTTGGCTGTGAACATGAACAGCCAGCAAAAATGGACTCAGATTCAGACTCAGACTTTGGAATCTTCTTATGGTGACAAAGAAGAGCAAAATATACAGCCAGAAGAAGACAGCAAAGTCAAAGAGCCTACATCAAAAGCCTCTAAGAAAAACAAGAATTGGTCTCAGGCCATGGAGGAGCTAAAAAAGGATTTGGAAAAGCAAGTAAGAGAAGTAGAGCAAAAACTGGGAAGAGAAATGAGAGAGATGTGAGATGACCATGAAAACAAGTCAATGACTTCCTGAAGGAGACCCAAAAATACTGAAGGAAATAACACCTTAAAAAATAGACTAACTCAAACGGCAAAAGAGCTCCAAAAAGCCAATGAGAAAAAGAATGCCTTGAAAGGCAGAATTAGCCAAATGGAAAAGGAGGTCCAAAAGACCATTGAAGAAAATACTATGTTAAAAATTAGATTGGAGCAAGTGGAAGCTAGTGACGTTATGAGAATTCAAAATATTATAAAACAGAATGAAAGGAATGAAAAAATGGAAGACAATGTGAAATATCTCATTCAAAAGAGAAAACAAAAAAAGTCCCAACTTAATTACCATAACACTTACTCATTTTACTGGTAATGAGATTGAAGCCCCAAGAGTTGAAATGCTATGTCCCAAAGTAGTAATGAAAATTGTTAAGGTTTGAATCTAGTTCTTCTGACTCTGAACATCTAATGATTTTTGCTCTATATTGTTCAAACCCTTTAGGATTGCAGAGTTAGAAGAAACTTCATTTTTTTTTTGTTTTTTGAAAAAAAAGCTTTTTGTTAATTTATTTATTTTTAGTTTTCAACATTCATTTCCACAAGATTTTGAGTTACAAATTTTCTCCCCGTCTCTACCCTGGCATGTATTTTGATTGCCCCTTTCCCCAGTCTGCCCTCTTTTCTATTATCCTACTCCTCTCCCCCATCCCCTTTACTTTCTTATAGGGTTAGATAGATCTCTACACCCCATTGTCTGTATATCTTATTTGCCAGTTGCATGTAAAAACAATTTTTAACATTTGTTTTTAGGACTTTGAGTTCCAAATTCTCTCCTTTCTTCCCTCTCCACCCACCCTCCTTAATAAGACAAGCAATTCATTGTAGGTTATACATGCATCATTGTGCAAAATAATTCCATCATAGTCATGTTGTGAAAGATTCCCTCCATTCTAACCCATCCCCTATTTATTCAATTTTGTCCTTTAGCCCTGTCCCTTTTTCAAAAGTGTTTGCTTTTAACTACCTCTTCCCCCAATCTGCCCTCCCTTCTATCATTCCTCCCCCACCTTAGCCCCTTTCCCCTACTTTCCTATAGGGCAAGATACCCAATTGAGTGTGTATATTATTCCCTCTTTAAGCCAAATCCAATGAGAGTAATAGTCACTCATTCCCTTTCACTTACAACCTCTTCCTTTTCATTTAAACAGCTTTTTCTTGTCTCTTTTATGTGAGATAATTTACCCCATTTTATCTCTCCCTTTCTCCTTCTCCCAATATATTTCTCACCCCTTAATTTCATTTTTCAGATATTATCCCTCCATATTCAACTCACCCTGTGCCCTCTGTCTCTATATATGTATATATATATATATATATGTATATATATATATATATACATATATACATATGTATACACACACATACACACACACACACACACACACACACACACGTACATTCCCCTCAACTACCTCAATATTGAGAAAGGTCTCTCACTAGTTAAAAATATCATTTTTCCATGTAGGAATGTAAACAGTTCAACTTTAGTAAGGCCCTTCTGATTTCTCTGTCCTGTTTATCTTTTCATGCTTCTGTTGATTCTCATATTTGAAAGTCAGATTTTCTATTCAGCTCTGGTCTTTTCATCAAGAATTCTCAAAAAATCCTCTATTTTATTTAAAATCTGTTTTTTGCCCCAAAGTATAATACTCAGTTTTGTTGGATAGGTGATTCTTGGTTTTAATGCTAGCTCCTTTGACCTTGGGAATATCATATTCCAAGACCTTCAATCCCTTAATGTAGAAGCTACTAGATCTTGTGTCATCCTGATTTTGTTTCCACAATACTTGAATGGTTTCTTTCTGGCTGCTTGCAATATTTTCTCCTTGACCTGGAAGCTCTGGAATTTGGCTACAATATTCCTAGGAGTTTTCCTTTTGGGATCTTTTTCAAGAGGTGATTGGTAGAGTCTTCAATTTCTATTTTACCCTCTGGTTCTAGAATATCAGAGCAGTTTTCCTTGATAATTTCTTGAAAGATGATGTCTAGGCTCTATTTTTAATTATGGTTTTCATGTAGTCTAATAATTTTTAAATTATCTCTCCTGGATCTATTTTCCAGGTCAGTGCTTTTTCCAATGAGATATTTCACATTGTCTTGTACTTTTTTCATTCTTTTTGTTCTTTTTTATAATTTCTTGATTTCTCATAAAGTCATTAGCTTCCATTTGCTCCATTCTAATTTTTGAGGAATTATTTTCTTCAGTGAGCTGTTGGATCTTCTTTTCTATTTGGCCAACTGTGGTTTTCAAGGAATTCTTCTCTTCATTGGCTTTTTGGGCCTCTTTTTCCATTTGGGTTAGTCTATTTTAAGGTGTTATTTTCTCATTTTCCCAGCTGATTACTTTAATTTTGAGCTCTTTGCCATGGTAGAACTCTCCTTCCTGAGCAGAGAGTGCTCTGTCACAAGCTTCAGGGGTTTTTCACTGCTGTTTTCAGAGCTACTTGTAGGCACCTGTAAATTTTCAGTTCTTCTGAGGTGGTATGGTCCAACGAGAGGTATTTTCTGCTCTCCTAGTCTATGCTCTTGTCTGTGACTGATCTCAAGCACTCTTCTCTGCTGTGTAACTTACCAGGAGGACTCCCTCTCCACAGCCACCACAAGCTCTGCCAAACCAGAGCTCCTCTTCACCCCAGGACAACCAACCAGGACTGTGACACATATCCAAGCAGGGCAGAGCAAAAGAATCCTATCTTAGCACCAACAAAGAAATCCCTGCACTCCCACTCTGATCAGCCACTTGATTCCCAGGCAAATTCAGAGAGAAGGTAAGAGGAGGTAAAACTAATCAATCAAGTAATAAATGCTAATTGAATACTTACTAAGTACAAAGTATTCTGTCAGGTGGTATGGGAATATAATGACATATAGAATAAGTTCCTGTCTTTATGGAATTTTGACACTGAGAACCTCATTGTTTTCCTTGCTGCCTCCTAAACACAGACCTTCATCTAAGCTGTGTCCTCAGAAGGTCTTTTCTCCATTCTGTTTTCTTGATCTCATCCATTCCAATAGCTTCAATCATTTCTGTCTATGCAATTGACTCCAAAATTTGTTTACAATCTTATCTTCTTCTCTGAGATCCACTCTCATATTTCCAAACACCTGTTAGTCATCTTCAGTAGGTGGGAAGCAGACAGGCTCTCCAAGTGAATACTATGTTCAAGACCTGGAAACATGGATTGGCAATGTGGACACATTTTGATCCAAAGAAACAAGACAAAATATCCTGCATATAGTCATGTTGGGAAAGAAACAGGAACTCAGTTTCTAAAATGGGGACAAGTTTATCCTAAAGGCCTACTTTTCAAGTTGACTCATTCATTACAATTATCATAACATCACTATTTGAAGGCTTAGAATTTTTGGCTACCTCCTTCTTTCCCCTATTATTAGAAAATCAAATGCCTAGGTGTCAGTTGTTCACAGCTCTGGGCCTCCTGGTAAGTTACACATCAGAGAAGAGTGCTCGAGATCAGTCCTGTAACGGAAATGTACATGGTATTGAACAATGGAATCATAGTGAAGTACCAGGATAGAGACTTTGCTTGATTATGGTCACTGTGGTAACAGTTGTGTGCATTGTGACAGAGGATTGGAGGGAAGGAGTTGTGATTAGTTGCACATCGTTTGAGGGACCTCAGAGCACTTGGTGAAATTTCAGAATATAAGGGGTAGTAGAAGAAGCAATGAGGTGTTAGGGTTTTTCCCCTTTCAGATTCCGAGTCATGTATTTTGTACAATGTAATGGCTGCAGAACTTTGAGTGACTCACACCTTAAATGACCTATTTACAGACTGTAAAAGTTTCAAAAGTGGCAATGACCCATTCACACTTTGTAAACTGTTGTTCCTCCATGATTTGGATGGAAAGGATGGCTCACCTAGCCAAAAGGATCGCTCACCTAGCCAAAAGGATCACCCTCATACTTGATGACTTTTGTAAAGTAAGTTAGCCATCTCTGTAGTCACCTCTGGAGGATGCCAAGAATCATTCCTTGCACATGAAAAAAAGAGCTGTGGAGGAGGAACTCAACCCTTTGGACACAATTTCTCTTTATCCTTTCTCTTTCATTTCTTTCACAGGGTAGCAGGTTCAGGGAGAGAGGATTTTTCTTTTCTCCCTCCTCCCTCAATGACAATGTCATCTTGAAGCAGAACAGTTTACTGAATAGACAGATGTTTCTCCCAGCATAAAGCAGTGATGGAGAAGCTAGTTGTGGAGCTGAATTGTGTTGAGGTTTGGAACAGGAGTAAAGAGCCAAGAAGAACGAGATTCCTAGGAGTGATCTTGTACTGAAGCAGGGTACCATAAGAAAGGAAGAAATATCAGGGCTCCATAGTGCAGGAAGTGTGACCTGCCTTTGCTACATGTATTCCATTCATGTCTGACTTGATACTATTATATTTCATGCATGTGCTCACTCTTCCCACTTGATGCTGTCTGTTTATGAGAAAGTGCACCTTGGGTTTGTATGGAAGATATTCTTAGTAGTCCATATCAGTAAATAACTTTCCTTTGAGTTATTTGTGTCCTCTGGCTCACTAAACACATTAGTAGAGGCTCAAGAATTATAGTTTTAGGAATTTAAATCCTTAGAGTTTCTTGAACTTTTAAATAGTCATCTCCTGGCTGACCTAATCTCCAAATGTTATTAGGGAGGGGCAGCCTCAGACTGCCCAAGACATAGCAATGGTGTTTTAAATTACTGATTTGAACAACATAAGAGAGGAAGCCTATTAAATCTCATAAAGATGAAATTTAGCCTAACAGAAGCATTTCAAGCTTTAAAATATTCCACTTAAGGTTCAGGAATCTTTGTTTAACCTATAAAATATTAATTTTCTTTCTTAACATTTGTAGACATATTTTAACAGCATTTGTTACTCACACTAAAACGCAGCAGGGTTCTGCTTTGAAATTACAGTATATAGCCAAGATAAACTTCATTTTTATGTACATATGATTAAAAAGTACTCACTGCCAAAGAGAAGATAAAAGAAATTCCATTTGTTACAAAGAGCAATAGTCAACTGGGAACCATCAGAGTTACGAAGAAATTAGCTCTGTGCCTGACAAGTGTGTTCCTTATTGGTCAATAAAAACCATCAAACACTGGATAGAATAGATGTCTATGTTTATAGATTAGCAGTCATAGAAGCTACTGTGGTGATATCTATGCTATCAGCACATGGAAGTATCATCTAGTACATTCCAGTTAGGCAGCTAAACTAATGAATTTTGTTCTGATATCTCTGGATTTCCTTGCTATATAAGATTTGATTTTGCTTATTCATACTGCCCCCAGTTACTCTCTGAATTATTGCCACTAACAGCCTTCCAACTTTTTCTTTTTTGCTATACATACATTTTTTTCTAGGTGTATATCAATGTTGAATAGGTAAAATTGAGTAAAAACAGGAAGTCTGAAGAGGCAAGAGAGCATAGATGCTAAATCACTTAGACTCTAAACAGAAGTCAAGTATTCAGTAACCAGAGTATAAAGACCCCAGTAGAAAAGAAATGCAAATAATCTCTGCTATTGCCCTATTGGGTTTACTTCTAATGATCCTGATTGGTGTATAGTATGTTGGTTGTGGTGACCACATACTAAATATAGAGAATTTAAAAACAAAACCAAAAAATGGTGATTTTGTTTTCTAAAAGGAAAGAAAAAAAAGAAAACAAGTGTCTTTGATTCATGAGTTTGTACTCATCCTCCTCTGATGGAGGTGACAATCCCATGCCTGCTACATAAATTTGCCCTTCACTCTTGCCCTCACACTCTCCCCACCCCCACCTCAATTCCCACATGTCACAAAGGAGATGGTCTTCCTAAGTGCTACGGCCAAAACACAACAACAGCATACCAAGTGTGACTTGTCTTTTAATAATAATCCTCTAAAAATTTACATAGTGCCTGACACATAGTAGGTACTAAAGAAAGATTGTTGATTAATTAATATGGCCTGCCAGAGACAGTGTTTGGATTAGCATTTGAGAACATACATGCTTGGATAATATATTAGACTTTAGTTGTTCCTACAATATTCATAAAAAAGACGGAAATCCATTCTCCCCAATGCTAGTTTTAGTAAAGAAAGGGAAAATGAAAATCACTGTCAAGCAGCTTACTGGGTAGACTATTGAATTCAATACAGTAATAATAATGAACGACAATAATAATAGTAATACGGAATAGCTAGTATCTATATAGCACCTAATATGTGCCAGGTACTGTGCTAAGCACTTTAGAAATAATCTCATTTTATCTTCACAACAACCCTGCAGGGGAGATACTATTATCCTTATTTTGCAGCTGATGCAACTGAGGTGAACAGAGATTAAGTGATTTGCACTGTCATACAGATCTTTAACTAAGGCAGGATTTGAATTCAGTTCTTCCTGAATCCATGGTTGGCACTCTCTTTACTGTGCCACCTAACACAATTATAAAACATTTATTTATAATGAATGAACAATCAAATCTGCTTTACTATATTTTCATAATATTGCTACATTTAGAATAAAATTGACATGAAAGTATTTTTCATCAATTATATGTCATTCAATGCCATTAATACTTGTCATTAAAAAGTATTTGAAAAGATATTGCAAAAGGGACCTTCCAAGTTTTGTTTAAGGTGAAATTTATCACTACAAAAAGTTTGAGACCATTGAATGATACCATAGTGGTGTATCACCTTAAGATTAGGCAATTTTTTTTTTCAAGGAATTAATTAAATTTCAATGTCCAATCTATATTTGAAGGAATTTCTTAGTGGGTTCAGAAATGCTCCAATAATCCTTTCCTCTCTTTTTTTTGAGTGATATATGATACTATATATGTAACAAGAACTTAATAATATATATGATATTTATATATGATATTATTTATATATGATATTAATAACATATATGATACTATATATGTAACAAGAACTTAATAAATACTAGTTGAAAGAATAAGTGAGTGACTTATGGAAAGAGTATCTTGGTTATTCAAAACTGAAATATTATTTTTAAACTTAACCAAAATAAATTTAAAGTATTAAATTTGTTGTGTTATCACATGGAAATAACATGAGTCTCCAGATAGTCTTCATCCTACAAATCATTGGCTGTTTGTCCCCAAGATTCACTTGGCTAATACATCCACAGGATTCCTGAAGAAACTTTATCACTTCAGGTAGAAGTTTTTGTAAAAGAAATCAATTTCAGTTTTGACTCTGATGTTACAGTTCTAAGATATATAGAGGTCACTGAATTTTAAAGTAAGAATCGGTCTTCAGAAATATTTAATAAAACTATTTTGTTTTAGAGTTAAGGCTAAAAGAATTTAAGTAACTTGTTCAAGGATATGTCAGCAATAAGCAGCAGGTGAATAAGATGGGAGTTTTCCACATGAGGGGATCTTTTTTAAACATACTTTGTATCAATGAATAACTGGTTAGAGTATATTTTGAAATCACACTTTCTGTGGGGAGAAAATCATAATGTTTATCTGTTCAAAACATAGCTCCATGTTTTAGCTATGACAGAAGGAGTTTGGAAAAAGTCTGGAAAATATACTGGAAAACGGAGGTCAATGATGAACTTCCGCCATTGCATTCTGAATTCTATTAAATGATACTACTAAGAAATGAGGGAAAAACTAGGACCAGAGTGTTATCACAAATTAGCTGCTTCTTTATTCATATAGAAGAAATATTACAAGAAAAGAAGGGAATAAACCCATTGTCTTTTGGATTTTTAAGTTTGTCTTTGAAGAATATGCTAAACAAAGGCAGAAATAAATTTCAGTATAACAATCAAACCTAATTGAAAAGGCCCATTTTGAGGACCTGGATCTTATTGGAAGCAAGATTAAGTCCTGCTTCAAGACAAACTGATGTTCCCCATGATAGCTGGAAATAAGAACATATACTGAAAACTTGAAAACTTCATAAAAGTTTTCTAACCAAGAGAGGCAATTTTGTCATAAGTGAATATTATACCAAGGAGGGAAAATACAGAAAACCTATGTAGAGAAAATGTTCACTATTCCTGTTTTCCACAAAAATGCTTGTGTGTGTATATGCATGTATATTGTGTTTTAATTTCTTCAATTGATAGATCAGCCTAATGTTGTGATACATCAATCTAACATTGATTGATACATGTTACTTTTATAATATACTAATAAATAGTTTAATTTCCTTGAGATGCTGAATGTTCTCTTAGATCTCTAACACTAGTCTCTAAAAGAGAAGGCCACTAATTTATACAGTATCACCAAAGACTCAAATGGTGACTTAAGAAAACAAAATAGTGAGGGAATACAATGCTGATTTAGTACACATTGTTGTTGTTCAGTCATTTTAGTAGTGTCTGACTCTCTATGACCCCTTTTGGGGTTTTCTTGGTAACGATATTGGAATGGTTTGCCATTTCCTTCTCCAGCTCATTTTACAGATGAGGAGACTGAGGCAAACAGGATTAAATGACTTGCCCAGAGTCACACAGCTAGTAAGTGTCTGAGGTCTGATTTGAAATAAAGTCCTCCTAACTCCAGTGCCAGTGCTCCATATGCTGTGCAATTTAATACCTAGACAGAAACAAATTAAGTGACTGAGAATACGACTTAGACATCTCAAGGAGATAAAATGATTATCATTACAATATTCATCTTCCTAAGTGTCCATGGAATTGAAGTTCTCTGTTCCTGGAGAACTAGTGCTATGAATTAATTTATTGCCTATCTAGTTATATAAACCTCCTTGTTTTGAGGCTGGGAATGTTATAATTCCCCATGTTTCTGCATTTTACAAAAATCCCAATGCCTACTCAAACATAAGCGCTGTTCTACCATGTGAATATCTGAACAACAGTATATCTATCATGTCTTCTTACAACTTTAGAACTTGAAGACATTGTTTCCTAAGTATTTGTTTATGAACTCTCTCCCCCACTGATACTTTTATTTTTTATTCTTAGATACTAATTTTTAAATTTTTAAATAACAAAAACTTAATTGTTGCAACTAAAATAGCTCTCTCTCCCCCATAAAGTACAGTATACAATGTGTATATGTTTATCTCCGGCTGAAAATATTTGTTAAATTCTAGTTCATCTGCTTTAACAAAAAGCAAAAAGTATGTAAAATGAAAGAATGACTCTATTTTACCCAACTATCCTTTCTCACTGAGCAGGCTTTTTCATCAGCAATCTGAACTTAATATATCTATGTATATGTATATTTAATCTAGATCAGTATCTATAGCAGTATATATATGGCTAAGGAATTAAAAAATTTGAAAACCTGATGCACAGATAAAAACATTAATGTAGAAAAATATATATTTTATGGATTCTCATTCCCTCTGCCCTGCTCCAAGTAGGAAACTCATAGGAACAAATATTCTAAAGTTGTCATATGACGGAATCTTACATTTAAAACATGAATTGTAGTCATTCAATGATTACACTTCAAATATATGAGCAGAAACAAGTCTTCGGATCAGATAAATGAATGTAATGAGGTGTCTTGCCCCTCTCAACTTCTCACATCCTATGTAATTTTTCATGAATGTTTTTTCACTGCCATAGCTTAGCTAATACTCATTAATCCTTCATGCAAATCTTTAAAGAAGGTAACTTATTTGTCACATGTGCTGAACTACACCGAAGTAACAGATCTTATCTATTCATCAGGAGGAATTAAATGGTTTCCTTTATGCTCTGAGGAGTGTGTTCCTATGACTTACCTGTTTAAAAAAATAAGAAAGTTCATAAAACACATCTATCTTTTCTGAAATGTTATCGCTGCAATAAATAAGCACATTTTTATTTTCTGTGCATTTACATAACAGAATTCTGTACAGAAAGCTATTTCTTTTTAAAGTTTAGCTTGATGATAAAAAAAGATAGATGTTACAGGAGTTTAGCTGTTAACATAAACTACAAAGGAATTTGTTCTAGTCAGTCATAGTTTTTATAAGTAAAATTTTCATCTTAGTATAAAACCACCATTTAGAAATGACTTTTTTCCTCATAAAAGAAACCCAACAATGAAATAGGAAAACTGATTCAGTCCAGGAATGACATGACCTGGTTCAGGCACATTAAAGAACATGTGAAGAAAAGAGGCTTTATGCGAAGATAGATTATGTGAAGATAAGATGTGAACTGAAATATCTAGTATGGTAAACATCACTATTTTAGTAAACAATATTCAGGACATAAAAGCAAATTGAGTTGTGCATACACCTTAGCAAACAATTATTCCAGTAAGAACAAGGTTTATATCATTGTCAACAAACATTTATTAAATACTTACTATGCACCAGACGTTGTGCTAATGGTTTAGTATACAAAGAAAGGCAAAAAAAAATATGGTCATGTTGTCACGGAAATAATATACTAATGGGAGAAACAATATGTGAATAATTATGTAGTGTAAATAGGAGGTAATCTCAAAGAGAAGGTACTGCGGTGGGGGAGGGAGGCAGAGAAATGTGGAGAGGGAAAAGGGCTCTTGAAGAAGTTTGAGCTAAGTCTCAAAGGAATTCAGTGGAGGTGAAGAGGAAGAGCATTTCAAGAGTGGGGAAAAGACAATGAAAAAGCACTGAGTTGTGAAATGGATTGTCTTATGGGAATAACAGCAAGAAGACTGGTGTTTCTGGATTCTGAAGTACCTGGAAGGGAGTAAAGCGTAAAAAAAATCTAAACAAGTAGGAAGGGACCAGGTTGTGAAGGTCTTTAAAAGCCAAACAGATGATTTTGTATGGATCCTGTAGGTAATAGGGAGCTGTTGGAATTTATTGAGTGTGTGCATGTTGTGTGTGTACATGTGTATGCGTGTGTATGTGTGCGTGTGTATCGAGACATGGTCAGATCTATGCTTTAGGAAGGTTGTTTTGGCCCTCATCTCACTTTGTCAAATGATTGGAGGAAAGATTGGGATACACAGAAACAGGGAAAGAACACCAACCAACAGCTATTACAATAATTCACTCATGAGGTAACAAGGGCCTGTACCATGGTAGTGGCTGTATGAATGAAAAAAGGGTATGTATGTGACAGAGATGACAAGATTTAGCAAGACATTGGATAATGTGGGGTGAGTAGGAGTGAGGAATCGAGAAAGGCACTTAGGCTGTGAGCCCTTTACAGAGACAGAGAAGTTTGGAAGAAGAGAGGATTTAGTGAGGTAATGGAGAAAGAAAATGAATTCTGTATTAGAAATGTTGATTTTGTTATTATTTTATCCAGCTCTGTAAAATAATTTTTGGTAGTTCTATCAGTATGGCACTGACTAGATAGAATAATTTAGGTGAAATTATCATTTTTATTATATTAGCTCAGCCTAACCACGAGCAACCAATATTTTTCCATTTATTTAGACCTGACTTTATTGGCATGAAAAGCATTTCATAATTATGTTCATATAGGCCCTGGGTTTGTCTTGGCAGATAGACTCCCAAATATTTCATAGTGTCTACAGTAACTCTGAATGGAATTTCTCTTTCTATCTCTTGCTTTTGGGCTTTGTTAGTAATCTATAGGAATGCAGAGGATTTATGTGGGTTTATTTTATATCCTGCAACTTTGCTAAAGTTCTTTATTATTTCAAGTAGTTTTTTACTTGATTCTCTAGGATTCTCTAAGCAAATCATCATAT
>CM053622.1:691750068-691782443 GCA_028646595.1 Phalanger gymnotis | reverse complement strand
GCTACCTGACCATGTTCCCAGCCAACTTACTTGACCCTTGAGCTTTTCAGTGGGGTATGACTGCTTGTAGAGTAAAGAGTACTTTGTTAAAGTCCCAATAAGCTTGAGGGGTGCATTGTTGTTTTCAGAGCTATTACAGCCAGCTCTGCCACACCAGCACTTCTCCTTTCCCAAAAACCCCCAACCCAGACTGTACTTAGATCCTTAGCAGGCTCTGCACTCCTAGTCTGATCCACCACTTAATTCCTCCCACTAGGTGGGCCTGCGGCCAGAAGCAATTGCAGCTGTAGTTCTGTAGCTGTCCCACTTCCCCTGCCCTGGAGCGGTGGCTGAACTGCGAACTCTATCACTCTGTCCCCAGCAGCTTTTCCCACTAACCTTCTCTGTTGTCTTTGGTGTTTGTGGGTTGAGAAGTCTGGTAACTGCTGCAGCTCACTGATTCAGGGCACTAGGGCCTGCTCTGCCCGGCTCCTGGTATGGTTGATCCATGCAGCCCACATTGGGCTCTGCTGTGCTCCGCTTTGCTCCCAGCTCTGTGCATGACAGACCTTACCCAGAGACCATCCAGGGTGTCCTGGGCTAGAGCCCTGCTTCCCTGTGCTATTTTGTGGGTTCTGCAGTTCTTCTCTGTTGTCTTTGGTGTTTGTGGGTTGAGAAGTCTGGCAACTGCCACAGCTCACTGATTCAGGGCTCTAGGGCCCACACCGCCTGGCTCCTGGTCTGGTTGGTCCATGTGGCCCATGCTGGGCTCTGCTGCGCTCCACTCTGCTCCCAGCTCCATGCATGATAGACCTCACCCAGCAACCATCCAGGCTGTACTGGGCTGGAGCCCTGCTTCCCTCTCCTATTTTGTGAGTTCTGCGGTTCCAGAATTGGTTCAGAGCCATTTTTATAGGTTTTTGGAGGGACTTAGTGGGGAGCTCATGCTAGTCCCTGCTTTCCAGCCACCATCTTGGCTCAGTTTTCATTTTTTTAAAGACCACTACACAAGGCTTATGCCCAAAAGAGATCACCAAAAGTCCCAATAAGCATCAAAATATTTATACCAGCAATTTTTGAGAAAGCAAAGAATTGAAAATAAAAAAGATGCCCTAAAATTGGAAAAAGGCTGAATGAATCATGGTAATGTATGTAATAGTATATTTCTATGCTGTAAGAAATGATGCATGTGATAAATGCAGAAAATCATGGAAAGATATGCATGAACTGATGTGAGTAAAATAAGCAGAATCAGGAAAAAAAAATGCAAAAGGAAAGAACAACCACACACAAAAAATTAAAAGTGCAAATAGCAAAATTATGAAGATCGAGTATCACTTGAATAAAAAATATAAGAAGATCCTTCTAACCCACCCCTTTGTGGAGATGGCAGGTCCATAACTCTTGCACATTGCACATGTTTTGATGTTTTTTTCAATGTATTGATCAGTGGTATTTCTTTCCTCTTTTTTTTTTGTCTTTTTTCCTTTTCTCCAAAAAATACTATTTATTTTATGGGATGGGTATCAGAGAAGGTGAAGGAAAAGGTATTGGGAAAGACTGTGATGATGTAACAAAATTTTATTTTAAAAATTTAATTGAATATCTGGTTTCAGATGATTGAATATGAAGCATTTAGGTTGGTGTTAGAGTATATATAAATAATGAGCATAAGCTTTCAGACATGGTCAATATACTGATTTCAAATTGTACCTTGTTATAAGGGACATCTATGAGAAATTGATGGAGTCAATTAGGAAATGACAGTAATGTTTTATAAAAGCATCAGTAAAACATTTGCAAAAAATATAAATGAGGAGTGACTACATTTTAGGAGCTGCGATATCCTATCAGTGTTTGATATAGCACCATCTCTTTCCATCCTCCTTTCTTCATCCAGTGTTACCTAGCTGACACTTTTAAAAGTTTTTGAGACTTCTCTTGAGGATATCACATCACTCTTCAAGATCAGAGGAGATATCTAAATGTCATAAAACCCGGGTTGAGTATTATAGTTTTGATGGGGAGATCCTTAATTTCACTGGCTAATAATAAAAAAAATAGGAGAGATATATACTACTATTATAAATATAGGAATATATATCTATATCTATATTTAGCTTACTACGTGCCAGGCATTGTGCTAAGCACTTTTTACAATTTCCACATATTACTATGTTTGATCCTCACAACAACTCCAGAAGGTAAGTGCTATCATTATCCTTATTTTAGAGATGAGGAAACTGAGGCAAATAGGGGTTAAGTGACTTCCCTAGGGCCACATAGGTAGCAACTGTCTGAGGCCAGATTTGAACTAAGGTCTTCCAGACTACAGGACTGATACTCAATCTACAGCATCATTTAGCTGTCTAAAGAGCTTAAAACAAGTAAGCACTTAATAATATTTTTTTGATGATGGTGAATACAACACTTTCTCTTAACTCATTTTGCACTTAAGCCTGTTTTTTCTTATTCTCTATATTCAACCATTAGTAATAGCAGACAAGAAGAAATTATAACTCTTGCAATGTGTGTTTTGTTTTTTTTTAGGAAACGAAGAAAGATATTAGGTCAATTATCCCAAATTATAACTTTCTTAAAAAACCATATGGTTAAAATAGGCTATCTGGGGGTTCTCTCTATACCATGGGATAATATTGGTCAATGCCAAATATGTTCAGACAAAGGCTTATTAGGGAAAACAGAAGACTTTGGAAAAAGCCCAAGGCACTATCAACCTACAGCATATAACAAGCCTCAAGTCCATTTAGGTTGTCATACAGAAAGTAGAATTTGCAATCATGAATCGTCATGAAATAAATTCAGAATAACATTATTTAAATATCTCCAAATTTTTTTTTGCTTGCTACATGGGAAAAATTATGATAACTAGTAACTCTAAATATATTAAGTACATGGAATAAAAAAAATGCACACAGAAAATGGAAAGATGAATTGGGAAATGTCAAGCATGGAGTTGTAAGTGATATTTCTTTTTTTTCTTTTATTACTGTGCACTCAAGCATCTGAGGCTCCAAAGGACTAATGTTGTCACACTATGTTGCCATCCTAATTTTGGAGTCATTATCTGCTATACTCTCAGACCGCCATTTTGGGTTGCTGCTGTCTTGCACAATTTTTACATTATTACTTTCATCTCAGCCTGAGATTTCATTTTAATTGGAAAAAAAACTTCATCAAAATGGATGCTTTAATTTATCTGGGCAACTATATATATATATATATATATATATACATATATATATAGATAGATATAGATATATATAAAATTTCCAGTGGTGGATACTTGCTGTATGATAGAAACAACATAACACAAATTTTATTAGTTCTCTAATGAAGTCCTCAGATAGGATTTTAACAATTTTAAAACACAGCATGATAGCCATACTTTGCATGTGGGCAAGTACTCCATTCTACACCAAAACTGTCAACAATGATTGCAGGAAGAAGAAAAGAAAGTGCTTATATGGGGAAGGTAACTAAAAGGATGTTAATAACATTGACAATTCTGCAACATTTTCATAAATGAATATTTGATCATTCTCAAAGTTGTAGTAGCATCTTTATTGAGAACACTAGGGTGCTAATCTATCTGGGGCCATTCAAATTTTAATAATGCTTTTACAATAGAGCAGTTTTCTTTGCTTATATTATGTCTATTTTTTCAATATCTTCTCTTCAAAGTAATAGTTCATTCATGACTCCAATATTTCTTTTCTTTTAAAATAGTTATTCTCCAGTTAAAAAAAAATATTAGCTTAAAGCAAAAAAAAAAAAAGCATAAAAAATGGGGCAGCTTAAGGCTAGCATGAAGCTAATTTTTAAACAGAAAATACCCAATTATCCAAAATAATTGTGTAATGATGTAGTTCATCTAAGAACTCACCAAAATTCACTATATGTGTGTGTGTGTGTGTGTATAATATATACATGGATTGAAACTTCTCAAAGGATTAAAATACAAAAATATACATACTATAAAACATATTAAGAATAATTTTGTCTGTCATGATTAAAACGTTCCAAAAATATTATAGAGGCTTTTAGTGACTTTATCACTAAATATCAATTATTGTGATAATGGCTTTAAGATGTAGAAGGTAGCTGAGTCTTTCTTGCATTTTGACTCATAAAATTTATGTTTAATGTTTCTGATTTTTCTACAGTTGTTCATGATTTCTTTATATCCTATCATGTAATAACATTTTGTAAATGTACCATGTATTAGGGAGAAATACTCATTTTAACATATTTCCATCAAGAAATCATCACAGTTTTCATTTTTCTCATGGTCTATTCAGATCTAAAATGGTCTTCTTTATTTTTTTGTTAAATTTATCCAGCTCAGAGAGAAGAATATTAAAGCAGCCTAAAATTAGTGCATTATTGCCAATGTCTGCACATTTTGGCTAGCTTTTCCTTTAATAACTTTAATAGTACACCATTTGATACATACATATATATATATATATATGTATATACACATATATGCCATTTGTTTACATTGTCTAAAGACACTTTTAAAAATAACGTTGATTTTCCATTTACCTTTCTTGATAGTATCAATTTTAATGTTATTTTATCCAAAATCATTATTACAACTTTTGTTTTATTTTTCAGAATTACCTGAAGCATAAGAAATTTTGATTCAGCCACTCATTTTCACTTTGTTTATACCTTTTTATTTTAAATGTTTCATATTTGTTTTAAATTGTTTTTTTCCTTATCCATTCTGCCATTCACTGCCATTTAAGTTCAATCCATTCTTATTTGAAATTACAATTATTAAGTCCATTTTTCTAGGTTAAATTAGTTTTTTTTTCTTTAAAGAGAAGGCAGAAGAGTGTAATAGATTGGAGCTGGCCTTGAGTTCAGGTAGCTGGGTCAGATCCTATTTCTGATACTTATCATCCCCGAATCTCAATTTCCTAGTATTTAAATTAAGGATAATAATACTGTGGTACTTCATCTTTTTCCCTATAGGGTTGTTGTAAGCTTTAAATGTTTTAATTTATTTAGAATACTTTCTAAATTTTAAAGTGATATATAAATACAAATTATTATTATTATTATTATTAAACTAGTGCTAATTCCCTGTGGTTAGATTTGCTCCACATTTGATCTCAGTCACCTCCTACAGGACTTTCCTTAACCTTCCCACTATCCTGATTAAACTCAACTTTCTGAAATGTCTAAATTTCTCTCTGTCTCTGTCTCTCCTCATCATCTGTTCCTCACTCTCTTCTCTTTCCCCCCCTCTTTTCATCTCTTCTCTTTTATTCTCTCTTTCTCATCTTTCTTTCCATTCCTCTTTCCAACAACTTTCTTGCTACTTTCCTTCTGTTGTCTCTTTCTACACTCTCCTTCTCCAATAGTGACACAAAATCTTCATCACTGCTTCCTAACACCCTCCTCCATATAACCCTCACGTTCCTACTTAGTAATCACTTAATTTGAATACCACTCATTTGTGATACTCCCTTCTAAAAATGTTCATTGATTTCCCTTTCCTTTCAGTTTAGGATAGAAATCTATTTCTCCCAAAATTTGGAAGGCTCTCCCTTATAATTTCTGCCTCTTACAATTCCAACTATCCTTGAAAAATCTGCTCAAATGTCAAATTCTGCATGAAGCACTTTCTGATAATCCTAGTTGCTAGTGTCTCCACATTACCTTGTATAGCTAGGTCCCAATTAATGTGAATAATGAATTCTGTGAAGTGGTGCCATTATTAGAATTCACACTATTGAAAGTTATAATTATCTGTACAATATGGCAGTTGGGTACACTAAAATGGGAATATGCAATGAAAAAATTCAAAAATGAGCATTTGTTTTATATATTAATTAATGTAATATAACAGCAAAGTATAAGAAACATGTATTTCTGATTCAAGTTTATTACAAAATAATAGAGTAGTTATAGAAAGCAGAATTTAAAGAAAGTTAAAAATTGTCAAATATAGTGCCTAAAGATAAGCCTGTATTGATGATATGATGAAAACATTATTCTTGTCTTTAGGATATTTTAGTAGCAAAGACTAAACATTCTTCTCTTTCTTTAAACTTTCATACATATGCTGGTAGATGCAGAGAACATTAGCTATATCTTGGCAAAATTGCATGCTCACATAGTCACATGATAAACCAAGTGTTGTAGGTTACCTTGGTACATTATCTAAAAGTGGTAATCCTTTAAATACGATGTTCTTGAAACATTTTTCAACAACTGGGTTAAAATAACTTGAAAGTCAGTCTTTGTAAATGGCTTTAGCCACCTATGTTTTCTTATTCAACTGTCAAAGAACTAAAAGCAATCAATGATTGTAGCTTTTTAGAGAATGAGGATTTAGAGACCAGTAAATAAGCATCAGTTTTAGTATTTATTTTGTGCAAATTTTATGCCCATGCTGTATTTCCTCTTAAGCTATTGGGCAAGGAATGTTTAATTTTTGCAAGTCTACAGTCTAGCACCATGCCTAACATACAGCAATTTAGCAAATAGTTGATTAATTTTGTTTCGTGACTTTGTAGGTCAAATTTTCTGCTCCCATCTTATTTTTCTACAAGTAAAGTCTCATATATTAGCTTTTTGTTGAAAGGTCATTTTTCCCATTGAAAAGTAAACTCAGCTTTTGAGGATATGTTATTTTTTTTCTATAAACTTATGTTCTTTCTTTTTTAGATTATCATGTTCCCATATTTATTTCTCATGAACTAGGAATAACCTAAGATGATTCTGACTATTTTTACTTTTTATGTGAAAGAAAAAAAAGATTTTCTTTCTTATTTCAAGTTCTGAAGCTTGACTGACATATGCTTTTGAGAATTATCTTTTAACAGACAGTGGATTCTATCAACATATATTTTTTCTCTTTGGAAGATACTTTTAGGTAATTTTAGTATATAATTTCCTGGAAAAGGTTATTCAGGCTTTAAAAAAATGTGTTTTTTTTTCTGGAAAACTAATGCCATGTTAATGTGATGATCCTTAGATTTTTCCCTATACATTTTATTTTTAACATCAGTTGAGTTTGCTATTTTTTTCTAATCTTGCCATCTTTTGGCTCTATTCTTTCAAGTTTTCATTTACTTCTACATTTTAAGTGATAAAATCTGTCTTTCTTTTTACATAAACTATTGTTTTGGAGAAACTCTCTATTATTTGTTTTAAACTGTCTGCTCTAGCATTATAGATTTAGATATGTCGGGGGATGCTGTATCGTCTAATTCAATGTGTTAAATTTATGGTTGAGGAAAATGACGCTTAGAGAGATTAAATAACTTGTCTTAGATCACATAGAATAAATAGAACATTCAAGAATTGAACCAGGTTCTTTGATTCCAAAGACATCACTCTTTCCACTAACCTACAGTGCCTCTTCCCTTGCCTGTCTTTTCATTTTCTTTTTCAGAGATCAAATTTTTAATCTTAATTTCTGTTCTTTTATTACTTTTCTGAATGTCTCAGGGGTTTATTGTATTTGTTCTATTTTCATTCCTATTTGCCCTCATAATAGTTACTGGGGTACTTTCCCTTTTATCAAGGATTTTTGAGTTAATTTATTTCACTTTGTCAATAGTATTTTTAATTTATTAAATTATTTTTAATTTTTAAAAATTTTTGCCAGTTTCTTTATTTGGTTTCTCTCCCCCCCCCTTGAGATGAAGGTTTTTTAAAATTCCTTCTCTTTTGTTTCTTTTATTTCTTTACCTCATTTGATTCAATTTTTTTTGAAATTTTGGGTTGCATAAGGACAGCTGGATTTAAATACTAGCTTTTTGACTTAGCCATCTTGTTCAAAAGCCTAATGAATTGACCTAATGACATATCCTAATGATTTGGTGGCTTCTTCTTTTTTTTTTAAAACTAAATCACTATTGTCAGTTTTATTATTTGTATTTTTTCTTTTTCTTATAAAAGTGTGAAGAACATACAAAAACACCTCAGTTTATTTGAACTTTCCAAATCATTTGAGTTTCGGCTACATGGGAATTTGCTAAAGTGTTCCTTAAATTGATATAAACCCAATTTATAATCATATCTTTATTTAAAGCATTTTGCTCAAATAATGGGAGTGCTTGCCTTTTAAGTAAATTGTATATTTTGAAACATTTATTTTGGTAATGCTTACAATAAAGTGGAGGCATATGATTTCATGGCAACTGAAATGAAATATAGGTCTAATGTATGTACAAATTATCAGGAGTAACTATGTGAATTAAAGCCTAAGGTAGTCAACTGAATTACAAGATAAAAGAAAAAAATCAATATCTTCAGGGGTACTTGAAGTTATGGATTCATCAGTCATATTTTTTTCAGATATTTACAAGAGTCTAGCATCTTTGAGAGTGTACATACTGTAGTATTCAATCTAGTAAATCTTTTTATTTTATTGACTTTTTTTTTTCCAGAATAGTGAAATTGGAAAGGCAGCAGAGATTAAGCCACAAATATCTGATTTATTTTGTCTTCAATTTCTGTAATATTTGCCCTTCTTTCAATAATTTATGTAATCTTTAAATAGTAGAACTTCATTTAAAGAGAGGATATCTTGATTGGGTTATGCTCAATATATTTTAGACAACATTACCTGTGAAAAAACCTCTGGGGTGTGTGTGTGTGTGTGTGTGTGTGTGTGTGTGCGCGCGTGTGCGTGTGTATGTACATGTGCGCACATACATATCCATGTGCACTGCAAGTTCAGTAAAGACCAGAATAAATAATTTAATGTGATTTTAGCCTATTTTAAATAGAGGCATAGTTTCCACAGTCTTCCCTGTATTATGTAGTGTCCAATTCTAGGAGGTCTACTTCGGGAAGGATATTGACCTGCTAGAATATATCCAAAGGAAGATGATCAGAGTGGTAAGAAGACTAAAAATAATGCCAAAGATCCATTGATGCAACTGATGATGCTAAGTTAGGGAGCCTAGAGTACTTAGGGGAGACTAGCTTGACGTATCTTGAAGTATTTCAAGGGCTGTCATCAGGGGGAGTGATTAGGATAGTTTTCCTTGGCCCAGAGGGCAGAATTAGGAGCAATAGGGGAAAGTGACAAAGAGGAAAATTTTGGCTTGAAGTAAAGAAACAGAGTATAATAAAAGGAGCCAGCAAAAAGGGAAAATGATTGCCTGTTGAGGCAGTGAGTTCCCTAATACTAAAATGTATGCTAGGTGATCACTTGTAATGGTTATTACAGAGGAATAGCCTTTTCGAGCATGAGTTGGACTAGAGGATCTTTGTGGCACCAATGTACAAAGGGAAGAAAATTGAATTTGGTTAATGAACTTGGATTTGAATCCTAGCCTTTCTATTTACTAGGTGAGTGAGTCATTTAAGTTTTCTGGGCCTTGGTTGACTCCTCTGTAAAATAAAGGGATTGAACAAGATGACCTTCTTGAGGTCTAAATACTATGATCATATAATCCCTTCCAAATCTATGAGCTTATGACTCTTTTCTTAAAAAAAAAGTAAAGGCATATAACATGTAAGTGGGATATGCTTCCAATGCAATGTAAGTCTTCTAGGGACTGCTGCTGTCTGCTTCAATCTCAAGAATGAAGAAATTCTATTAGTCATTCTTGAAACAGAAATATTAGAAAAATCTCAGCAGCAGCAGCAGCATTGGTGCTTTTCCTTAGGGGATATAGCTTCCCTATTAGAAAACCTTCTCATCATCTGGCACTACTTGTCAGCTTTTAGGGAGCAGATACATACAAGCCTTAGAGGTAATAAGATTCTAAGGGAAGATTCAAGTTCTCAATTCATTTAAAAATTAAAATGGCAATTCATATTTTCTTCTTATATTATTTTTACAGTCTTTTTTCTTCTTTCCTAGATGGATCCTATGGAATGGCAACTAGAGTAATACTTGTTGACATAGCCAAGAGCGCAGCATACTAACACATATCCCTAAAGCACAATCCTGTCAGGGCTGCCCATTTTTCCTGCATCGTGTCCTGCTTTAATTGGGCAAGGTCAGCCAGTTTCCTCTCTCTAGACTTTCATTCTCCCTCAGGGAGAGAAATGTTCCAATGAATGATCTGCCATGTCTAAGGGCACTCACTTTTTTGGGCTTTTTAGTTTAATGTTTCTTTGCAATATGTAGGAATCACAAGAAGTAAAACATTTATATCACTAGTCCTAAGACTATATTTGCAGAAGAATCCTGAAATTAAAGCTGTTAGCAACTAACTGACTCCTTGCCTATCAATCACAGAAAGTGATCTGATAGTCATAGGATACCTTCTTATTATAGAAGGGAGGAGGGCAGGAGGGGCCGAAAACACAGGGACTATGTTTAGAAAGATGTGGAAAAAACATTAATTTAAGGAATAATTTAAGCATGATATAAAAATAATATGATGCCAACCACACTCTTCAAAAAAAGAAAACAACAACCGAGACATATCATTTTTCTTGATGTTGTCCTCAAGAAGCTTCAATTTTTCAGGTATTGGTAGTTGTATGGGTAGCCTCTCTAATGAGGCAGATTATAATCCCTCAACCTTAATAGGCTACATCATGAGTCTTTGTGGATAAAAATGTTGACTATCCAGGGGACAATCCTCTTGGGATGACTTCCTCCAAATATTGAGATAAGTTCTCATAAGATATACAAAGTTTACACTGAAATCCATCTGGAAGCCTCTTCAAAACTGGTAGAAAGTATTAGAGTTTAGGCTTTGCTGGCATAGCATTCTAGAAACCAGGGTCATTTCTACATCATTATGAAGATACAAGGGAAGACACTAATGGCATTTCTCTTCAATATAGAAAATGTGAAAAAGAAAAAAAAATGCCAATAGATATAAAACACCTTTGTTTACCTTTCACTATCTATATTGTCTCATGTTTCAAAGTTATGTCTCATACTTCTCATACTCTAGTCTTCCACTTGATTCGATGGTATCCCATAGTCTGAAAGGGTGTTAAAAGCCATCAAGTCGAGCTCAAACCTGTGAAAGATGCCATTCTGCTAACATTGCTGACAATGGGTCATACTTGAAGACCTCCAGGGAGGAGGAACCAAATACCTTCCAAAGAAGGTCGTTCTAGTTTTGCACATCCTTAATTATTAGGAAACTGTTGCTTATATTGTTCCTAAATCTACTCTGAAAATTCTAATTACTGTTCTTAATTTTTCATTTTGAGACTTACAAGAACAGATCTAATAGATCTTTCATATGTTGTCCTGAATATACTTGAATATTATTTTCAGGAACGCTAAATTGAAAACTCAAAGATCAATGTACACATTTTTACTCTCTTATTACCTCCAACACTAACTAGGTGTGTGGCCACATACAAATCACTTAATTTCTTTCAGTTTTCTCTTTTGTAAAGTTCATTCTAGAGATTGAATCACATAGCAGCAGTCTTGGAAGGCTTAACTTGAATTATAAACCTGGGATATTATGAGAATAAAAAGGTAGTATGAATAAAGCACCTTTTAAGCTTTAAGGTGCTATAGAAATTAACTATCACCATCATCACCACCGTAGTCATCACCATCATCATTATCATCATTGTTATAATTATCATCATCATTATCCCCAACTCAAGTAGCTAACTTTAATATACTTTTAATGTATACATAGCTATTTGTATGTTGTCTCCTTCATTAGACAGTGTGTTCTTTTAGGGCAGGAATTGATTTTGCCATTATTTGTACCCTCAGCTCTTAGGAAAATGCTTAGTACATAGTAGACATCTAGCAAATGTTGAATTGACTTATGGTGCCTTTTCGTTACCATCGTGCCCCTTTTAACTTGTCTCATATTCATGTTTGATTTTCTGGGATCTACCATGATATCTACTCTTAGGCTTAGTCCATGTACTCATCCCCCCACCCTAAGATGTCAACTTAACTAGCAGGCTAGAGAGCTTTGGATTTCTAAGACTAGGATTGGTTTGACTGTAATGACAATGTTCACACAAAATCCTCTTCACTGCTGTGGGAGTGCTTGGACTGCTTCTCTTCCAGACCAGAGAAAGCAGCTGGGAAATAAGCACCCACCAAAGGGTAACTTTCATTGGAAAAAAGAGACAGAAAAAGGTGATGATATTAGGAGGATTAATTAGATAATGCTTGCGAAGTGCTCTGAACTCTGCAGATAAAAGCACTATATAAATATAAGGTTTGAGGACTTCACTAAAGCTGAAATGCAAGGGAAACTCATCTCAGGTGCTGAGCTAGATGCTTGTTCAGGCAACACTCTAATTATGTTGTATGTACAGACATACTCAGCAAACCGGCTGGAGGACACCCCCTGCTGTTTGTCATCCATGGATGGGAAGCAGGTTTCTGCTTCTACTCAAGTGTTCAGCAGGAGGCAGAAATAATGACTACTCCTGCTGAATGCTGGAGTCAGGAAGACAATAGCTGTTAGGCAGTAGCTATTATCCCTTCGAAAATACCTGTTTTGAAATGGAAGGAATGATAACTGGAAGACAGAAAAATAGGAAAAGGGGAGAAGTGAAAAGGGATAAAAAAAAAAAGAGAATGCCCTTTTGAAACTACCAGAAAAGTAGTCCAAGAAAAGGCAGAGGAAAAGAGGAAACAAAAAGGTGAACCTTCTTGGATTCTCATTGTATATCTCCTCCTAAAACATACACACACACACACACACACACACACACACACACACACAGAGTCTCACACATGATATATCACACTGAAGAAGAAACAGCATGACTAGGCCACAATTTTAAAAAGAGGAAATATAATAAAGCATGGACGTAGCTTGAAGAAGACCAAACAGGAAGCCTTAAGAAATAGAGAAGCAAAGAAACACTAAAACATGGAAGAAGTCATTTAACAAAAACCTAAAGGAGACTACTGAGTGTTAGATTAGCCATTTTGACTATTTCCTTTATGTAAACTCTCTATTTGTGGCGGCTGGAGAAAATGCAGCAATAGTGATACTTTCCTATTCTTACAATGTCACAAGGTGACCTTCTTACAAGGTCAAAATAAATGGCTGATTTAATTGAAAACAACAACAAAACAGCCAGCATCATTCTAATTGTTTTGGCCTCATGTAGAGTCTAGATCAGAGGTGGGGACCTGAGGCCTTGAGGCTAGCGTGGTGCCTTCTGAATCCTTGGGTGCAGTCTTTTAACAAATCCTTTTACTAAAGGTGTTTGTTCTATGAGGTTTGGATTCAGTCAAAGTGCCACACTTGAGGACCTAGAGGGACACAGGTGGCCTCGAGGCTGCAGGTTCCCCACCCTGGTCTAGACCAAATCATCGATTACCATTAAATTGAATGAATTATTATTTTCCTCTTATTGTATTGTAGAGAGAACTGTTATCTATATGTGGCCACAAATCAGTTTTGAGCCAGAATAGAGTTGGTGCACAGTATTTTGAGCTAGATGGAATCTCAGAGGTCATCCTGTCCAATTTCCTCAATTAACAGTTGAGAAAACTGAGACCTAAAAAGTTGTTAGGAAATAGCTGAGCAAGAATTCAAACCCAGTTTAAGTATTTCTACTGCACCCATGTGAGCAAATGAAGGCAGTTGGTTTATGCTCTCTCTTTATGCTTGGTAATAGCCATATGAAGCTTGTATGAAAAATGAGCTTCTGCTTCTCATTTGGATATGGCACTTTTCCAGAATACATGTTTTCATTCAAATATAAAAAGACTCAGGTTCTATAAAGATATATCTTGTAGCGGATGATGAATGTTATTACTGCTGAAACCACTGAATGGGTCATATCTCTCTCCCATTCTAGGAGGAGTAGAAGTATCAGTACTGTTATTTTTTTTTTTTACTAAGGTTGAAGTTTATTTTCAGTCTCAGGATAGTTGTGTCAAGTCAGAAGCTTCCATTTAGATGTGGTTTTCATCTTCTGAAACAGGGCCATTAGGAAACCAATTTGAGCTGTCCCCAGCTCCTGATGAGCACTTGAATCAGAAGCTGTAGCTGTTGCTTTTTGACATGAGTGAGCCAGTAAACACTGTAAAAGATTCTATCTGTAATGTGTGTTGGTTGTACAGAGGCTTGAGCAGCAGACTTAGAGTCAGGAAGTTGTTGTTCAGTCATTTCAGTCATGTCTGACTCTTAGTGACCCCATTTGGGTTTTCTTGGAAAAGATACTAGAGTGATTTGCCATTTCCTTCTCTAGATAATTTTATAGATGATAAAACTGAGACAAAAAGGGTTAAGTGACTTGCCCAAGGTCTCCCACCTAGGGAGGCCAGATTTAAAGTCAGAAAGATAAGTCTTCCTGACTTGAGGATCGGCATTCTATCCACCAAGCTGTACCAAAGTCAGGAAAACCTGAATTCAAATCCTTCCTCTGACATTTACTAATCGAGTGACCCTGGGCAAGTCACTGAACTATTGTCAGTCTCAGTTTCCTCAACTATAAAAGGGGATAATAATATTACCTATCATGAAGATCAAATGATATAGTTTATATAAAGCACCTTGTAAACCTTAAATGCTATAAAACGTTAATTATTATTATTATCATTTTATTTTTGTTAGTCCTATAAAGACAAAAACTAAGCTTTCAAGGTAGCAAAATATTCTATTTTGATAACTTACTTCTTCAAAAATAAGAATAAAAGACATTGGGGCAGCTAGGTGGCACAGTGAGTAGAGCACCGGCCCTGGAGTCAGGAGGACCTGAGTTTAAATTCAGCCTCAGACCCTTGACACATACTAGCTGTGTGACCCTGGGCAAGTCACTTAACCCCAATTGCCCTGTCTTTCTCCCCTCCAAAAAAACCCCCCAAAAAACAAAGAATGAAAGACATTGTGTACCATGATTTCAGTAGCCTTAACAATAATCATTTAAAAAATATGTTATACAGAATCTTAGGATTTTTTTTAAAAAATGGAATAGAAAGAAAGCATATATGTGACACAAGAACACCATGTCTGAAGAGAGGAAAAAGTGTTTCAAAGGTAATAAAAATAACGATCAGTATAAAATATTGCCTGGATGTTCTGAAGTAGTCAAAGACAGCAAAACAATGAGAGCATAGGAAAGATCCCCACCAAAAAAAAGCACCAGACAAGGAGAGAAGCACTAAATTTGGACTCACAAAAATGAGTCTGAATCACAGTTTTGCCACTTTTAGATATTCATCCTTGAGCAAGTCACTGCACCTCTTGAACTTCAGCTTTCTCATCAGTGACATGGGATGAGAATCTCTGCATGCACTACTCTCAAATATTGGAAGGAAAGCCCTTTGTAAGATGCAAAGCTCTATGGAAGTACAACATCTTATAATATTGTGTCTTTACAATATCACAGTTTTTGGTAGGAAGGAAATTCAACATTTAACAGGCATTTGTTAATTGCCCAGCATATGCCATGAATTGTGCAAGATTCTATGGAAGATACTGGAATGCAAGTATAAGTAAGACAATATAGCCTTCAAAGAATTTATAGTCTAGTAGAACTGCATTTGTGAAGACAATGAAAATCTGAAAATGAAGAAGATTCAAATAGAAGACATTAAATGTAATAGAAAAACATCTAAATGTAGTGAAGTCATTGACTAAAAACATTATTTCTAATTTTTAAAAGGACAGAATTTCCTGTCTGTGTTTAATTTTCCTCTTCTGTATCATTTGACCAACAAGCTGAAGGACTAGACATTTTCTCTGATTCTGATAGCAACTCAAACCTCTCTAAAACAGGAATTATGTTCAAGAAACAAAATAATTTCATCTCTCTCGACAATCTAAGACACCAAGATAAGGTAACAAGCCAAAGAACCCAGAAGAGGAAAGACTAATTGCTAATCCTTAATAGCTCAACTCAATACCACTTTTCCATCCCTCATACCACCCCTACCCCCCAACTACAGCCTCCATGCTCTGGTAGATTTACACAGGCTGATCCATGGGCTTGTAACAGAACTCAATTCTACCTTCTCTCCTTCTAAGTGTAACCAGAAAAGCAAAAAAGCAGAGGTTTTCTTATGTAAGGAAAGCAGTGGAGCAGAATTCGGTGATGCAACAGAGCTTAGCCAGAGGACTGAAGAACAGAGAGAACTGGGAAAGGACACATTGTGTAGTTATGTGTTATTCTATTAATCCCGAGGGAAAGAGCTCAGCATCCAGCTGGGGACAGTTCTGTTCTTCCAGAAGAAGTTACTTTGGGGCAGAGACTGAGGTGAACTATGAATTGCCTGGTATAAAAGAGGTTGAGACTGTTTTGAAGTCCAGCCATCAAAGAAACGACTGTAACAACAATGCTACTTGCCATTACTGTGGCTGTGTAAGACAAATAATACCAGCACACAGGAGGGCTGCTAGCACAGGATCTTTGATCTGCTTTTCTAGGGTAAGCAACTTTAAAGGGTTTACAATCCCACTTTAATTAAACACACATATATCATTCACTTCGTTCAGAGGAAAAAGTCAGCACCCTGAACTTCAGAGAAAACACAAACAGAAATTATAAGCAGAAATTATGTAAACAAAGCAAAATAACATAAACTAGCAGATAGGCTTCTAGATGTCTGTCCAAGACATTACATACATAGTTACCAGAGAGAGAAGTACCAACATCTGGTACCAACTTTTTCAAAGTTGGGGTGGGGGTCCAAAGGCTACCCAGAGTCTTGTCTGGTCAAATCACAGGACACTCAGACTGTTTAAGGCCCTGAGAGCTCCGCACCCAATCAGTGAAAGGGTTTAGCCCTGGGTTTAGCACTTAGTAAGTAAAGAGTGTAGGCCTGGGGCTTTCTTGTAACTTAAGCAGGTCATCAAAGACTCTTGATTGAAACAAAGGAAAGACTCAAAAGCACTTGATTGCCTTAGTGCTGCAAAGCACTCCAAAACAAAAGACATCAAAATGTCCCACTTTGCTTGCCATTACAACTACCATCAAAGAGGAGGGAGTCAGAAAGTGAGCAATTGAGGAATATAAGGAAAGGAAAAAAAATGAAACTGCCAAACTACCAAAGATATTAGAAAGAAAAAAAATTCAATCATATCTAATCAATAATATCTAATCAAAATTCAATCATATATAATTTTCCTAAAATCTAATCAAATCTAATTTTCCTAAATTTCCTAAAATACCTAAAATACCATATAAATACTTAAATTTCCTAAAATACCATATACCAGATAAAAAACCATATAAATACCATATAAAATACCATATAGAGGTGGGGTGGGGCCTCTAATAATGCAAAGCTGCTGGTTTCTTCTGCTTATGTTATGGTGCTACCTTTTTCTGGGCCTTTTTCTTTCCAGGCATTGTTTTCTGCTGGACCTGCCCTACTCCAGGTGTTAGGTTTCTTTTCTATTGTTAGGCCACCTAATACCATGAAGGGTGTGGTTATTAACACCTCCTTCCTGCAGGAAAGCTTAGAGATCTTTCCCTCCTATGGTGCTTCAGTTAAAGTAATAAATTCAGAATCAATCACTTACTTGTTCTCCATCTACTGGAAGTTCTTTGATGAGTAAGTTATTCCTCTTAGAGGAAGGACACAAGTTTGTTTGGTTAGTTGTCTCCTCTACAGGCTATGAACCTATTTCCCTATCTCTTGAGTGAGGTATCTTGGTCAGTAACTGTGAAGCTCTTTCCCTCAAAGTCAGTATGCACCAGAAAATAAGAGAGGCCAGGCTGTGATTATGTCTACTTTTGACTCTTATGGTTTGCGTCTTATGGTTTTTGTTTTTGTTTTTTTTTGGGGGGGGGAGCAGGGTAATTGGGGTTAAGTAACTTGCCCAAGGTCACACAGCTAGTAAGTGTGTCAAGTGTCTGAGGCAGGATTTGAACTCAGGTCCTCCTGACTCCAGGGCTGGTGCTCTACTCACTGTGCCACCTAGCTGCCCCATTAAGAATCTTATGTTTAGACTCTTCTTTGCACTTTTCTGCTCAGTAGTGAGTCAAAAAAACATTTGTTAAGCACCATACTCTGTGCCAGGCAAAGAGCTAAGTACTCGGGATAGGAAAGGAAACAAAGACAAGGTCATGCCATCAAGGAGCTCACAACCTAATGTCATCTGTAAACTACTGTGAATCTTTTGAACTCTTGTGTTAACCACTGTCTCTGGAGTCTCTCAGTTCAACTCTCATCTTAACCACCAGAAATGAATGTATTTTTCCACTGAAAGATTATACTCAGTTTTGCTGGGTAGTTGATTCATGGTTGTAATCCTAGCTCCTTTGCCCTCCAGAATACCATGTCTCAAGCCCTCTGATCCTTTAGTGCAGAAGCTGCTAAATCTTGTGTTATCCTGAATATGGCTCCACAATACTTAAATAGCTTCTTCCCAGCTACTTGAAATATTTTATCCTTGACCTAGGGGCTCTGGAATTTGGCTATAATATTCCTGGGAGTTTTCATTTTAGGATCACTTTCAGGAGGTGATCAGTAGATTCTTTATATTTCGATTTTATCCTTTGGTTTTAGAATATCAGTACAATTTTCCTTGAAAATTTCTTGAAAAAAATGTCTAGGCTTTTTAAAATCATGGCTTTCAGGTAGTCCAATAATTTTTAAATGATCTCTCCTAGATCTATTTTCCAGGTCAGTTATTTTTCCAATGAGATATTTCATATTATCTTCTATTTTTTTCATTCTTTTGGTTTTGTTTTATTGTTTCTTGATTTCTTATAAAGTCATTAGCTTCCATTTGCTCAATTCTAATTTTTAAGAAATTATTTTCTTCAGTGAGCTTTTGTACCTCCTTTTATTTTTGGCCAATTCTACTTTTTAAGCACATTTTTTCTTCAATGAATTTTTGTGCCTCTTTTTTTCCATCTGGTCAATTCTGCTTTTCAATGCCTTCTTCTCCTGATTGGACTTTTTTCTGTCTCTTTTACCATTTGGCCTAATCTGTGTTTTAAGGTATTATTTTATTCAATTTTTTTGTGTGTGTTTCCTTTACCAAGTTGTTGACTCTTTTTTCATGGTTGTCTTGCATCACTCTTATTTCTCTTCTCCATTTTTTCTCTACCTCACTTTCTTGATTGTCAAAATCCTTTCTGAACCCTTCCATGGCCTGAGAGCAATTCACATTGTTTTCTTGGGAGCTTTAGATGTAGGAACTTTGACTTTGTTATCTTCTTCTCAGTGTGTTTTGATCTTCCTTGTTACCATAGTAATTTTCTGTGGTCAGAATTATTTTTTTCTGTTGTTTGATCATTTTTTTCCAGTCTATTTCTTCACTTTTATCTCTTTGTTAAAGTGAGGCTCTGCTTCCAGAGTAGATGGTGCACTGTCCTAAGCTTCAGGGTTTTTGTGCAGCTGTTTTCAGAGATACTTCTAGGGACCTGTAAGTTTTCAGTTCTTCTGAGGTAGTATGATCTAAGGAGAGGTGTTTACTACCCTGCTGGCCTGTGCTGTGGTCTATTAGTGACCACAAGCACTCTTTTCTTCCCTGAAACTGTGACAAGGGTCCCTGTTCCACTGTGGCCCATAAGCTCTGCTGTGCTAGTGTTCCTCCTTGCCCTGGGACTGCCGCCCAGTACTGTGACCCAGATCTGAGTATGGACAAGCCAACAGAGTCCTGCCCCCAGTGCCAGCAAAGAGACCCCTGTAGTTTCCTTCTCATCAGTTCTTCAACCCATTTACCATCTGCAGGCTAAGAGCTCCAGAAGCAGCTGATTCAGTGACTCCCATGGCCTGCTCCTGGTTTCCTAGAGTTTGGTCTGAGCTGGTGCAGCCTGCACTGGATTATGCTCCACTCTCATCCAGGTGTGACAGACCTTTCCTGCTGACTTTCCAAGTTGTCTTTGGCTAGAAACTTATTTTACCCTGTCCTTCTGTGGGTTCTGCCACTCCAGTAATTGTTTTATGGCATTATCTAAAGGTGTTCAGAGGGGTTCTAGGGAGAGCTCAGGTGAGTTGCTGCTTTTTCTCAGCCATTTTTTCTTTCTCCTGCCCTCTCAATCAAAGTGTTTGTTGTATAATATTCTTTCTGGCCAGGCACAGTTAAATCACTGAAAGATCCACAATGTAATGAGTTTTCTTTCTCTGTGATACTCAGAGAATATAATTGAACTAAGTATAATACCTGGAAAAACCAAAAAGAGTAGTATGTATTTATAAAATGCTCTGTGAAAATGTTTAGGTTCAGGGGATGGGTGAGGTGTGTCAAATTTTATTATCTGCTCTCTTAGAAACCAGGAAGTGTCTGATAAAAGCATTTGCCACAAATACTCAACAGGAAAGAAGAGTTTGGACTGAAGCAGAGTTTGTCTATGTGAATTGAGGATGATTAAAATCAGCATAATTTTAATTCACTGAAAATCATGTCACACATACAACTAAATTAGCATTACTTTTAATATTCTATCCTTTTATTCAAAATGCATACACATTCAATTACTTTGGCTAACTTTGAAGCACAAACCAAAAATATAGAAGTCCATTATTAAGACACATACATTTAATTTCTCAAAAGTATTTAATTATTTAGAAACAATGCTATACATATTAGTATATCAGTTTAAGTCTGTATGTATCACTGCTTTGTCCACTTTCATTGAGTTGATTAAGCAATTCAATAAAATAACCCATTTATTTGGTCAAACAAGGAGTTAAATGAACTCTCCAAATTAGCCAAATTAGTTACTTGGCCAAATTGATTACATAATTCAATTATGATACTTATTCTCCATGTGCACAGAAACTGAGCACTGAAAAACAAGGTCTCTGTCATTCAAGCTTTCTGGAAACAGCTCTGCCCCTAGGAAAAATATAGAAATAGATATAACATGTCTTCAGTATCCTTGTGCTCTTCTTGTTTTTCTCTCATGGCCAAATGCCTAAGTTCCATTCTTAACCTACAGTGAGTGTCAACTCATTCCTTGTTAATTAATAAGTGAACTGTTTGGTGATTACTAGATCATTAGTTGCTAATGACTTACAAAATGGATCCTTTTGGTGGTTTTTAGATTCTCAAAGGGAATCAAAGATAAAACTTTTCACAACTAAAAGGAATAAATGTATCGTGGTATTAATGATAAGTGGTGATGCTAACATTTGTTGGTAAATCTTCTTACACCTTATTTCCCTCCCCATATTCTTCCACCCAGTTACACTGACCTCATTTCCGTTCTTCAAAAAAGATGCTCTATCTCCCCACTCTGGGAATTTTTACTGGCTGTCCTCCATGCTGAAAAATCTCTCCCTATTCATCTTCTCCTCTTGGTCTCCTTCAGTTAAAATCCAACTTCTATAGGAAGACCTTTCAGGTCCACTTTAATGCTAATGCCTTCCCAATGCAATTATCTCTAATTTGTCTTGTGTATATCATATTCATATATAGTTGTTTATGTGATGTCTTCCCCATTAGATTGTAAACTCATTGATGGCAAGAATTGTTTTTTGTCTTTCTTTCTATGCCTAACATATATTAGATGTTTGACATATACTGGATGCTTAATAAATTCTTGTTGACTTGACTAATGACCATAAATTTCATACCAAGTACTTCTTGTGAATATATTTGGTTAGTTTTGTTGAGTTAAAATTTTCACAATTCTATTGGATTTTGATAGAACTATGACTATTTGAAATCCTGAAAATTAGGCATTGAATTTATTATAGCTATAGTATATTTTGAGAAGTACCATAGAGTGATACTACTAATACTACTATTACTACTACTACTACTACTACTTGTGTTGGTAAACAAAATGGGCTCTTAGTACTCAGTTCAACCAAGTGCCCTTGAAGAGTTTGGCTTTTGTTTCCTTTGATTAATTCAATATATTTCATTGAGTCTCGCTAGGTGCTAAGCTCCAGGCCCAAACCCCTATTAGGTGCTAAGCCTATGTGGGTGTGAAGCTCCCAGGGTACTAAGGGGAGGTGCTAACTCAAGAGCCAATCATAGCAGCCTAAGTTCTGGTCATTCAGATGACAGTTGATGACATCTGAAACGGTGTAAGAAGGGAAGACAGAGCCATTTGCGCAGGGCTCTCACTCTTGGTGGCATGCTGATGTGGAGACTCCAGGCAGCTGTAGCTAAGAGCCTTCCAGCTCATAAACCTGGACGCTGGGACTTTGTTAAACTCTGGTAACTATGTATTGGGATTTGAATCAGACAAGGTCTGTCTGTTGATGTTTGTACTTTGTATTTGCTCCGAAGTTCAGGGTGCTGGCTTTTTCCCCTGAACTAAGTGAATGATGTCTGTATGCTGGATTAAAATAAGCTCGGTAACCCCTTAACGTTGCTTTCCTTACTAGAGCAGATCAAAAGAACCTGGGCTTTTGCAGCGTGCATAGTGTTCTATGTTGTTCATAGCATTCTTGTTGTTAGGCTTGTGATGGTCTTTCACCCCCACATGAGCTGCTAGCCAGATTGTTGGAACAGTACTACTATGACTACAACTACTACTATGATTACTACTGCTACCACTACTACTACTGCTGCTAGTACTGCTGCTAGTACTGCTACTACTACTACTACTATTACTACTACTACTACCACCTAACATTTATATAGCACTTTTAAGGTTTGAAAAATGCTTTGCACATAGGGGCCATAATGTGTAGGCAATGGGTCTTATGTTAGAAAGATCAGGTTTCAGATCTTGTTTATTGGTATATGTTAACTGTGTAACAATGTCTCTTTATTTCTCAGTGTACCAGACAATTCTCTAAGAGTTGCTGCCTCAGGAGTGAATAAATTAGACAAGCTGTTGATCTGCATAAATAGAGTCCACACAACAATAGAGATGAAACCAGTATTGATTTTGTTACCCTTTATATAAGAAGGGGCCAAGGTTTGAGGGATTTAAAAAGTAAAATAAATATAACATTTATTTTGAGGGGCAGGAGTACATTAACAGTTTAGGGAATATTTGGTAAAACTAGATCATATTGTGTTTTGCAATTGAAATTCTTAGGGCAGATAGAAGGTGAAAATTTTTAACAACATAAAACTAAGCAATAATTGTGATACTTGCATTTTCAAAGAAGTATAACATATTAGGGTTCCCCACTGTATTCTTACTGAGATGCCTCACACTGGTGTGTGTATGTATAGGGGGGAGGTCATCCTGAATTTCTTTTTTTTTTTTTCATCCTGAATTTCTTGAGGCTATCACAGTGCAATGTAAGCTCTGGCAGGGGCCTAATCTCATTTTCAAATATATAACTGACTAACGATGTTTTTGCTTTCCCCAATACCAGCCTCACTACTCTGTGAGAAGTTCACGACTAGAACAATGGTCACAAGGAAAAGAATCTTCAGCTACACATATTCAGCTAATGGAGACTGGATGGATGTCCTCATTAGGGGCCTGTGAGATTATCTTCACAGGACTTGGGGCTAAGACTAGCAGGAGGATATTTCCAAGGCTGAGACATCTCAAATGTAACAAAATACAGAAGGGTGCCAACAGGGGCTTGGACTGGTTAAATCAGATAGTCAGTCATTAAACATGTATTAAATGCTTCCTATATGTCATGTACTTTGAAGGGGTTATATAGGACTCTTGGCCTTAATTATTTACTCAGCATTTTTAGATGCCTATGTGGGTGTGGTGGACAGAGTGTAGGGCCTAGAGCCAGGAAAACTTTCTAATCAGACCTCAGATATTTACTAGCTGTGTGACCCTAGGCAAGTCACTTAACCCTATTTGTCTCAGTTTCTTCATCTGGAAAATTACTGGAGAAGGAAATGGTAAACCATTTCAGTATCTTTGCCAAGAAAACTTCAAATGGTGTCATGAAGCATTGGTACAACTGAAATGACTGAACCACAATAACTTCTTTCAAATGGGATTTTGAAAAAAGCCTAGAGATGAGGTGCTCTATCCATTGTACCACCTAATAGCCTAGAAAGAGGTACAATTTCCATTTATTTGGCCTCATCAGTAGAGGTAAAGGGTATAGGAAGCAAGAGACAGCAAAAAAGAGAGACTACTACTCAAGCCACAGGTGACTGAGGTGGAAGAAAATTCTAGGATATTGTTGCTATAATGGTTAACATTAAAATAGACAGAAAGGTCTATATGGAGGCGAGAGAGCGATCAGTAAAGGTGATGCCAATTATTCTGCTTTGAATAGTCTTCTTAAGTAGTGTGACACATATGTAATGGAGATAGTCTCTTGTTTTAGGAAAAAACTCATTTACACTTGCAAAATCCCTTATTTCTTATCACTACTAAAATACCTGTAAAATTAATTTGGATGTGAATGTAAAGTTAATTCTGAAAAACCATAAGCTACACAATATGACATAAAATGAAATTACTGCCTTGTAATACTTTTAACTGAACCAATTAAATTGTATTTGTGTTATGAACTGGGTAAGGATGGCACTGTAAGCTAGCAACTACTAAAGATCTCTGTAACAAATCAAATAGCTGGAATATATAATTAGGGTCCCATGATCTCAGTGCTTCAGCTTCACCTTCTAAGTAAACTGTATATATTATTTCAGTAAATTTATTGCTGATATTTCTGAAGAAACGACCCTTATATATTGCATACTCAAAGTTTTAGAGATAAGGAATATGCAGCAGACATATGATTTCTTGGGAAAGGGGATTCCCCAATGAGGAAATTCCTTCCACCAATGCAGGCTGTCATCGACTCTACAAACTTAGATTCTTAGTGAGTTGTTTAGAACACTGAGAAGGTCACTAGTAAATATTTTCAAAACTAGGGTTTGAACCATACCAAAAAAGTGAAAAAGAATGAGAAAACAAAGGAAACATTAAAATGTGAAAAACCAAGAGATACATGAGGGAGGGAGGGCATGGTGTCCACTAACAAAAAGGAATAGCAAAAAGGAATAATTTTGGGAATAAAAATTCATAAAGGCCATCTGTTGAGCAATGGAGCTGTTGAAATCTGTGTCCATTGATATGGCTCCTTGAAGTACATCAACTCAATAAACATTTATCAAGCACCTACTATGTGCCAGGCACTGCGCTAAGTGGTAGAGATACAAAAAGGGGCAAAAGACAGTAGTGATACAAAACAGTCAGAGTATGATCTGAAATAGTTAATGAAGGAAAACTAGACAGAATTGGTTAAGGTGATTTAGGTAAGCTTGAGAAGTATTTTTTGCATAGTGAAAATTCAAACTTAGGGTTGGAAGATTTTACAAAATATAATAATGGAACATGGGATATGCAAATACCGTGGAATTTCACGCTAACATGATTCCTTAGTCCACAGATATTCAGGTCAAATCATGTTCTCTGAAATAAAATTCGAACTATAAGGCCTGATTTATTTAAATGTTTAGTCCTGAGCATTAGGTCCTATCAGTCAGCAAGCATTTATTAAATATTTACTGGATGCGAGGAAGTGTAGCAGAATATGGAGATGTAAAAGAAAGTCAATAACAATATTTTTCCATGTAACAAGGTTTGGAGCCAGAGGACCTGGGTTTGAATGCCAGCTCTGCCATTTTTTCCTGTTATGATTCTTAAGCAAAACCACATGATCTCTCTGGGCCTTATTTTCCTGATCCTTGAAATGAGAAGACTGAACGGCCTCCAATACTCCTCTCTGTATCTATAAGTAGAGACAACTAATGGCTCAGTGGCATGGAGTACTGGGCCTGTAGTCCAGAAGACCCAAATTCAAATCTAGCCTCAGATGTATCTTAGCCATGTGACCTTGGGCAAGTCATTCAACCTCTAATTGCTTGACAAAATGGATCCACTGGAGAAGAAAATGGCAAACCACTCCAGTATCTTTGCCAAGAAAACCACAAATGACAGATACAAAAGTCAGACACAACTGAAACAACTGAACAACAACAAAATATTTATAACCTCATGAATTAATTTTATTACTATACACTGCAACGTTTGCAAAGTGCTTTAAAAATACTCTCATTTGAGCTTTAAAACAATCCTGATATAGATTCTACAGGTATATAGTACCTGTGTTACAAATGAGTAATCTTAAAAAGTCAAGTAATTTGTCCAGAGTCATATAACTTCTAAATGTCAGACATAAGTTTAGACCCCAGGTTTTCTGGACTCTCCAGCACTTAGAGAAATAGTGTGGGGCAATAAAAACAATGACGAATTTTCCCTTTGAACATGGACTCATGGGACCTATGAGACCTTGGTCAATTGGCTCATCCTCACTTAGGCTCAGTTTCCTCATTTATAAAACTAGGAGTTTGAATTCTGAGACCTCTTCTAGCTGGAGATCTCTGATTCTTCAAAAACAACAAAAAAAACCAACCAAAAATAAAATACACATTTTCTTTGGTATGTTACTTTCTTTGGAGTTTAGAAGGTTCCATGAATCTATATTGTTTAGATAGTTATAAGTTTTCATAACACAAAGACAACGTGTGGTATAGGGGGAAGAATGTAGGAGTAGTGAGATGACTTGGGTTCAAATCCTAAAGGTGACATACCAGTTGTAAGACTATAGCCAAGTCACTTTGAGATTCTGGACATATTTCTACATCTATAAAATGAAGGGAGTTGGCCTAGATTATCAGCTATGACCCTTCTAATTCTTAGTCTGTGATTCTATGACCCCATAAAGGAAGGAAAAAACACCCTATGGGAAGACATTGTAATTTTCCATAGGTAGTGTCTACACCATGCCAAGACAAGTTATGGGTTGAGTAGAAAAATCAAAAATAAAAAAAAAAACCTCAATTAAAGAAGTTTCTTATTATCATGGTAACAAAATAAGCAATTGACTTCCTGAATTTTACTTTTCAATAAGTAATTTTAATGGCCAGCAGTATAAGTAGACACATAGATTATGCCAAATTGTATGAAGTATTCTCTATAGAATTCTATTATTCCACACAACTAATATTCGGTTTTAACATATTTTTTTTAAATTGGGGATCAGTTTTAAATGAGTATCTTACAGTTTACTTTTTTGTATACTCAAGGGAGGTGTTAGGTGTGGACTGTTCTCTTCCTTGATGCCAAGATATGAAAAACAAAATAGTCAATAGGTACTGACTTCTTTGTTGAAAAGACTATCCATACTGATATTGTCTAAAACTCCCAAACCAATATATTGTAACAGATATTCTGAAAGCTTTTGTTATTCATTTTTGCAAATCTCTCCTTTGCAAGTATAACTGTGAATTTCAAAAGTACAAAGAGCTGTTTCTTGGCAACCAAACTCATTTAGGGCAGATGTGCTTAACCATCTAAGAAAGAAAAAAAAAATATTCATGTTCTGGTAGATGAATAACAGCCTCAGTAGCCAATCAAGATTTTTTCATTTACATATGTTGCTGACAGTGATTGTTATTGACCTCTTGGGAAGTAAACAATGGGATTTAGCAATTCTGCCAATCTCCAGCTTTTGCTTTACTCAGAGAAAAGTATGTTTCATACATTATTTGAGGAAATGAGAAAATGGAGCTTTTGACCATTTTTGTGTTTTATTTCAAACTTTGAGAGTGTATGAATTGATAAACATTGTTCTATACTGCCACCACTGAAGGATAGTAAATGAAGAATTGAGAAAAATTGTGCTGAATGAATGTGATCAGAGGCAGCCCAGTTTCAGGGCAGAGAGAAGCCTCAAAGAAGGAGAATCAGACACTTGGTAATAACACCATAAAATGCTTAGGACAACTTTACTATCATGGACTGGATTCAGATACTCTATGGATCATATCATATACCATTAAAAAAATACATAGACCAAAAACCAGGAAAATAATTAGCTTGTAAAGTAGATTTGGTAGTCCTATCTTCCAACAACGAGGTTATGAAAAGGTTTGGGAAAGTCATTGGTGGCAGCCCTGAAAAATAAGACCTTACTTGATTAATAGGAAATCTTAATTGGATCATGATGCATTGTTTGTTAAAAAAAGAAAGATAAATAATATTTGGTGTGATGTAGTCAAAAGAGCTCTGAATTTAAAGTCAAGAGATATGACAGTGATTGCTGTATAATCAATCCAGGGCAAGTCACTGAGCTCTCTGAGACTGTTTCTGCAGCTATAGAATGGGGATATTAATAGTTGTATTCTTGTCATAAGGTTGTTATGATTAAAACTTTTTTACACACAGAAGTACCAGATAAAAGTGTGTCGTGGTCATTATTAGTCTACCCTCTAAAATGTAAAGTTCATATAAAGCTTTGTTCTGGATATTTTGATTGCTTATTTTGCAATCAAATTGCAGTTCTCTAACTTGATTTTTCACGTTTATTACTTTAAAATATTCATTAACCCAAATAATAAGTAGGTCTAAAGTAAGAATGTTCATAGATAAAATGTACAGAATTGAAACTATGCTAGCATTATAAAATATTAAGGCTGCCAGAGATTGTCAAAGTTAAACAGTTTAACACTTTCACTTCACTGATGAGTAAGAGCACGTTTTCCAATAATATGGATATTATTCCATCTAAAAAAGAAATATCTAATAATTATACAAATATTAGGTTTGACAGTGAAACTTTTTTATTTGGATAAAATCTTATCATTTTTATCAATTAGGTATGCAATATCTGATTTGAGAGGGTAAGGTGAATCAAATACAAGCATTTATTAGGTACCTATTGTGTGCATTGTAATCTACTAGGTGTGAAGAATATATAGATAAAAATAAAATAATCTCTTCCTTCCAAGACTTTACATTCTAACAAGAGCACAATGTTTATACATTTAAATTCATGTAAAATATATAAAAAGCAAATGGGAGTTAGTTTTAGAGGGGAGGCATTAATAGCTGAGGGACAGAGTAGGTCAGAAAAGACTTCTTGATGGGGGATTGCATGTTAATTGGCCTTTGAAGAAGTCTAAAAATTCTAAAATGTCCAGGTCCACAAGTAGAAGGAGTGGCCTCATGAGGTGGTGAATAGATTCGTCCTCATTGGAAGTCTTCAAGCTGATGTTAATGGATCAATTAGGTATGCAAGTGATTCCTTTTGGGTATAAGTTATACTGGTTGGCTGCTGACACCCCTTTCAATTTTCAAATTCTCCCATTCTATATGATTAAATATGAAAGAAGAGTGCATTACAGGAATAAAGAGGAAAGAAAAGGACATACTCAATTACTAGGGTGATCTGAGGAAGAGGATAGAGGAAATATTCACTCAAGCAACCAGAATGATAGCAATTCATATAGCTCTTAAAGGGATAAACTTAAGATAGGACAATTTGTCTTGCTAGAAGACAAAATAAAAAGGTATGAATCAAGAAGCAATGTAGTTGGGGACTATACAATCAGTCAGGGGTAGCTGGATTTTTCAGGTACTTGGAGGCAACAACAGAGATTTTGAAGGAGAAATAAACAACACTGAATAGACAATGGGGTTACTTTGCCCAAGACAATAATTCCAGCTCAAAAAGTAAATTAAAGAAATAAAAAAAGTATTATCCATTGTAGTAGAACATGTTTACCATTTGCCATTGATTCAGTATTGAATTTTGTATCTGATTATCTTCATTAGGCCTGAAAACTAAGCAGATATTTAAATCTAATGCCAGTTCTGATGCCCTCTGTGTAAATGGAAAATTAATGTGTTTTAGAATGAAAATGCAGTAGCTCTCTATGATTAAAAAAAACTCACAAATTAGCACAATTCACAAGAAAAGACACAAATTCTGTCTATGTTTCCTGACTTAATTATGAAATCCTCCATTTCCTACAATCTCTAACACCCTATTGGTGCCACACTGTAAGTTTGCCTCTAATCAGAAGAGAGGAAATTAGATGTCTGTTGGAGAAAAAGAAGGTAACCCTTAGAAAGGTAGTCATTCATATTGTGCCACAGTTATAAGGAAAAGCAAAATAAATATAGTGACTTTTGCAATAGAAACACAAGATAAGAGAATCAGTTACTTCAGTGAATCAATATAGGAAGATCAAAAGCATTTTATATTATTTCATGTAAAAAACACAGGGAATCATGATTCAGAGGCTCTCACTAGGTCACACATTTTGCTGTAAAACTCACAATTTCTGGGCAACCTGTGTTCAGTAATTGGCCAGCTTATGGGAAAGCAATACTTTTTGAGAGCTTACAGGTCTTTGATAACTTTCTGCAACCATTCCTTATTGAATGAGCCCTATTACAATCTCTTAATCCATTTCTGGAAGGATTACTTAGGGTACTTCCTCCTAAACTGGGAATTTTCCCAATGAAGATACTAATGTATAATTTGTTTCCATAAAACACTAACTGTACATATAATCAGCACATGTTTAGACTCAAAACTTGCCAAGACTTGGACTCCCAAGAGATCAAGGAGGAAGCCCCAGAAGTGATAGGTTAAGTAATATCGATATAGGACAATTCAACAAAGGATACCTGCAGAAGGCAATCAGAAACCTTTATTCACAGTTGTCATATCAGATAGGCATGTGAGGCAGAGGAAGCTTTTATTAAATGGATTTGTGAGGCTCTTTTTTAATTGGCTAAGTAGGACAATAGAATCAAGTCATCTTTTTCCTAAGGAACTCCAATATGCGGCATCTATTCTAGTATGCACAGAAATGAAAACCTTATTTGGAAGACATTTCCCCTGCCATGACCAATGTTATTGTCATTCAGCATTGTCAAGGTTATCTACCAGTATATAATCAGAGTCGATGTGAAAATATGGTTTAATTTACCAAATTTTTATTTGCAGGTAATGTTTGGGGAACATATACATATTGTTATTCAAAGATTTTCCTAGAAAAGTCACTTTTAGCATTTTATTTGTTGCTTAGTTGTCTTTGTCATATCCAACTCTTCATTACACCATATGGGGTTTTCTTAGTAAAGATACTAGGGTGGTTTGCCATTTCCTTCTTCACTTCATTTCATAGATGAGGAAACTGAGGCAAATACATAGATAGTAAGTATCTGAGGCTAGATTTGAACTCAGATTTTCTTGACTCCAGGCCTTGTGCTCTAAACACTGCATCACCTAGCTGCCCTTTCTATAAATATATTGAAGCTTAATCTTCAAAATTAAGAATATTTAGAATAGGAGAATATATTGAACAGGGGCTATATTAAAAACTCAGGGTGGTATACATGAAAAATTGTTTTCAAAAAGTAGAAGGAGAAATGTAGTAGCCAGTTAAGATCAAGTGCTTCATAGACAGTAGTCTTTTTAGAAAGCAGCACAAATTGTTTTAAACAGCTGATTTCTTCTGGCACTACTTAAGGTTGTTTCTTTAGGGAAGATATTTTCTCAATTTTCAGCTTGCTAATCTACCAAAACATTTTGAAATATAAATTTCAGAAAGTCATGTTTTTATTTCTTGCATATGACTGTATGTGTTATGTGTACTTCACATGCTGACTAATGATAAAAATAATTGCTGGTTTGTCACCAATCTCCTAGCATCTGAATTTGACCTTGAGTGTACCCTTCAGGGACCATTGCTACTTTGTGATTGTTTCAGAGGTGTTTATTTGATGGCCTGTGATCAACAATGTTTCTGTTTGTGAAAACTAAAGAATATACTTCCAGTTTTCTCTTTTTGTATCTCAAACTAATCATAACAATGGTTCTCTACTCATTTGCTTTCTTATCCTGATTTCAAAGCAAACATGGCCAGGAGTTTATCTCTGCAATAACCTTCCCTTGTAGTTTGTCTTTCCCATGTCAAACTAATGAGGAAATGATTTTTGCTCCTCTTGCCTTCATCCCTCACAACAATTAATTTTCCAATATACTTATTCATAGCTCCCAAAGCCCACTTGCCCCTAATTTCCTGCTGAGCAGCTAATCTGATCGAAACAGATGTCACTTCTACATTGAGTCGATTTTCTTTGGCAAAAGACATAATGGATAAAAATGGACAAACTGAAGTTAAATTTACACAAGATGAGAATAGTACTTACTCTCCATAGCTTACAATAGTGTTGATGGATCACAAACTATTCAAGTTTCAGTTTACCTTCCCCTTCCGCCCTTTCCCTTAGGTATGTATTTCTGTTCAGAAATATGACATTGGGATACACCTAAATAGATATCCTTAAAACTGAGGAAAATATTCTCCTAGGATCATGAATACAAAGCAAAAAGGACCACCAAGGTTATTTAGTTCATTTTACAGGTGAGGAAGGTGAGGTCCAGAGATATTAAATGACTTGCCAAAAGTCACACAAGAGGCACAGCTAGAATTTGTATCCAGTTCCTCTAATGTCAAATCCATTTACAAGAATTCTTAAACATAATTTTAATTTTGTAAAATTCCATACTGAAATAGTAGTCATTCCTTAATTAGCACAGGGCATCTGAAAAGTGTTACTGCAGTTTAATCTATTAAACATTTAAACTCAGTTAAGATTTTTGGAAGACCCTGAATATGATATCATAAAATTCTAGACCTTTTAAGTTATTGCTACTATGGGAGCAAAACCATATGTACTCATTTTATGTGAAAAAATGTTATTCCTTTATTAATGTTAAGCAAAGATTTTTAAAATCTCTTAAAATTTGAGCACATGGCTCTTTCCCTTCT
>CM053622.1:691721596-691749568 GCA_028646595.1 Phalanger gymnotis | reverse complement strand
TCATTTTTGTAGACAACACAGAGCTGAGAGGGATTGTTGATAGATTGTATGACTGTATTTTTAATTGACATCGCTATCAATGTTCTAAGCTAAGTGAAAAAAGTTTAATGGAATCCAATTTAAATTTTTCACTTGGGTCAAAAAAAATCCATTATGGTACCATGTTGCAGGGACCTTAAAATCCATGGGGGATTCAACCTCAAGAAGTGTCAATAGCATGACATGACAATTGACAAAGCTAATGCTTTGTGTGGGTTCATTAACGAACTCCAACGTCCAGAACAAAGGAAATACTAGTCACACTATACCCTATGCTGGCAAGAGCATATCTAGATTATTTTATTCCTCTAGGCCATTACATTTTAAGAGAAATATTGATAATCAGCATGCTTTTCGAGGAGTAAAAACAGGATGAAGTAGGTTCGAGAAAACTTGTAACAGTGTGGTACCACTAGAAGAACTGGGGATATTTAGTTTAAAGAAAGGATGATTGGGGTAGAGTGAGAAATCATCTTCAAATATTTGAAAAGCAGTCACATAGAAAAGAGATTAGACTTATTCTTTGTGTTCTGAGAGGCTAAAACTAGGACAAACAGAAAGATATTGGAACCCAGTATGAGGGAGAACTTTCTAACTAGCATAACTAACAAGAAAATTAATTGTCTTGTAGTCAGTGACTCTCCTGAGAATAGAAACATTCATGCATGGGATGGATGACCACTTTGCCAGGGACACTGTAGAGAAGACTTTTGCTTTAAGAAGGAGGTTGGACTTAGTATGCCTTCATGGTCCCTTCCATCTCTTAAGATTTCAAGATCAATGTGTGTGTGTGTGTGTGTGTGTGTGTGTGTGTGTGTGTGTGTGCACGCGCACGTGTGTATGTGTGTGTTTATTGGGGATTGAGATATCTTACATTACTGAAAACCAAAAGTAGAAAAAGATTAGTTTCAATCCCCTTGCTACATTTTTTGCTATGAGGAAAAAATTGAATACTTTGTTATTTTTACTTTGGTAGTGAAATGGTAAAAGACAAGTGACAAAAGAAAGGAAGAGGAGGTAAGAGGGACAAAGAAAATCCCGAAACTAAGCTATTAGCTTATAGAAGACAATACAGTTATATCTATTAATCTGTGAATTATAAAAGTCTGGTGGCAATGTAAGCTGGTTATATTTCTCATAAACAGAATATGATTGTATACCAAGTACTGAAATATAATACCATAAATACTAATTTCTTTTGAATTCAGATCTATGTACTTGTGATGGAAAAGGAAATAGAAACTACCTTTTCATAATCTTGGGGGAAAAAACCTAAAGTTTATTTAGCCCCACCTCTTCATCTTATAGTTAGCATAAAGGACTTATCCAAGGTCACATTCCTTATTGCTGGCACAGTTAGAATGAGAAGCTGTTGTGCCTCTAGGAAAATAGGTCTTTTTCTAGACCACTCTACATCTTTCACCATTGTATCTACAGAATCACAATAAAATGATCATGAAACTAGGTTTTAGGATCTATGAGGGAATGCTGGCAAAAATTAAGAAGTTGTAGAAAATGACAATAAAGGTATTGGGTAGTGTACATTGTGGGTTAGTATGAGGAAGGTAATCTAGTAATCCAACATTATCACCACCCTCAACCTAGTGAGTCTACCACTTCCTCAGCCTTCTAACTGTGTTTGTATACCCAGCAGCAAACAGGATGCATTATAGGTTTATAGATTTAGAGTTAAGGGGACCTTAGAGGCTCAGTCCAGCTCCCATAATTCATTATGGGTAATGAATTTGAGGCTGACAGTAAGTGATTTGTTGCGCATTGCATACATAGAAGTGTCTCAGTGGGATTTGAACTCAGGCCTCTCTACTGTCTATCTATCTACCTCAGTTGGAGAATTTGAATGATTTTTTAATAATGTCAGAGATTACAAGAATTTTCAGTTTGGAAATAGTGGTATTTGTTGAAAGATTATGCAAAAAAGTTCATATATTACACATTAATCATTTGGGTTTGGCCAAGAGAACTTCATTGCTTCCATTCCTGATGCTTTTTGGCAGATTTTGTATAATTTGAAAGTGTTGTCAAGGTAGCAAAAAACCCAGCATATCTAAAAATTTCATATAATTTTCAAATTTCTCATGTTTACAATTTTTATTTTTAATAAGAAAGATCCTAAACTGGAAGCCAGAAGACCCGAGTTCTGGTTGGAGAATTTGATACTTTGGTCAAGTCATTTAAATTCTCTGTGACTTAAAATCCTCAAACTATAAAATAAGATTATGATCATTTAAAGGAGTCATTCTCTTGAGATTTTGAAATTTCTAGAGTTCGATTGAGATCAGAATAGTTTCTGTGGCAAAGAAGTTCTCTCATGGTAAAAGCTTTCCAGTTTTACTGATGCTGGCACAACATAATTCTATTAATTCTATACTTCTGATGTTCTGATTAACTGAATATAAGAAGTCGGAGAAAGTTTCAGTTAAGTACAAATTGATTTCATTTGGAATTGGTTGGTTTTACTAGGCCTATAAAACACTTACAAGCTGACATATTCTTCGAATGATATTGCTTTTGTTGTTGTCTTAATGATTATTACTGATTGCCAAAAACTGAGGTATTTTTGGTGATGGGTGAAAGTGTTATTCAAAAAAATCTTAATTAACTAGACAACATAATTCACATTCACATATTACTTCTTGAAATTCCAAAGAAATCGTAGCCATTTCCTATGCGGGAAAAAGTAAATATTTCTTGCGAGAATGCTTTAGAATGTGTTGCTTGCTACATAAACGTGGAAAAATGTTCACAAATTTCTGGCCGTTTCCAAAACTCCAAGATTCTTTGAACTATCAGCATCCACAGACTAATTAATCAGGAATGGTAAATTGCCAGTGTAGGATATACTTGAAGAGGAATTCTGACCTCATATATTCTTAAAATATGACAGAAGTCTTACATGACTGAATCTACTAGTACAGAGGCAGGACGGTTCTGATTATATTCATTGTGATGCCCCAAGTGTTAATCAATTGTCCAGTGGTTTGGACCATGGCATAGACAAGATATTTATAAAGCTTCTAGTTAGCATAGAAATGAGAGGCACAGACATCTACTAACTTAGATAACAGAGTCAGGATCCAAAAAGCTTTCAAGAAGCTAACCTGGGGTTTAGCGGACTGCAAACACAATGTGAATCAGCAGTGTGACAAAGTGGCCAGGCTGATACCATTTTAGGCTGATCAATAGAAGGCAATGTGGCATAGTAGATAAAGAACTGGCCTTGAAGCTAGGAAAACCTGGATTCAATAACTGCCTCTCATAGACCCATATTTGCTATATGCCTCCAAGAAAAGTCATTAGACCTCTTAGTGCCTGAGGCTGTAAGTTGGAAAGTTTGTGCTGATTTGCCCTGTAGGCCCATTCCTTATTCCTATCCCTAAGAGAAATATAATGTCTATAGAAATTGAGGTTACTCTGCCCTAGTCAGAGCATAGTTGGAATCTTGTAGCCAGGTCTGAGTACCATATTCTAGGAGAGACAGTGTCAAACTGGAATGCATACAGAAAATTATTTGGAAGGTTGAGAGGACTGGAAATTTTGTCCTAGGAGCCACTAGAGAATTAATGAAAGGAGCTAGGGATGAGAAGTATCAGGGTCTCTGTCTCTCTCTCTCCCCCTCCCTCTCCCTCTTTCCCTCCTTCTCTCTCTCTCTCTCTCTCTCTTTCTCTCTCTCACACACACACACATTCAAAGCCTTTCCAGTTAGTAGAATCTGACAGAATTTGTGCTTCCAGCTTGCCCTGCCCATTGGACTGTTCCATTATCATTTCAAACTCAACATGTCAAAACTCCAAATCTGTTGTATTGCCTACAAGGAAGACATCTGATCCTTCTACTTCATTTTTGAGACCTTTCAATGGTACCACAAATATACCTAGATCAGAGGATATTAAACTTTTTGCATATCAGACTCCTTTGAAAACCCAGATGTTGTTGCTTCTCTCTCTGGTGACTGTTGGTGTATTGCATGGACAGACAGCTAGAAGCCTGCATATTGCTTTGTGTTTATTTGCTCTATTTATGTAATGTATGCTTGTAATTTCTGTTTTTATTCTCTCTGAGGTTCAGTGTGCTGGCTTTTCCTCCTGAACTAAGTGAATGATAAACGTATGTTTAATTAAAGTAAGTCTGTTAACCCCTTAAAGTTCCTTTCCTTAGAAAAGCAGATCAAAGGACCTGTGCTAGCAGTCCTTCTGTGTGTTTTTGTTATTGGTCTTTCACCATCACAACAGCTGCTAGCAACACCATTGTTACAATATGTGAAGTCACACAAAGTATATTTCACTTCAGCCAGGTTGCAAAAGCAAACACAAATAAAATAAAAACAATAAAAATAAAGATAATTTTAAAAGTATATTTCAATCTGTATTGAGAATTCAATCCATTTTCTCTCTAGAGGTGGATAGTTAGTTTTTGTGAGAAAGTTTCCCCCATTCTTCCTTTCTCGCCCATTGCATATTTCTCTTGCTCCTTCATTTTTTTTACATCATCCCAACATAATTGACTCAAACCCATGCCTGTTCATCATCTCTTATTGCACAGTGGTATACCATTACATTCATATACCACAGCTTGTTCAGCCATTCCTCAATTGATGGTAATCCCTTCATTTCCAATATGTTGCTACCATGAAATGGGCTGCTATAAATATTCTTGCACATGTAGGTCCTTTTCCCTTTTTTATGATCTCTTTGGGATACATACCTAGGAGTGTTGTTGCTGGATGAAATGGTATGCACAGTTTGATTGCCCTTTGGGCATAGTTCCAAATTGCTCTGTAGAATGGTCGGATCAGTTCAGAACCCTACCAGCAGTATACCAGTGCCCCAATTTTCCCACATCCTAACATTTAGCTTTTCCCTTTTTTGTCATATCAGCCAATCTGATAGGGATGAGTTGGTAATTCAGAGCTGTTTTAATTGCACTTCTCTAATCAAAAGTGATTTAGAGCATTTTTTCATATGCCTATATATAGCTTTGCTGTCTTCATCTGAAAACTACCTATTCATATCTTTTGACCGTTTAGCGATTGGGGAATGGCTTGCATTTTTATAAATTGGACTCATTTCTCTATATATTTGAGAAATGAGGCCTTTATCAGAGACACTTGCTGTAAAGATTGTTTCCTAGCTTTCTGCTTTCCTTCTAATCTTGATTGTACTGGTTTTGTTTGTACAACAGCTTTTTATTTTAATATAATCAAAATTGTCTATTTTATGTTTCATAATGCTCCCTATCTCTTACCATTTCTCATGGGTAGGCCGAGCCAATATAATAAAATGACAATTTTGCCTAAACTAATTTACTTATTCTGTGCCAAACCAATCAAACTACCAAATAATATTTTATAGAGCTAGGAAAAATAATAACAAAATTGATCTGGAAGAACAAAAGGTCAAGAATATCAAGGGAATTAATTAAAAAAATACAAAGTAAGGTGACCTTCCTTTCTCCCTGCCTGCCTTCCTTCTTCCTTTTCTTCCTTACTTTCTACATTTCTTCATTCCTCTTTTCCTCTCTCCCTTCCTGCCTTCTCTTCCTTCTTTTCTTCTTTGCTTACTTACTTGCTTCTTTCTTTCCATTTTATTGAACTCTATTTCTTCATCACTAATTACTTGCTGGAAATTTCAGACTGGCTGTCAACATGTGAATCACAGCTGACAAACCTTCCCCTCCTCTAAACTTCACCACTTCTGTTGCAGATACAATCATAATTCCAGTTTCTTGGATTCAGGAATCCAGAGTCATCTTTGATTTCTCCCTAACTCTATACATCTAATCAATTGCCAAGTCTTGCTGATTCTATCTCCACAATCATTCTCACTTCTACCCCCTTCATCACATAAAAGTCTAATAACCTAGTTAAAGCTTTTTATCACCTCTTGCCTGAAGTACTGTAATAGTTTCCTAAATGGTCTCTCCTTATATCTTCTAAACGCCTTTCTTTGAAGTAATCGTTCAATAGCCACATGTATTGGTATTCCTTTTCAATATGTTATTAAGAATCAATGTGTTTAGTGTTGGCTCATTTAAAAAATATGACAATCCTCTAATGAGATTATACTGTAGAATATGTATGTCATAAAAATATGTAGATTATGTAGACACACACACCCATATATATATATGATATATATATATATATATATAATATATGGACTAAACTGTAGAATAATTATAGGTACTTTACTAAAATGCATCCACTGTCTATTACTTAGATATAAGAAATTGAATTAAGATGCAATATAGATGCGTTAAGTTAAGCCTAGAGGAGATAGTGTCAGGTTATAAAGAAACTTCCTGAAGTCAGGTCTTTTAATAAATGTAACTATTCGAAGATGGTTGATCTCTCCCTATAACTTACCATTTTTACCTTATTATCAGACATGAATAATTCAGCCTGAGTATTACTTATTAAAAAGTAAAAACAACAGTAAAAGTTCACATTGCTATCATCCCTTGGGACAATTTTAACCTCATTACAAATTTCATGCTAAATATTAATTATATTTGTGAAAGAATTCGAGATGACTAGTGATAAATTTGCATTGGATATCAGATTTTTTTGTTGTTGTTGGGTTTTTTTTGGTCTATTACAAAAAGATGCTTAACTAATGGATTAAATGTAAAAAAAAACAATAGTTTATGTGCATAACTAGAGTAAACTTTGATTATGAATCCCTTTAACATGGATCATATATGTAATTCACAAAATTTCTACATTCTTTTCTCCTCCTTGAAGAAAAATAAAAGAAAGAATACAAAAATAAAAAAAATAGTATTACACACTTGAAAGCCAATAGATATAATACTTATTCGGTTTTTTTACTTACAAAATTTATTTTCAAGACTCATAACATCATCCACAAACTGTTTGTCTAATCATCCACAGGCCAGTTCTCTTTAATTGCCAGTTGGGCAGCTTTTAATTCACTTGAAAACTCAGCTACATAAAGTGAAAAACTTAAACAAATAATTATTCTTTACTCAAAGTGAGTTCTGAGACTTTGTATTGCAGAGAGAAAATGAAACACCATGAGTAAAGAAAGTTAATATTACATCTTCACAGAAGAAAATCAAAATGTCCATCATTCCCTTCAGAAATTCATTCAGCATTTTTCTATGCAACACTTATACTTGAATAAACTAGGTTTTAAAGGTTCGAATGTAAACTATGTGACTAGTTATCATTTCATTACTTAGTAGATTATAATATTGAATAGTCCAAAGATGTATAGTAAATATAGAACTTAACAGAGAACATTGCCATACATTAGGCTAACTTTAGGGCAGGAGTTCCCCTTCACATTAAATTATTTTAATAGCTAAAGCAGCCATTTTATACTCAAACATCCAGTATGTGCAAAAGAAGGTTTTTGTTAAGTGACTTGTTTTTTCTCACTCTGAGAGTTAAGAATTTTCAGTTCAATCTACAGAGACTCATTGAACCCTATACAGGCAAGGCAGCATTTGGAAGTTTTATAGGAATGTATTCTTGGATATCTACATATCTCTAGAAATAGCACATAAAGAATAGTTCTTGAAGAAGGTGGCACATTCCATGTATTAGTCTGTAAAATGCTAAAGTGAAAGATGATTATATTTTGGACAGTGAAGAAAAGGACAAGGAAGTTCTGAGGACTAGACAGATATTCTCTTATTCTTATCATCTTAAAAAAAAAGTGTAAGTGGCATTGCCCAGTGCAAGATAGAAGTTTTTATAAATAACAATTTACAATTTGAACAGTTCTTTAATATCACAAGGATCTAAAATTTTGTTGCAGGGGACCTTCTCATCACTTATCAAGGGGTTACCCTTGATAACTTTTAAGAGTTGCCCAGAATGCATCACTGTAAAGCCAATTAGTAAGTCAAAGATCTTTCCAGCCCATTGAATAAGCCTCAGGTGGGGCCAACAAAAGGAGGCCTGATTAGAGACATGACAGCACCCTTTCACTAACTAGATGTGAGGCCTCTGGCTAGTTGGCAAACTGGTTTGCTAGTTTTCCAGATGCATCAACCCCTCAGGGCCCTAAGGGAAGTTGCTAAGACCAGAGCCAATGGTATGTGCACTGAGTTCTAGTCAACCAGATGATGGCTAGGACTGTATAAAAGAGATCCCACAACTGGAATAGCAGGACTGGGAGCAGGGGAGCAGAGAGCAGCAGAATTCAGAAGCAGACATCAAGAAAACATTGAAGCAGCAGACACAACGGGAGAGGCAGCATCGAGAGAGACTGTACAGTGGAGAGTGCTGAACAAGAGCGAGTTACAGAGATCAAGGAACTCGGAGTCAGCAGAGCTGCAGGAGAGAGTGCTGAGCAGAGAGTTAGGATTCATGAGTGACTTTTTACATGAAGGCCCTAGCAGTGGGGGGAGATTATAGTATGGCTTGGCTCCTCGCTAAAATACTTTGTTATAATTTACTTGTTACTACATTGAGGTGGGCTTACCACTTTTGGAATGTAATTGCTACTATATGAAATTGGAACTATTGGTCCTGGGATTGGATTTTCTCATATCTACATAAATGTTATACTTCCTCTGCCTTCTATCTAGAGAATTTCTTATACTTTGCGATTCTGAACCTTTCAGGCATGTCCATGGTCCTTTCTGAGGTCATGAATCTTGCCTTTACTGCTACAATCACCCTCTGTTCATACTGCTAATGAGTCTCTCAACAAACATATAATCTCTTACTTGTCCCAAACTCAGTGCTTTTCCAGGTTGGCAGAACTTTCCCAACTGTTTCCCATATTGCCATTGCCTCCAAGGACCCATATTCACATCCATAACAGGATCAGCTGCTAGCACAGGACATTAATGGAGGAAGATGAAAACCAAGAAAGAAATCAAGGATATTTTTAATGGAAGAATCAAAGAAAAACAATTAAGAAGTAGATGAAATCTCTTGATGATCTTTTTTTCCAAGAAGGGCTATCTTTGGGGTTATAAACTAAGGAAATCCAAAATCATAATTTCTAGCTGTAACTCTGAACTTGGAAAAGCTGTTAAATCATTTTGAGTCTGTCTTTATTCATCTAGAAAATGAGAGGGCTAGGTTAACCTAGATTATTTATAAGAACATATCTATTTTAATACTCCATAAAAAACTTCTTGAGAATGTTTACTCTAGAGTTCATCTTCAGGGTATAAACTGATGTATTCCAATGCTTCTTTTCAAAGGAAATGACCTCAACTGAGCAATCAATATTACCTACCAATATTACAAAGAGTTCCATTAAAGCAAATGAATAAAATCCAATTCTTTAGAAAGTACAATTTTGAGAAGAAAAAGTATAATCCTCACTGCAAGGGAAATGAGTGTGGAAAACAAGGTACTGTGAAACACATACTTCTGAGGCAAAATATCTAAACATTGACTCATTTAAATATATATATATATATATATTTATGTATTTTTTAATTGTATACTTCTGAAGACCTAAAACAAGTTGTATACACACACATACACACATCAACACACAGATATGCTATTTCCTTGAGGTTGATATACATTTGATATCCATAGAGTTCCTATACTCTATCCCTATGAAAGTCTATCATAGGGATGCAACTCAAAACACTTCAGTAATTGAGAGGTGGCAGGCGATTGGGTATCTGTCATTAAATTCTCTACATTCACCTATATAGCTATATACCAAACTGATACACAATAGTCACAGGGTGATTTTTGCAGGGAGGTCAACTGTGGGCAATAGTTACTGAACATTAAGACTCTCCTATTTATTCTTTCTCTCTTTCTCTTCTTCATCCTTCCCCACGCATTCTAGGTTGTGGTTGGCCATTGGCTCTTTCTGTATCTTGACAGTCAAAGTCCTGATGAAATATTGGTTGGGAAGAGAAAACCTGAGTTCAAATCCAGCCTTAGGCACTTACTAGCTGTGTGATCCTAGGCAAGTCTCTTAACCTTTATTTGTCTCAGTTTCCTCATCTGTAAAACAGGGATGATAATAGCATATATCTCTCAGGGTTGTTGTGAGAGTAAAATGAAATAATAATAATTGTAAAATACTTATCACAGTTCTTGGCACATAGTAAGCATTGTATAAGTGTTAGCCATTGTTATCGTTATTACTAATTATTATTATTATCACCTAAAACAGAGTCAGCAAAATACAGCCCATGACCCAAATCCAGTCTGCTACCTATTTTTATATGGCCTGCAAGCAAGCTAAGAATGATTTTTATGGATCATATAAAAATAGGTCACAGACTAGATGTAGCCTACAAGTTGTAATTTGCTGACCCCGACCTACAATGATAGCTCTCCACTCTCAACATGAGTATTCCTTTTTATGTTTCCAAGTTCGTGTTGAGGTGTAGCCTGTTTTCTCTTTGATACGCAGCAGCATCATTTGCCTCTCTATTTCAGTGCAGAAGTAGCAGACAAAGCTGCTATTTCACTCTTACCTACTTTTGGAGGCAAAACTGGTGAGCAGATATTAAAACAATTACTATGGCCCTCTGGGGGAAATTATACTTTTGTTTGCATTGTAGATTTTGGCAAAATGATTCAGTTTCCCCCTATCCCCTTTGGATTATGTGTGATTCTTTCCCTCAATCTCTTTTGCTTTTTAGTTTGGCCATGCAATATTTTTCATAATTAACTGCTGCATGGTGTTAACTGTTGTGCTCTGCCAAATTTGTTTTCAACTACTATGTGTATTGCCTAGCACTTGGTATGGTCCTGGAAGTCTGATCAAATTCTTTAAGATGTAAATTGCTTGCTTCCTTGCCTCTACACATCACATTTGCTGCTGTATAGTTAAATAAAGTACCAGAGATTTGCATTTTTTAGACTAGTTATACCCTCAACAATTCTATCTGAATAATTCACACATGGTTTAATTAAAAAATCATAGGAGGCAGCTTTATTTCATAACTCAGCTGAATAGCGATCAGCTTCTCAGCCTATCCTGAGGTGTTGGCTCAAAATCAGATGCTTTTCCTTATGAAGATTCTTTTTTTTCCCTGGAAACTCATTCATAGAGTTTTACATTTGTCAACCTTCTTTAGAATGAACTAGTATGAAAGGGGTTGACTTGATCCTAATTTGCTCCCTGGCCCAGAGCACTAAAGCTCAGCTCCATCCATCTGGAAGTAGTAACACTACCACCAAAACCACCACCACCACCACCACCTTTTGTTAAGCAGAGCTGTATGCAATGTCTTGGGAGGTGGGTAGAGAGTGGCACAAAATTTAAACAAATGCCCTCTAGAGCTTCAAGTCTAGTAGGATAATAAGGAAGCAGCCTAGATGGTTAATTATAACAGTACTGTATGATAAATTAGAGACTACATTAGAGAATTACAATTCAATTCAAAAGCAAACATTTAGTAATCACTTATGTGCAAGGCACTATGTTCAGTGATAAGTGACACAGACTGAAAACAAAACAGTATCTGCCTTTGTGGACCTTGTATTACATTTATACAGGGTGTCCCAAATGAGAGTGCAGTTTTAATCTTTAATAGCTTAAAATTGCACTGACAATTGGGGCACCCTGTATAGTGCTTTAGCATAGGGATTGATTAAACCTATGCTTTCTTTAATATAGGAAATTTCAAGATTAGGAAACTCCCTTTACCAATGCACATTGGCACCTTCTCTGAGACTTACAGTCTTACAAAGTTGCCCAGAGCTTTGAAGAGCTAAGTGATTCTCCAAAGATCACCAGGATGTGTCAGAGGAGGGTCTTAAATTCAGTTCTTGGCTCTAAGACAAGTTCTTTATCCATCGTACTACCTTTCATATGGTACTTTACAATTTATAAAGTGGTAATTGCCCATTTTTAAAGTTGGGAAACTGAGGCTTAGGGCTATTTTGACTTGCCCCAAATTGGACAGATACTAAATGGCAACAGAAGAACTTAAGACAGGTTTTCTGACTACAAATACACTGTCTTTCCCTCTCTATTGCTGCTGCCTCTGCACACCTAAAGCACCCTTCAAGGATTATCTAACTTTTGCTCTTTCAATGATCAGCAAATTCTCTCTCTACCTTTGTTGCCATTGCCTACTGACCTCTGTATTGGCAATTAGATGGTCTTTTAGCACTTATTCAATCAAGTGCCCTTGAAGAGTTTGGCCTTTGTTTCCTTGATTAAATTAGGAGTCCTTGATGACATCCTCACCTCAAGGGAAAGCATAGTTTACATAGGTTTGAGTGACATATTTATGACATCAGAGGCTTTTAGACCACGAAGGCTTAAGTTGCATTTTTGTGATGCTTTCAGGTCATGTAAGTCGCACGTGTGACTCACCTTTGACCCTGAACAAGATATATAAACCCAGAGGTTGGCGTTCTCTTGGAGGCTCTCAATCCTGGAGGTGCGGGACTCTGCACAGCCACTCTAAGGGCCTCCCAGCTGAACTCAGATGTTGATGGTTTCTTTGTAACTATGAATTGTATTTGGTCTGTTTATAAATGTATATTTGTAATTTGTTTGCATTTGCTCTGAAGTTCATGCTGCTGGCTTTTTCCCCTGAACTAAGTGAATGATATCTGTACATTCGATGAAACTGAGATTGTTAGCTCCTTAACATTACTTTCCTTAGTAAAGCAAATCAAAGTGCTTGCAGCGTTCTTGTTGGGCTTATGTTGGTTTTTCACCCCCAGAAGAACTGCTAGTCGAATCGTTGCAGCAACCTCTACATTATTCTCTCAACTTTTTTTAAATAGTCCTACTCTCTGGATCATCCTCTAATATTTCAATATTTGTGCTAATAACTCATCTAACAACTTGATCCCGTGACACCTCAGCCTACCCCAGTGATCTCCTCACTCTACTTTGGTCAGACATAGACAGGTTCAGACTTTATATTTCACCAACTTTGGGAATTTAGGCACTTTGAAGATTCAAAACTTTAAAATCAGATTCTCTATGATAATATCTTTTTCTTTCACCTTTCCCATTCTCTAGCTACCTTATAGATGTGTTTTGTCTTCCTATTGACTATAGTCCCCCTTGACTCATTCCTATGTCCCCCCGTTTTTTGATCCATTTTTCTCTATTCCCAGCATTGACCTCATGTTCTGATACTTTATCGTTTCATTAGCTACTTTTGTACCCCAGACTCCTTGTCCACCTGACCATCTATCATTTCCAATAGACATATTTCTCATCTTTGAGTAATTCATCAGCTAAAATCTCTTCTCTTGATCCAGACTGCTGAGGCTCACTGGAGAAAGTCATGACCGTCAGCTGATTTCACTTACTATAATGGTTACCCTGCTCCACAGTCCTTTAGAGGCAACATGGTACAGTGAAAAGCTAAGCACTTTCTTACTAAGTTATGCTTAGATTAAAAGAAGTGAAATGGAACTGTAGTTCTGACCAGTCACAATTCCACCCCCCTCCACAAGAAGCACCAGGTCTTCCCTTCTGCCCATAGGGTAAAAACAAAACAAGCAAAAAGAAAAAGAAAATGTAACAACAACAAAACACGCAAACCCTCTTCTGCTTCATTTTTAAAACCTTTCACAGTCTGTCTCTATCTGATCTTTCCAGGCTCATTGCATATTATCTTTATATAGTCTGTGCTCCAGTACAACAGACATACTTGCTACTTCTTGTACTTTGTACAAGACATTCCATCTTGTGTCTTTATTTATTCACAGAGGCTGTCCTCTATGCCTGGAATATAGTCCTTTCTCAATTTTTCATTGTAGAGGAATTCCTTGGGGGCTCAGATTAAGTGCCACAATCCACACGAAACCTATCTTGATTGGTTTCCTCCCTACCTGCCAGTTGCTGGTGTTTCACCCTAATTAAAAGCTTGCTTTGTAAAATTTTGGTATATTTGTTTTATAGAATATAAGTTCTTTGAGAACACAGACTATTTTCATCTTTGTTTCTGTATCCTCAGCATCTGGCATAATGCCTGGTGTATAGTAGGTGCTTAATAAGTAAAAGGTAATTGAATTAGAAAATGAACAGGCCCATTTTTAGAGAAGAATAGAAAAAAAGAATGGGTTCATAGGGTAGGGTCTTGAACGTGGATAGGGAATGGAGGGAAAGAATAGATCATGAAACGTGTTGATACAGGTCATACAAAGGATCATGTACTTGATAAAGATTATTTTTAAATAGAGTATAGAGGATAGGTGAGAGGGTGAAGTCAAGGACATTAACTAGGGATCTATTACCAAGGGTATTGAGTGGGCTAATAACTGATTGAAGACATTATCCCTGGCATCAGCAACCTTATAGTGTAGTTGGTGAGAAAGAAACACACATAACACAATTGAAGACCCTTTTTGTCACAGAAAAAGTTACCCTGGTATTTAAGAAGAATCCATATGGTACAAATAAACACTGAATAAATCACCGAGTAAAGTAGTCACTAAGTAAAGTGGTGAATAGGGCACATCTATATGGTGTGGAATTATTTCTTTAGAAATATTATGTGATGTTACAAGGGTCTCTAGCATTGCAATGTCTTGGGGTCCAAATTCTTGCTTCTTTGTGAATCTACTTAAGACAAATCCAACTCCACAGAAAACATTGCCAAAGTTCATCTACCACCGTAGCCACATATTTTCTGTAATATCAAACATGTTCTGGTAAAGGCAACATTTAGAGATAAGGAAGAACATTCCAAATAGAAAGTGAAAGGGGAAACAGAGGCAACAGTTACTATAGAAACTGCAGCTCAAATTTTCCTAGTTCAACTTACCATGCTATTGCCAACAGGCTGGCATTAGGAAGACTACCAGGGGCATCTGCCTCCTGGAGTACAGGCTGGCAAAGTACTTGTGACAACTGCACAAATATTAGACAACAATGAAAAGTGTTTTGCCTCCTGTACCTCTGTTCTCCTCATTTAACAATAGGAAACCATACATCATAAAAAATTGGCTATTTTACCTGCTCTAGCTAAATAGAATTTAAAATCCTAATTCCTATTGTTTAAAGAAACTCTTTTGTGAATAGTTTGTGAACTGAATGCTGCTAATTAATGCCAGAGAAGAAATGCCATTTTATTATCAGAAAATGAGCTAGCACATTAGCATTTCATGAGAGACAAATCTTTGGTTCAAATCCAAAGTAAAGTCTTGAGCCAAAAAGAGTCTAGCATGTTTATACTTGTCTCGACAATTCTGGGCCTCATGTGCCTCATTTGTAAAAGTAAGGAGCAATTCTGAGGTCTTTTCCATTTCTAACATTCGATGATTCTCCATTTTGCTTTCCATATGTAACCATCAGCAAACTTCATGTAAGCATACGTCTCTATGAGAGACATGTCAAAGTTGTAAGTAAGACTTGGTATGTCCTGAATATCTCTTTATTCCTTTTTTTTACTTGATGGTTTGGCCATACAGGGGAACTAAAGCAAATTAAGCTAACCATACATTTGGACACCCCAGAACTCCAGCCCCATAAACTGCTTACTGGATAGTTCTATTTTCATGTTCTTCCAGATACTCAAATCCAACATGTCTAACAAAGAACATGTATTTTCTATTAGAACTGTCCTTTCTTCTAACTTCTACATGTCTCTTAATAACACCACCATCTGCCTGTTCATTCAGCTTTATAGCCTTAAAGTCATTTTTGACTCTTTACTTCTCACCCAAATTAATTGTCAAATCCTCTTAATGTTTCATTTAAATGATTTTTAAAATTCTACCCCTCCTCAGAAGTCCCGATACCAGAACCCACATTTGAGACTCAAACTCATCTAACTCTATACTATTCCAATAAGATCCTAAATTGTCTTCCTATTAACCAGGCTATTCCTTCTCCAACCCTGCCCCCTCCCCCAACACCCTACTTCCTTAGTAATTTTCATAAAACACCAGCATGATAATGTTATTTTTACTAAAAAACTTTTAGTTGCTTCTCAAAGCCTTACAAATACTGTATGGATTCATAAATCTGGCATACAAGATTTTTCACAGCCTGGCTATAACCCGCCTGAATAGCCTTATCTCAGCTGCTTCCCTTTGGACTTTCTATATTCCAGCCAAATTGGCCCATTCTCCATTCCCTATTCTTGTCCAACCATCTTTTATTTGTATGTTCTTATTCTATTTGCCATGCTTAAAAAAATTTGATTTTCCTCCCACCCCTATGCCCAAACACACATATTTACACGCACTTAATTCATATACACAACTCCATTAATTAAATTCTCTTACTTCTGTCATGGCTAAACCAGGGCTATTTTCTCTATGAAGGTTTCTTTGTCTGCCCCCTGCCAAAAAAAAGTTCAACCTAAGAGAATTTAGTGCTATTTTTAAGTTATCTTTTCCTTCTGAAATCTCTCATGCCATTTTGGATCTCTCCATCAAGCTCCTCTCTCTCTCTCTCTCTCTCTCTCTCTCTCTCTCTCTCTCTCTCTCTCTCTCTCTCCTCCATGGTTATTTGTATATATAGGTTCCTTTGAGAGCGTTGTTTCTACCTATGGATTCCTTACATTCATTAGAGTGCCTTGCACAAATTGGGTCCTAATTAATTAGCTAGTTGAATAGATATATTTAATTTCATCACATGCCTCATGTGGATATGGGCTAAATCTTGGAAGATGTAAGGGGTAAAGCACCTGATGACACAAATCCAGTCAGGAATCTGACAGGTGTGTTCATGTGGCCCAGACCTCGGGAAGATCTCGACTGAGACATGTAAAATATTGCAGAAGTGCCTTTCAGATCATGAATATGGGTACAGAGTTGACCATCCATGAATGAAGATTCAAAGCCTGATTTACAACTGTAATCACAAGGATTCTTGTCTTCTCCAATGGCACTCCTGGGAACTCTTGTTGGTTTTCACATAAGTCCCTTTGGGAAACTAAAATAACAGTAACAGGGACCCTTTAGAACAAGTTTTCTTAAGTTGAGGCCCAAGAACTTGGGCTTTTTATTCTATTTTGACAATTATTTCAATGTAAAGGATGTCCTTTGTAATCCTATACGTTTTATTTTATGCCATTAAAAACATTATGAAAAGTCCATAGACTTCAGCGCTCTGCCAAAGGGGTTAACAACAACAACAGTTAAGAACCCTTGCTTCAGACACTATCCTAACTCCAGCAATATTATCATCTAGCATTTAGGAATGTTACAGCTTGGTCACTTTCAGGATTCAGGGGTTTCAAAAGATTTTCCTAAGAACCTGCATTCCAATGGCTGGTTCCAACAAAGAACTCTTAAACTAACATGTAACAATCTTTGAAATTTACAGTTGAAAGAGTTACATTCTTTTATATAGATGGATAATATCTGAAAGTCAATGAGCCTTATGTTCCATACCACCAGGGGACATGGTTTAGGCAATACTATTTTAAACTAGTAAAGAAATGCTCTTTATAGGCAAAGCTTCACAAAATAGGAAGAAGGCCTCAACCTGTGTTTTAATACTATGTAGTTACTAAACATCTGACAGTAGGGGGAAAACAATGAGCTGATTTACAATACTTTGTCTTAGCTACATAAAACTATATAGCCAGGTATAGTGGTCCATAGCTGTAATCTCTGCTACTGGGGGAAGCTGAGGCTGGTGGATTACATGAGTTTGGGAGTTCTGAGCTACAGTAGGAATAAAACCAAACATGTGTCTGTACAAATACCCTGAGCAACCAGAAGTAGAGGATAATCAAAACGCCTAAGGAAGGTCAAACTGGCCCAGATCAGAAAAGTGGAGCCACTTGAAGCTTTTGAGTTAGTCAGTATTGGCATCTGGTCTGTGAGTGGCCATAGCACTTCTAACCTAGTTGAGATAGACAGACAGTCTCAGAATTTTTTTTAAAAGGAAGTCTACAGAGAAAAAATAAGTACTCCTGAAGCTAAATGAATGGAAAACAAGAAAACACACAGATTCTTCTAAAGAATTCAGGATTCCTTTGAAGCTCGTCACCTGATTTGGATTGGTCTTCTTTCGATTTCTTTTAAATTGTAGACACATGGAGCAGTATATTAAACCTATATGAGAATGATATATACATCTACTGAGGGCTCCCCTGATAAAAATATGAAAAGGATCCAGCAGACTCTGGCAAATAAAACTGTACAACAGAAAAAAAATCTACAATATATAACATGTAGAAATTGATTTCTTTCTTTTTTAAAAAAATTTGTTTTTAATTTATGGAATAAAACAAGCATTTCCACAAGATAGTACAATAAAAAAGATGATTGTATATGAAACTGCAAATCTACGATGCACAACAAAATTGTCATGTAAATTTCTCTTTTTTCTTCCCTCCCCCTGTTCTAGAGATGGCTACCATTAGACATAAGGCATAAATATATATGTGTATATATGTATATAAAACATATACACATGCACATACATGTATGTATATATGTAAAATTATTCTATAACACTTCTATTTATCAGTTCCTTCTCTGGATGCAGATGGCATCTTTCTTCATAAGTCCTTTGTAGTTAATTTGGATATTTATAAAAGACAAAATAACTTATTTGCTCAAAGTCATTCTTAAAACAATATTCTGTTACTGTATACAGTGTTCTTTTGGTTCTGCTCATTTCACTCTACATTATTTCATGCATGTCTTTCAATGCTTTTCTAAAATCATTGAGCTCATCATTTCTTACAGCACAGTAGTATTCTAACACATTCATATACCACAACTTGTTCAGCTATTCCCCAATTGATGAGCATCCCTACAATTTTCAGTTCTTTGCCATCACAATGAGAGCTGTTATAAATATTCTAGAACATATAGGCTCTTTTCCTTTTTCCTTAATCATTTTTGGAAATAGACCAAGTAGTGGTATTACTGGGTCAAAGGATATAGGTAATTTAATAACTCTTTGGTCATAATTCCAGATTGTTCTTCAAAAAGCTTTGATCATTTCACAATTTCACCAAAAATGAATTGGTGTCCCAATTTTTCCACATCCTCTCCAACATTTGTCACTTTCCCCTTCTAACATTTTAGCCAATCCAGTTGGTGTAAAATGATATTTCAAGGTTGTTTTAATCTGCATTTCTCTAATCAACAATGATTCAGAGCATTTATATGTGACTATAAATTGTTTTGATTTCTTTATTGAAAAATGCCTGTTCATATCCTTTGATCATGTATCAATTGGGGAATGACTCATATTCTTACACATTTGACAACATTCTTTATATATTTTAGATATGATACCATTATCTGATAAACTGTCTATAAATTTTTTTCCAATTTTCTACTTTCCTTCTAATATTGGATATATTCATTTTTTGCACAAAACCTTTTAAATTTAATGTAATCAAACTTAGCCATTTTATACCTGATTTTGTTCTTTACCTATTATTTATTTATAAATTGTTCACCTGCCCATAAGTCTGACAAATAATATGTTCCAGCTTCTAATTTTCTTGGAAAATCTCTCTACATATTTAGGTCATATACACATTTTGACCTTATCTGGTAAATTTTGTAAGATTTTGGTCTATACCTAGTTTCTGCTATACTGTTTTTCAGTTTTTCTAATGATTTTTTTTATAAAATAATGAATTCTTATCCCCAAATCATAAGTTTTTACTTTATTTCTATATCTATTCTAATATTTTCACTAATTCTGGTAACATCTAAATTACTTCTCTATTTTACCTTTTCCATCCTCTTTCTGTTCAACTCCAACTTCAAAAGGCAGAATGGATAATACCTCAGAGTTGTAGTGAGGAAGACCTGGCTGCAAATCCCTTATCAAACTGTTACTAGCTATAAGGGTCACTTTTTTACAGATAGTGGCGATTCTGGGTAAATCACTTAACTTTCTTGTGCTTCAATTTCCTCGTCTATAAAATGAGGGGACTAGACTCAATGGGCTCTAAGATCTCTTCCAGTTCTAAATCTACGAACCTAATATCCTGTAAGTTCAACTCCTCCCCTGACTTGGCTGTTCTGACAATATGGTGGAAGACCCTAGAGACTCTGTTCTAGTGCTAGTTCTGTTAACTCATTAGCAATATAATCTTGGGCTATGTGCTCACTTTTTTTTCCTATTGTGTAACATTAGTGCAATTTTTAAAAGTTCTGGCTTGGGCATCTTAATATTCTACATCTTGTCCTAGTTCAGTCACTAACTAACAGTGAGACAGTGAGTTCACTTTTCCTTTCTAAGTGTCAGTATACCCACTTGTAAAATAAGACAATTGTTCTAAATGATCTCCAAAATCCCTCCCAACTTTGAAATTTTGATTCTGTCTCATAGGAATGTCATGAGGTTTTTAAGAGAATGAAGAATATGGAGAATGAGGGAAAGAGAAAGAAAAGAGATGTGAAGAACACTTTATATCAAAATGTGCTAATGTAGAATGCCAGTGTAGGACACATATTTATTTACTCAAGAGAATGGTGTGGAAAGGAAGAGAAGCAGTAACATGAGCTATGACTCAGTCATCATAAGAATACTTCTGAAGGTAGTCAACTAAGATTTTATAAAAGAAATAATGGGCAACCTACAGTAACAAATATTTTATGGTACCTTATTGAAAAGAAAGACTAAGACAAAGAATGTGTTCCCAACTGAAAGGCTCAGAGGTAGCAGAAATTATTAATTAAAATCAAAACAAAATAAAAACCAAAACAAAAAAAAACTTTGATACTTCAATAGATTCAGGATCTAAATGACGTAGGTACTCCCTCCACTGGTGCAGACTGCAAAACATTCATGTTTTGTCATCCTATTTGTTGTTTTTATGTGCTCCATCAGTATTCTGAAGAGGTTCTACTTAGTGTTCTAGAAGGCCTTTGTCTGAGTCATTATATATTAGGTGGCTATCAATTGTAATACTGAGTTGTCTATCTGTTTTCTCTGCATTTTTCTGATCACATCTTTGCTTGATTTTGTCTTTTATAGTTCTTGGTCTCAGACATCATTAGCAATATTTTTGGCCTACTTATTCTCATAATTATCTCTTCCTTGTCCTTTGGCTGACCCAAAAGTTTGATAATATTTTCCCATGACTTGAAATAATAGGCATCACCAGGAGCGCAGAGGAATTTCTTTTCAAAATACGAGCTTTTGAGTTAGGGAACAGCTTGTCATTGTCAGAAGTATTATTTAATTACATGCAAAGCCATCCTGTCCAGTCTGCCTTTCCTTTTGGCAATCTCGGCCCAAATTATGGTCATTTGTAATGTTTGCCTATTTTTACTGATAAATAAGTAAATGCTACAATCTGGACATTCATTCAAGTATTTGATTTTCCTTGTATAGAAGACTGGGCATAGCTTACATATTTCACTGATGAGAGTATATAATATTTTAAGGCCTGATACAATCAGATCAATACAATCCACAAATAAACACAAACTGGGAACTTCCATATTTATAGGAAATCCTTCTTCTATTTGGATTTCACATATCCTCCATGATATTGTTAAACATTTTTAGTGAGCATATGCCTCTATTATATGCCTCATCCGATACAGATAAGAAAATGATTGATAATATGACAAATATGAACATATTACCAAATTTAATTTACAGTTTTAATCCTATACCAGTCAAATTAACAATAGGATACTTTACCAAGGTAGATACATGTAACAACAATGTTGCTAGCAGCTGTTGTGGGGGTAAAAGACCAATAGCGCCAGCACACAGAAAGGCTGCTGGCACAGGTTCTTTGATCTGCTTTTTTAAGGAAAACAGCTTTAAGGGTTTAGCAATCTTTCTTTAATTAAATATAAATATATCATTCACTTCATTCAAGGGGAAAAATCCAGCACCATGAATTTCAGAGCAAATACAAAGAGAAATTAACAAACAGGCTTATCTGTCTGACCAAAGAATTACATAGTTACCAGAGAGAGAGGCACCAACATCTGGGTTTTCAAAGCCTGGGGGGCTCCAATAGCTACCCAGAATCTAGTCTTGTCACATCGTATGACACTCTTCCAGTGATTGAGAGCCCCAAAACAAAACACCAACTTCAGATCTTACATACCCTGTTCAGAGCCCTGAGGGTTCAGAGACTACTTAGCAAAAACACGTGGGGCATGGGGCCTCACAACTAGTTAGTGAAAGGGTGTGGGCCTGCCTCTAATCAGGTCTGCCTTTGTTGGCGCCATCTGAGGCCTAATCAATGGGTGCGAAAGATCTTTCCCTTATAAATTGGCCTTACGATACAATAACAAAATTTATTTAGAGGTACAAATGATCTAAAATAGTGAAGAAAAGAAGGAAAAAAATGTTGGAATGAAAGAGGAACAACATATCCATACCTCAAACCATGTTATAAAGTAGCATTCCTCAAAACCGCTTGGTACCGATTAAAAAGTAGAAAAGCAGATCAATGAAATAGACTAGATAAGAGAAAATCAGAAATAATAGATCTTAATAATACAGTGTTCAAAAAATATGAACACATTAATTACTTAAGAAAGAACTCTCTATTTGATTAAAAAAGCAACTTCCAGAAAAATGGAAAGTAATCTGGCAGAAACTAGATTTAGACCAATATCTTACAACACATTCCACAATAAATCAAAAATAGATATATGAATTGAATATTAAAAATCATATCACAAAAATGTTGAAGCAGATCATATTATTTTCATAGCTATGTGTAAGAAAGGCATTTTTTTAAATGAGCAGTTCTATTTACATAAAATTAAAAACTTTCATATGAATCATCTGGGATAGGAAATGAAGCAATTGGGACTTCTGGGAGCCAATTTGGCAGAGTAAGCAGTAATTTACTGTCCCTCTCCTGTATTTACATCTGAACAACCAAATAACCACAAAATAGTGCTCCAGAACAAATCCTGGAAGATTGGAGCTTATAGAAAGATGGATTAAAACAGTCTTTTAGTCTGAGAGACTTGAAGGATCAACAAAAAAGGTCTATATCACAAGTAATAGGGGAGCACAGTCCATGATGGGAAGCATCCCAGAAAGCTAGCAGGAAGCTTTAACTCAGCAAACCAGCAGGAGACTCTAAGCCCAGGTTGATGAAGCAGCAAATGCCAACACCAGGACCCACTTCGCTCCCATCCCCATGTGCCTTAGCACAGCCAGGGGAACCAAAAGACTCCAACTCAGGGAACCACCACATATTCTGGAGCAGCCCCAGGTGGGCAGGCATCCTCCAGTGGCCAGACCTCCACATTCTTTAGTGTAGCCCTGGGAAAACATAGAAAAATCCCACCTGGCCTCAACACATGCCAGATACCACCACTAGGACCCCAGTTCATTACCAGGTAAGCTGCCAGATCCCCTACAGCCTCCAGCTGCCAGTATCTGAGGCCCCAAGACACAAAGGTAATGACCAGGCCCCTGGACCCCAGCACAAAAAGGTTGGGACAGTGCCCCCCTGTTCCCCAACAGGAGAGCTTAACTTTAAAAGCTAGAGAATAGGCAAAAAAAAAAACATGACAAGAAGCAAAAACAATCCTTGATCACAGAGAGCCTTTATGTTGACAAGGAAGAGCAAAAAGCAAACTCAGAGGACAACATTTTCAATATACTTACATCCAAAACCTCAAAGGGGAACATGAATTGGTCTCAAGCCCAAAAAGCCTTTTTGGAAAAGCTTAAGAAGGATTTTAAAAATCAAACAGAAAAGGTAGAGAACAAATTGGGGAAAGAAATGGGAACCATGTAAGAAAGAGTCAACAGCTTGGAAAAGGAAAAACAAAAACTGATTGAAGAAAACATCTCCTTAAAAAGTAGAATTAGCTGGGGCAGCAAGGTGGCGCAGTGAGTAGAGCAACGGCCCTGGAGTCAGGAGCATCTGAGTTCAAATCAGGCCTCAGACACTTGACATATGTACTAGATATGTGACCTTGGGCAAGTCACTTAACCCCAATTGCCCTGCTAAAAAACAAAACAAACAAACAAAAAAGTAGAATTGGCCAAATGGAAAAGGAGGTACAAAAAGTTAACTGAAGAAAATAATTCCTTAAAAAAGAAATGAAGCAGTTTATGATGTATAGATAAATAAGAGAAATATACAAAATTAAAAGCCATTCTCCAGTAGATAAATGATCAAAGAGTAAGAACAAATAGTTCTCAAAAGAAGAATCAAAATTATTAACATATCATATCTATAAGAGTGTTCCAAATCACTAACAATAGTAGAAATGCAAATCAAAACAACCACAAATCATGGAAAATTACAAAGATGACTAAAGATGAGAATAGTCAATGTTGAAAGGGTTGTGTTAAAATAAGCACAAAGATTATTGGGGAAGTTATGAACAATAGAATCCTTCTGAGAAGCACTTTTGAAAATTTCCATACGCTTTGACCAAAAGAATCCACTACTAGGCCTATATAGCCCGAGGAGTCCATTAATAAGAAGAAAGTTCTCATATCCACCAAAATATTTATAGCAATATTTTCTGTGATAGTGAAGAACTGAAAACAAAGAAAATGCCCTTTGATTAGTGAATGCAATGTAATATTTCTGTGCTATAAGAATTGATAAATATTATGAATACAGAGAATCATGGTAAAATATACATGAAGTGATGCAGGGTGAAGTAAATAGAGCCAAGAATATATACACAATGACTGTAACAGTGTAAATAAAAAGGAACAAAAAATGGAAAAAAAAATCAATGTTGCAAAATTACAAAGAACAAGCTTGTCTCCATCCTCCAAATAAGAGACATAAGAAGACATGTCCCCCACATTCCTTCACAGACTGAGAGATCTACAGGTGTAGAACATTTCCTACAATGCCATATTTTTTTTAATGGATTGATTGGTTTTGATGAATTTTTCCTCTTCTTTCTCGTTTTATTTCTTTTTTAATTCTTTATTATAAGGGATGGTTCTCTGGGATGGGAGAAGAGGAATAATACAGAGGAAAATCTAGGCAACATAAGAGAAAGAGATAAATAAAATCCATTTTTAAAAAGAGGACCCCTGAGCAATGTTTCATGTATTATGTATCACAAAGAATCGTTTATTGTCCTAACATATGTTTGTGAGACAGGTCAAAGTATTGCCTTTATGATAGCAATTTCCTTTAATGTCTCTGCTGCTAGGTCTTATGTGATTGTAACTGTGGCACCATCATCTTTAAATTGTTTTATTTTTGTTCTTATCCTTGAGCTGGGAATTTGACTACAATATTCCTATGAGTTTTCCTCACAGGATCTCTTTCAAGTGGCGATCGATGGATTTTTTCTATTTCTACTTTCCCCCTTTGACCTAATACTTCAGGACAATTTTTAAAAATTATTTCATGTATTACTGTATCAAGATTCTTTTTTATCATAACTTTCAGTTAGTCTGATTATTTTTGTTTTCTCTTCTTGATCTATTCTTGAGATCTGTTGTTTTTCTAAAATGTACTTTCTCTTCTATTTTTTCATTATTTTTATTTTGTTTAATTATTTCTTAATCTCTCATAACTTTGCTTGCTTTGCTTTGCTGAACTCTAATTTTCAAAGTATCATTTTATTCCTTGAGGTTCTGAATCTCCTTTTCTAAGTGGTTGACTTTCCTTTCATAATCTTCTTGTTTTTCTTATATCATTCTTTTTTTCTTCCATCTCTGTCATTGGATTTTTAAAGTCTTTTTAAAATTCTTCTGTTAATTCTTTTTGGGCAGGTGATCATTAACTCTTTGGGGTAAAAGGGGGCTTCTTTACTTCAATATCCTCCTCTGAAGATGATCCCTGGTCTTTTCTATTCCCATAATAGCTTTCTATAGTTGAATTCATTCTCCTTTGCCTGTGCATTTTTGTGGGAATAACTTAATTTTTGTAATCACCCCTAGCCCTGGCGTATGGGGCATGGTGCCTTTTGCCCCAGATCTTCAGTTCTCCCATCTAGCCTGGAACCAAAGCTAAACCTCCAACCTCCTGTAAGTACCCACAGGCAGGGGCTTTCTGCTCCACTGCTTCCTTGTGCTATACCACCCCACCCCTTCACAGCACAGCTGGGTCAAATATTCCTTGTCAGAGGAGGTTACCTCCATCTTCCCAGGCTCAGACACCCAATGCCCGTCCCTATCCCAGGGGTAAAAGTTCCTGTGGCTGGCCTCAAGGTAGCCTTTGAAACCAACTAACCCTAAGGTTCGCTGCTTGTTAAAGTGGATCCTATCCTGGAGGTGTTTACTCTTCACAGGGACCAAACCTTGTCCTGGCATTTTCCTTCTGATATTCTCAAATTGTCCCAGGAAGAGCCCTGTTGTTCCCCTATTCCTATTTATTTTTACCTGCACTTCATTTGCCCTAAGGTGCTATTTTTTCTCTTTTATGGGGGAAAATCTTGATAGCTTGGAATTTGCTGACCTACTCCCTCATCTTCCCAGAATCCTTTACTCAAAAAGGTTTCTCAAAGGAGAAGGCATCTTAAAGGAACCTTGAAGGAAACAAAGGAGGCAGAAGTGCAGAAGGACCAGTTAAGCTATGGCCACAGCCTATGCAAAGGATAAGAGATATAATACTAAATATTGAATATAGAGTACAACTAGTTGGTCTGTTGACTTGAACATATAGTATGTTCTCAAATGGATCTGTGATATTTGGCACTATGCCCGAAAGGGCTATAAAACTGTGCATAACCTTTGATCCAGTAATTCCACTAATAGGTCTATATCCCAAAGAGATAAAATAAAGGGGGAAATGACCTATTTGTACAAAAATATTTACAGTAGCTCTTTTTGTGGTGGCAAAGAATTGGAAGTGGAGGGGATGCCCATGAATTGGGGAATGACTGAACAAGTTGTGGTATATGAATGTAACGGAACACTATTGTGCAAAAAGAAATGATGAGCAGTCTGTGATGACTAATTTTGATAGACTTGGCTCTTCTAAGCATATAAGGTTCAAAGACAGCTCCAAAGGACTCATGATGGAAAGAGATATCTACATCCAGAGAAAGAACTACAGAGTCTGAATGCATATTGAGGCAAATTATTTGCTCTCTTTTTTTCCTCCTCTTTATTGGTTTAGTTTCTTCCTTCTCACAATTCATTCCATTGGTCATAATTCTTCTTTACAACTTGACTATTGTATAAATAAGTTTAATGCGAAGGTACATGTAGAAGATATATCAGATTCCAAGCTGTCTTGGTGGGGGGAGGGGAAGGGGAAGGAGGGGAAGAAAATTTGGAACTCAAAAACTTGTGGAACTGAGTGTTGTAAACTAAAGATAAAAAAATCTAATAAAAATACTTTAAAAAAAATGATGAGCAGGCAGATTTTAGAAAAACTTACACTTTAAAAAAAGATTTACAAAACGAGGTGAGAAGAACCAGAACACTGTACATAGTAATGGTTATATTGTATGATGATTAACTGTGAGTGACTTAGCAATATAATGATCCAACACAATTTCAAAGAACTCATGATGAAAAATTCTATCCACAGGGAGTGGAAGCAAGATGGTGATGTGAAAGGAGACAACTACTGGAGCTCTCTCACAAATTCTGTCAGATACATCTAAAAAAGTGAATCTGAGCAGATTTGAGAGAGTTAAAAGCCACTAGCAGACTGAGATGGGCAGGAGTGCCAGGCATGAGGAACAGCACCAGACCACACCAACCAGGAACAGCAGAGGAGCCCAGCCAGCGAGGTGATCCAGGAGAGCACTGGGTGAACAAAATTTGGCAACAGGATCAGGTACAGGGCAGAAATACCAACTATAGTGGCAACTGAGCCTCAGGCCTCTCGACCCAGGATGGAAGTCTATTGGAGACACCCCAGAGACCTCCAGCCCACCACCTAAAGGTTTGAATCTTGCCTTCTTAAACTTCTGGGAGCCATGATGGCCAGGTAAATCATCTCTCCCTCCCTCGCTTCCTCACCGAGAGAATACTACCTCGGGAGAAACAGAGGAGCCAAAACTGGGGCTTCAGTAGCCTTTTAGCTAGAGGAGTTGGAGAGAGGATCCTTCTTGTGGTAGTGAAAGGAGACTAGTTCAGGAAGAGATGTGTGCCAAAAGGTCCCACCTCAACAGAACAA
>CM053622.1:691701999-691721096 GCA_028646595.1 Phalanger gymnotis | reverse complement strand
AAAAAATTTCACTGATGAAAACAAATCTTTAAAAAGTAAAATTGGCAAAATGGTTAAGGAGATTAACAATATAAATGGAGAAAATGTCTCATTGAAAAGTAAAATCAACCAAATGGAAAAGGAGATAAAGAAGCTAAAGGAAGAAAACAACACATTAAAAATTAGACTTGGACAAGTAGAAGCTAATGACTCTATGAGACATCAAGAACCAATCAAACAAAATCTAAAAATGAAAAAAAATAGAAGAAAAACTGAAATATCTGATTGGAAAAATAACTGACCTTGAAAATAGATCCAGGAGAGAAAATCTCAGAATTATTGGTCTACCAGAGAGCTGTGATGAAAAAAAAAATCCTGGACAATATCTTCCAAGAAATCATCAAGGATACTTTCCCCAGGTCCTAGGACCAGAGGGTAAAATAGTCACTGAAAGAATCCACCAATCACCCCCTAAAAGAGATCCCAAATTGCAAACTCCAAGAAATGTTACAGCCAAATTCCAAAATTATCAGATCGAGGAGAAAATACTGCAAGCAGCAAGAAAGAAACAATTCAAATATTGTGGAACTACAGTTAGGATCACACAGAATCTTTCAGCTTCTACATTAAACGACAGTAGAAATTGGAATATGATATTCTGAAAGGCAAAGGAGCTTGGACTACAACCCAGCAAAATTGAGCATAATTTTTCAGGCAAGATGGATATTCAATGAAATAAGGGAATTCTAGACTTTCCTGATAAAAAGGCTGGAGCTCAATGGAATATTTGATCTTCAAATAAAAAACTTAAGAGATAAACAGGGGGAAAACCCTTCTTAATCAAAAAGGCAAATTATTTACAACCTTATATAGGATTATATTGTTTTATATATGTTTTATATATATATATATTATATATGTCAATATTGAGAATAGAACAGTTATTATGACAATCGAAAGGGATATACACAAACTATGAGTATCAGTATAAAATAACTAATATAATGATAAAAACATAAATAAGAGATATAAAGGGATGGTTTGAGGAGAAGAGGTAAGGAGGTAGTAGAAAAGGGTAAATTATATCACATGAAGAGGCTCAAAAACATATGATAGTAGAGGGAAAGAAGGGAGGGAGAAAAGCAGCATTTGAGCTTTACTCTCATTAGTTTTGGTTCAAGAAGGGAATAACATATATTTGGTTCAAGAAGGGAATAACATCTGATAAGTATAGAAATCAAACTTGTCCTACAGGCAGAAGGAGGGAAAAGGGAAAAGAAAAGGGAGGGTGGTAGTCAGAAGGGAGGGAAGAAGTAGCAAGGAGAAAAAGGTAAGATAAGGGAAGGGAATCAAGAGGGAGGGTGAACTCAGGAAGGTGATGGTCAAAAGCAAAACTCTTTTGAGGAGTGGAAGGAAGAAAGGAGAAATAAAAGCATGAATAGACAAGAAATAGGTTGGAGAAAAAGACACAGATAGTAACATAACAGTGAATGTGAATGGGATGAACTCTCCCATAAAATGGAAGTGGATAGCAGAATGGATTAAAAACCTACAATATGTCATTTAAAAGAAATACATTTGAAGCAGCGGGATATACACAGGGTAAAGGTAAAAGACTGGAGTAGAATATATTGTGCTTCAGTTAAAGTAAAAAAGCAGGGGTAGCAATCCTAATCTCAGACAAAGCAAAAGCAAAGATAGATTCAATTAAAAGAGATAAGGAAGGGCACTATATCCTACTAAAATGAGCCATAGACAATGAGACAATATCATTATTTAACATATATGCACCAAGTGGTACAGCATGCAAATTCTTAGAGGAGAAGTTAAGAGATTTTCAGGAAGAAATAGACAGCAAAACTATAGTAGTGGGGGACCTCAACCTCCCCCTCTCTGAACTTGATAAATCTAATGTCAAAATAAAAAAGAAAGAAGTTAAAGAGGTGAATAGAATTTTAGAAAAGGCAGATATGATAATCCTCTGGAGAAAACTGAGTGTAGATAAAAAGGAATATACTTTTTCTCAGCAGCATATGGCATATACTCAAAAACTGACCATGTACTAGGGCATAAAAACCTCACAATCCAGTGCAGAAAGGCAGAAGTAGCCAATGTGTACTTTTCAGATCATGATGCAATAAAAATTATTTGTAATAAAGGACCACGGAAAAATAAATTAAAATTAAATTGGAAACTAAATAATCTAATCCTAAAGAATAAGTGGGCCAAAGAACAAATCATAGAAACAAAGATTAGGAAGGAAGCAGAAAATTGGAGAAAATCTTTACAACCAGTGTCTCTGATAAAGGCCTCATCTCTAAAATATACAAGGAACTGAACCAAATTTATAGGAATACAAGTCATTCCCCAATTGAGAAATGGTCAAAGGATATGAACAGGCAGTTTTCAGAGGAGGAAATTAAAGATATCTATAGGCATATGAAAAAATGCTCTAAATCACTACTGATTAGAGAAACGCAAATCAAAACAACTCTTAAGTACCACATCGCTCCTGTCAGATTGACTAACATGACAAAACAGGAAAATGATAAATGATGAAGAGGATGTGGAAAAATTTGAGATACTGTTACATTGTTGGTGGAGTTGTGAACTGATTCAGCCATTCTGGAGAGCAATTTGGAATTATGCCCAAAGGGCTGTAAAAATGTGCATACCTTTTGACTCAGCAATACCGCTTCTAGGACTGTATCCCAAAGAGATCACACAAGTGGCAAAGGGACCTGTATGTACAAAAATATTTATAGTAGCTCTTTTTGTGGTAGCAAGGAATTAGACATCAAGGGGATGCCCATCAACTGGGGAATGGCTAAACAAGTTGTGTTATATGAACGTAATGGAATACTATTGTGTTAGAAGAAATGGGGAAGATACAGACTTCATAATAACCTGGAAAGACCTATATGATATACTGCTGAGTGAGCAAAGCACCAGGAGATCATCGTACACAACCACAGATATATTGATTCTGTGATGACTGACTCTGATAGACTTGGCTCTTCTCAGCAATACAAGGTTCCAACACAACTCCAAAGGACTTGTGATGGAAAGAGCTATCTACATACAGAGAAGGAACTATGAAGTCTGAATGCAGGTTCAGGGAAACTATTTGCTCTCCTTTTATTTTTCTCTTTTATTTTGTTTTTTTTCTTCTTTCTCATGATTCATTCCACTGGTCATAATTCTTCTTTTCAACTTGACTATTGTGTAAATAAGTTTAATGCGAAGGTATACGTAGAAGATATGTTCGATTCCATGCCATCTTGGGGCGGGGGGAAGGAGGGAAAGAAAATCTGGAACTCAAAAATATGCCGAATTGAGTTTTGTAAACTAAAAAATAAAAAATATTGATTTAAAATAAAAAAGAAAAGAAAAATGCTATCCACATCCAGAGAAAGATTTAATGGAGGCTGAATGAAGATCAAAGCATACTATTTTTCACCTTATTTTTGTGGAGTTTTTTCATTATTCCATGTTTTCTTTCACAACATGACTAATATGGAAATGTATTTTATGTGATCGTACATATAAAACCCATATTAAATTGCTCACTATTTCAGGGAAGGAGGAGGAGAGGGAAGAGGGAGAGAGAACTTGGAGCTCAAAATTTGTAAAAAAAATTAATGTTAAAATTATCTTTACACATAATTGGGAAAAGTTAATCTGTAATCTCATGAATGTAGAACTTTCTTCCAACTGCAGTGATTAAAGTCCACCCATGTCTTCTCATGTTGTATTACTGGTATATACTTCCATCCATCAGCTCACCAAATGATGTTCAGTAAATGCAGTAGGGGCCTTCTTCACTTTCTCCTGATAGCGTGAGGATCCCAGTAGAGCACACTGTTGTCTACCTGTCATGTCTTTTTCTTGCCTAATAGCCAGACCATCTTCTTTTTTTTCATCATACATTTCTTTGATGCTATCATTTATTAGTTCTTGCTAGTTCTTTTTATGAAGTTGAGCCTGCCATTGCTCCCTGAGTGACATTCATTTTTAATTCCAAAGAGAATAGTATATAACATATACAGCCCTATAACAACACCAGGAGAATGCTTATCTTTAAAAGATAGGCTTTTGTTTCTCCGAGAAGTTTGTGATCATCAGAGGAACTTTTCAAATTCCTGGAGACAATCTAGCTCCTTCCACTTTTTAATCTTTGGCCTAATAATACATTTGCTATTTTTATCCTACAGCTGCTTTATCCATTATGTTATTTTGGGTACCATTTCTGCTTCCTCAATAAGCACATTAATACCACGACATTGGAATCCAAGTTAATGACTTGACTGTCCTTAACAGTAAAAAGAATTTCATTTTTTAAAAAATCGTAGATCTTTTCCATTTTACTTACAATTTACAATAGTTTTATCCTCACTATTTCTCTCTTTTCTATGAAGCAATATTACTTATAATCTCCTCTGTGTAATATTTTAAAAAATGTGTTTATATTTGAAATAGGTGTTTCCTTTTGCTGCTTTCATTCATGTCTGGCTAAGTAAGTACTTGTGGACCAAACTCTAGACTTTTCAGGCTTTTTAGACTCTGATTTTCTCCTCCTTATGGTAATTGATTTACATATCCATTTCTCATAATTTGCCTAAATATGTCAAGCTAGAGCTGTTTTAATTGCACATATCCATTTTTCACAGTCTTATCCTTTCTTCTAACTATGTACTAATTTTATTGAGATCTAACTATACCAGCTGATTTAGGATGGTTCCTACTTTGGAAACAAGTTATTTCCTGACTGTTTAAATATAATCATTTTCATTTTTGGTGATATTATTCAGTGTTAGCCATATCTATTTTGAAATATAATATTCTAAATATATAATTATAAGATGTGTAAAAATTCCAAATCTTTGGCTTTTTTCATTTCTTATTACTGATCCTTATTTTCCAACATATTCTGACCACCTTCACATATTCACACCTTGGCATTGATGTCATTATCAGTCATTAGAAATGTGTTAAGTACTTAATATATGCCAAATACTGTTTTAAGCAGTAGGAATACAAATAAAAGCAGAAAATCAGACAGTTTGTACCCTTGAGGAGCTTACATTACAATGAGAAAAAACAATACATAAAAGGAAAGTGAAAGAGGAGGGAAAGAGGAAGGGAGGGAATGAGAGGGAGAGAGAGAGGGAGAGGGAGACGGAGAGGGAGAGGGAGAGGGAGAGGGTGAGAGAGAGGGAGAGGGAGAGGGAGAGGGAGAGAGAGAGAGAGAGAGAGAGAGAGAGAGAGAGAGAGAGAGAGAGAGAGAGAAGAGAGAAGAGAGTAACTACACATCAGGGTGGTAGCGAAAGTCTATAGAGTTAGGAGTGTCCCCTAGAGAAGAAGCATTCTATTTATAATGGAAGTTTTGGAAGAAAAACCAATCAGAAAAAGAAGGCTGCAAGGTATTTTCAGTTAGAGAAGTCCAGAAGTGAAGTGAACTTCAAGAATGAAGAGGTTTCTATGATATCCATAGTGGAGAAAGTCTAGAGAGTCAGGGAAAGGAATGAAGGTATGGCTGGCCCGGGGTTTCTCCTTAAAATGGAAGTTCTGGGAAAAATCAACCAGTGAAGTTGATTGACTTAAAGTGGATGGTGTTATAGAATTCTACGTAGAATTTCTCTACCTCTGATATATCTAATAATCTTACTCCTCTGTAGAAGATTTTGGCATATAAGCTGTAGTTATTTTCATAGTGGCTTCCTCTCACTACTATACTTACCATGGACTCTGCAATATGAGACGATCAAATGTCCCATGCGGTAATTTTTTGTTACTCTTCAAATCACGAGAAAACTGACTCATTCAATTCTTTACTTTCTCTCCATAGAGAACCTGATTCCATTGAATGACACATCCTTTCCATTTCATTTATAGCAATATGGAGTAAAAGAGAGAAAGGGGATTCAAAGATAATGTCAAGATTACAAACCTGAGACACTGGAGGGAAGGTTGGTGCCTTTGACAGAAATAGGAATGTTTTGAAGAAGGGAATGCTTAAGTGGAAAGAAAATAAATTAAGTTTTAGATGCCTTGAATTTCAGCTATCTCTAGGATATACATGGTGATGTCTAATAGTTTGGGAGTCACCTGCATAGAAACAATAGATTAACCCGTAAATGCTGATTGGATTACAAAGAGAGGAGAGAGGAAGAGAAAAGGATCCAGCTCAGAGCTTTAGGAAACACTTAAAGTGAGGTGCTATGACACAAAGTATGAACCAGAAAAGGAGACTAAGGAGTGGTCAAAACAGGTGAACCAAGAGATTAATGTTAGGAAAATTCAGAGAGGAGAGATTGTGCATAAGGAGACTGTGGTCAACAATGTTAAATTCTGCATAGGTGAAGGAGGATTAGGCATGGGATTGTGCTTGTAAATTTAACAACAAGATCTCTCAAAAATGTGTTTGCTTTTAAATTTAATCTGTAATTGTATATACCTTTATATTTAATAATATATTTATATTTAATTTTGGCTTAATTTATATCTAAATTTAGATTTAATTTATTAGCATTTTCTCTATTACTTCAAGTCTAGATAACAATAATAATGAAAAACAATAAATCAAGTCCTGATTTGTAGTGTTTGCTGATTTTCAAAATGTAAATGCTCACAAAAGAAGGAAAGAAGGAAAAAAGGAAGGACAGACAGATGGAAGGAAGGAAGGGAGGGAAGGAGAAAGGAAGGAAGGAAGGAAAAAGAAGGAAATAAGGAGAAGGAAGAAGGAAATAAGGAGGAGGAAGGAAGAAAAGAAGGCAGAAAAAAGAAACAGAAACAGAAACAAGGAAAAAAGAAAATGAAAAAGAAAGGAAGAAAGAACATTTATTAAGCAATTATTATATGAAAAGCAATGAGCTAATTACTAGAGATACAAAGAAAAAAGCAGAGGCAGTCTCTGCTGGCCAGGAGCTCACATTTTAAAAGAGACTACACACAAAAGCTTTCAGCAGCCAAATCAGATGAAAAAAGTAACAAAGTCCTTAGGATACACTAGCAAAGCAGATGCGGAAGCCATTTTAATATCATCTTCACTGAAAATCATAAAAGTTTCTGATGAACCATATGATAGTTCCCAGGTCTTTGAGGCAAGAACTTTCTTTTCTGGATCTCCAGTAGTGTTTTTTTTTTTTCTGAGGAAATAAGAGATATAGTACCAGAAGCAGTTGCCAGGCTCTATATTTCCAGGGGATGTTTTCTGAAATAATGATGTTAGAGGCTTAGCTGAAAGCAAAACTTGTTTGTAGTCTGCAGGGGTGGAGCGGGAGGGTGACGTGGGTTCCCTTGGCTTACCAGCTTCCTGTTGGTTTGTGTTGGTGGTGGTGAGAAAAGTAAATGCCTTTTTCACTGAGATTGGTCTCCTCTATGATGACTGCAGAACCCAGGCTGGCAGCTGAGCTGGCGATCTGTGGGGCATTGATTTTCCCATGACTCTTGGGGAGAAAGGCTATCTTCATGATGGTCAAGGTGATGGTAATGGTTTGCTTCGCCTGGACATGATGCCTTCTATTTTTCATTCTGGGTGACTCACTTCAGTTGATTGGATACTTATAAACCAAGACTAATCCCTTAAAATCTCTTAGCACTGACAGTATATGCAGGTCAAAGTGCCATCCTTAGTAACTAGAAACATCTAGACCTCTGGTTCTCTCTTATGAATGTAACTAGACAGAAATTAACTCAAATGAAAGCTGAGGTGTTATAAGAATGGTATGCAGCATCTCTTAAATACGATATTGCTGCTGAAAAAACTGTACACCCTGCAGCACAATTCTGAACAAGACTATCCCTCCCACAAATCACAACAATGATCTCAAATCCGATGCTAGCTGCTTCTGAATTCCTATGGTGGGGGTTTGTGATTTAGTTTACACCCAACAGTCACCATTAGAAAACTTCCTATTTCATTTTCTTCTTTAAAAAAATAAAAAATGATTTTGTAATCTGTAAGTACAACCTGTGGAGACAGTTTTTCATCATGACTTAAGACCCTTTTGACTTAATGAATGTGATTGGAATGAGAATGATGAAGCTGTCATTCACAAGTATGAGTTTCAATGAATTAAAACAACAACGAAAACGGCCACAACATAATGATATAGATTCAAAGGGACCTTACCAAGGAAACCATGCAAAAAAAACCTGCATAAAAAGCAAACAGCATGTCTATAAATCATGACTTAAGTACCAAAACACCTTCGCTGTTCTGGCTGTAATTTAAAAAACAGTCAAAGCAGAAATTGCTGTTTTTACAATCATTATAATTCAAATGTTGAAACAAGTAAGCTGCTTATATAATATAGCTCTTTTTCATAATATCTACACACAGTCAATCTACTATATGTCTTCTTCTGGAAACCTTGGTTGCCAGACTGTCTTGAAAACACAAAGCAATATATTCATGGTCTGCACCATTTCCTAAAACGTCGAAAACGTGCATAGCCCTGCAATTAATACATCTGAATTTCAGACATATCACAGAGCTCTACTAAATAATTACTTCGAATTGTAATTAAAACAAGCTTGCCAGTTGCTAAAGTCAATTAATATCTTCTTAGTCGGTATTAGTTTCCACTGAATAGCTCCTAATGGAGCATGCCAATTCGTGTAGGTGTTCTTGTTAACTTTTACCTTAGAGACTCATCTCCATTTTCACATGTCTCTCTCTCCTGTTCCTCCCCCAATCTGAAAGTATTCTCCATGTTTCTCAGAAGAAGCTTTTTCTTGTACTTTTTTTTTCTCTTTGCCATCCAAATCTGTGATTTCATTGGTGTGGAGAACTCACAAAGTAGAGTCTCCCTCTTCTAGTTTTGGACCTGTGGAGTACAGTGACTCCACTGTAACTTATAATTTGACAATAGGGCACTGAGAGGATAAGTCAGGAAGCATTTATTAAGCACCTGCTATGTTTCAGGTCCTTTGCCAAGCACTAGGAATACAAAGAAAGGGGGGAAAACAGTTCATGATCTCTGGGAGCTCACAATCCATTAGGGGAATTAAAATACACAGAACTATGTTCAAACAAGATACATAAAGGATAAATTGGAGATTACCTCATAGGGAAGATATTAAAATTAAGGAACATTGGTAAATACTTCTTGCAGAAGGTACAATTTTAGCTGAAAGTTATAGGAAACTAGGGAAGCCAGGAAGGGGGAAGAGGAAAAAGGGAGTTCTAGGCATGGGAGATAGATAAAATGCCCAGGGTCAGAAATGGCTTATCCAAATTCATAGAGCATGAATTGAAAGCAGAATTTAATCCTGATCTTCTAAACTACATGGTGTAACAACAATGCTGCTAGCAGCTGCTGTGGAAGTGAAAGACTAACAACAAGACCAACAACAAGAGCACACTGAAGGGCTTCTAGCACAGGTTCTTTGATCTGCTTTTATAAGGAAAGCAACTTTAAGGGGTTCACAATCTCACTTTAATTAAACATACATATATCATTCACTTAGTTCAGGGGAAAAAGTCAGCACCCTGAACTTGAGAGCAAATGCAAACAGAAATTACAAGCAGAAATTATAAACAGAGCAAAATAACACAAATCAACAGACAGGCTACTATCTGTCTGACCCCAGACATTACATACATAGCTACCAGAGAGAAAAGCACCAACATCTGGGTTTTCAAAGCTGGGGTTGGGGCTCCAACAGCTACCTAGAGTCTCCTCGGGTCAAATCACCAACACCCTTCCAATGAGTGTGCCCCCAAAACAAAATGCCAACCTCAGAGCTTATATGCACTTCTTCAGGGTCAGAGGGTATCACAACCATTCGACTCAAAACCCATGTGACCTAAGCCTTCCCCTGACTCAAGCAGGTCATCAAAGACTTTTGATTGAAACAAAGACTCTTGATTCAAAAAAAGGACTCAATCAAAGTCACTTGATTACCTCAGTGCTAAGAAGCATTCCAGAAAGTCCCACCTTGCTTGCCATTACATTTGGAAGGCAAGGCTCATGAAAAGTACTTGATTACCTCAGTGCTGATAATTACTCCAAAGCAAAAGACAACAAAAGGTCCCATTTTACCTGCCCAATTCAAACAAAGGCAAGACTCATTAAAGGCACTTGATAATGCCTTAGCACTCTAAAAGAGAAAATAGTAAAAAAAAAAAACAAAACTCCCAACTTGCTTAACATTACACATGGCCATGTCTGTACCCACTTCCCCATAACATCATCATCATCATCATCAAGATAAATATCATAATATATTTTATTAAACCATTATAAAGACATATGTGAAAAATATAATTATATAAATAACAATCAATAATAATAGTGATTATAGAATTATTTGTAGGTTCAAAGTACTTCACATATATTATCTCATCTAGTCCCTATAACACTGTGAGGTAGGTGTGATTATTATCCCTATCTTACAGTAAAAGAAACTGAGACTGCGGGGCAGATGACTTTTCTAGGGTCATATAGCTAGTGTCTGAGGCAGTAGTTGAACTCAGGTCTTCCTGACTCTAACTCCAGGGTTTGCTACAAAACAATCATTGGACATACACAAATTAAATCTCAGATTCCTTATCTTAAAAATGTTTGAGTTATATTATATCCTAAGATAAATAAAATTTATTACTCAAAACCACAGTCAGCAGCAAGGACAGAGATTCTTAGCTCACTAAAATTGTGTACAAAGGAATAGTGAAGAACACTTAAAAAGATCAAAGCCAGCTAATATTATTTGCAGGTATTGACTTTGGATCTCATCATTATTAAATTAAAATGTCTTATTTTGTAGGTTAGAATAAGCAATTGAAATCTAACTCATCAGAAGTGCTTCTGTCATCCTGGCATGATAACCAAAGTATCTGGATGCTCTCAGATACTAAATGGTGGCAACAAGGATTCTTTTCTCCCTCTAAGTGGTTCTTTGTCTCCTTATTTTAATGGAAAATGTCTATAACATAGTATACCTTTCCTTTTAAGCCATTCTATATATCAAACTTTTTTCATCAAGTAGTCCACTGAATTCTAAAAAATTGAACATTTCTGTCAGAGCCTCTGGCTTTATTAGACTGACCATCAGAATGGCATCCAGAGAACTTGTCGTATAAAAAGGAGAAAGTGGGGAAGATATCCTTCTTAGAGCATGCTCCTCACCATAACCCCAACACCATTTTATCCCTCATTACTTGCCCAGACTATTACTAGTATTCTTACTTCTCTTTCTTCTCTTGCCTATCTTAACACTATACTTCATTAGTTTAAACTTATATCATATTCCTTGAATTCCCCACCCACTTGTCTTATTACCTTTAAAGTCTTTCCAAATGTCAACTCAAGATCTCTTCCATTATCCCCTCTGCTTCTACTCGTATGCTACTGGAGGTACTATGAGCTTCAGAGTGAACTGGGTTAAGGCTTGGTTTTTGAGAAAGAAATCTAGCCAGTAAATCTGAAGTTAAGGAGGCAGCCTCCAGCCATTGAAACATAACATGGAGAGGAGGCAGAGGCAGAGGCAGAGGCCACTCACAGGTTGTATTTGTCCTTCGTTCTTGAAGAGGACCATGACATCAAGGAAATGATGACATAACTTGCAGTTGACTTTGATTTGAGTGAGGGAGGGCCCTGCAAGATCACCAGCCTCACTTTCTCCTCCAGAGACATCTGGGTCCAGTGGCCTGATATTCACCAGGATGACTGGAGATGGCCCAGGATGCATTGGGAGATGTTGGCCCTTTCAGGCTAAGATCTTCTCCTGCCCTCCTAGCACAGAGTGAACATAAATACCAAATAATAACTGTTTCTCTTTTGGCCAGGAACCCTTCTGCTAGTTTGATTTTTTTGAGTTTTGATTAAAGGGACCATCACTTGATTAACTTCCTAAAGTGGCCTATTCACTGAATAGGGGTTACCTCACTCAAAGTGAGAATCTGAAAAGACCTTAGCCTGAAAGGGCCAGGTCTTCCAGTGCATCCTGGGCCATCTCCAGTCATCCTGGTGAATATCAGGCCACTGGACCCAGATGTCTCCAGAGGAGAAAGTGAGGCTGGTGATCTTGCATGGCCCTCCCTCACTCAAGTCAAAGTCATATCATCATTTTCCTGATGTCATGGTCTTTTTTGAGAATGAAGGACAAACACAACTGGAGGTGCTGGAGGAAGTCAAATAATTGGGCTATGTCCCTTACATATTTAAGCTATCTAATCTGTTTGACTCTTACTGTAGGAAAGCAATCCTTGACCTCAAAATTGTTGTTCCAAGATTTTTTTCTCTTCTCATGTCTCCCACACAACCCTCTCCCATATTTTTAGCACAGATAACTCACCTCACATGTTACTGAAAAAGCTATGGTCATTTATTATGAGCTCTCCCTTCTTCCCTACTCTACATCACAAAATCTCCTAATATCACCCCCACCCCAGTCTCTTCTCCTTTAGTCTCTAGCGATGAGCTAGCTCTTTTCCTGACCAAGTCCAACCTGTCTATATGTACCTTTGGTCCTATCCCCTTCTTTATCCTCCAGTAGAATGCTGCATCCTCCCATCATGTAATCACACCATTTTCCATTCCCCCTTCTCATTTTTAATCTTCCCTTCTCTACTAGCTTCTTTGCCTAATACCTTGTCAATCTCTCTATCTTGACTCTTGATTCTGGCCTACCTTACAGGACTCATCGAAGGATATGTTCCCCACTTTTTCTTACTATGACAAAGAAAATCAGAGAACTTCCCACAGCTGTGGGAAGTCAGTCTGAATATGAGAGATTCTGAGTTCTGTGATGCTATATGATACACCTGTTTGCATGTGTGTGTGGGAAGGCTATTCCAAAAGCTTGGAGTTGAAATGATTAAGGGTTAAGAAAAGGAAAGGGAAAAATGATCAGAGAGAGGAGACATAACTATGTATATTGCCCATAAAGTTGCTATCCTGGACAGTTGTGAGTAGAATTAAGGAATCCATGTTCATGTTTGTCTGCCTATCCCTCTCCTAACAGCATTTCTAAGGCATTGGGGGAAGAGTAGAGGGATTTTCATTGTTGTCTGCACATTCTACCTATAGAACCCAGAAGGGATCATTTTACCTGTGGCCTATGTTTCTCAGGATCTTTTATGTTCAGACTATGACTTCCCATAGTCTTGTGACATTTTCAACTTTCTTTGCCTTAGTATTTTTACAATTTACCATCTCATTGCCCATAATTAAGTAGTTCATGTATCTATTTTTGTAATTTTAAAGTCTTTTTCTACTTAGCTAAAGTCTGCCCTTGGTGTCAAACATGTTCCTGACTCTATCCAGTATGTTTCTCTCTTTTTTTCCCCTCCTCCTCCCAAGCTTCAGTTGGTTTTTATTAAGAGAAAAAGAAAATGAACACAACTGTACTTGTATAATACAATAAAGAAGCCATTATATCCAGGTAAAGATGTATGATGTAAAATGTATGACGCTTCATAAGGAGGGAAAAAATGGGACTTAACTCATGAAACCACTTACAAGAAAAATAGACTTGGGCTGTACTAACTTCATTATGATGTGCTGTCACAAAATAGCACTCTTCAAATGAATAAAGTGGAAGATGGGAATTTTTATAAGTAATCTTGAAAGCGCTGATGGTTAATGCTGAAACCAATTCACATTTTATTGGCATACACATGGCACATTTTATTTACAAAGCCAAAGGTTAAGATATATGAATTAAATGGGACTAGGAAATATTTATTAGATAGGTAACATGAAACTTTGTAAAGCAAATATGGAATTATTCTGAAAAAATAAATGCTTTAATGGATAACATGAAATATAAATATTAAGGCAGCTAGCGGGTACAGTCAGTCAAGACTTAGAGTTAGGAAGTTGACGTTGTTCAGTCATTCAGTTGTGTCAGACTCTTCATTGACCCCATGAACCATAGTGTGGCAGGCCCTTCTCTATCTCTTGAAGTCTGTCTAAGTTCATGTTTGCTGCTTCCGTGACACTATCTATCCATCTGTTCTTCTGTCATCCCCTTTTCCTTTTGCCTTCAATCTCTCCCAACATCAGTGTCTTTTCCAATAAGTCCTGTTTTCTCAATTCGTGGCCAAATTATTTAAGCTTCAGCTTCAGTATTTGACCTTCCAGTGAATACCCTGGATTAATTTAAGTATTGACTGATTTTGGTCTCCTTGCTGCCCAAAGGACCTGAGTACAAGTCTCACCTCAGACATTTATTAGTTATATGAACAAAGTCACTTAGCCTCTCTTAACCTCAGTTTCCTCATCTATAAAACAGGATAATAACAATGACCTACTCCATAGACTTGCTGTGAGGATCAAATGACATAATAAGTACAGGGCCTTTGCAGACCTTAAAGCTCTACATAAATGCTGGCTATGATGATGTTTTAAATGATGTTTTCAACTTCTCTAATACATACTTACTGTAAGCAATAGCTAAAATCTTTATGTAAAATATGTAGAGAGGGGCCACTTGAATATTAGTGTAACTCTCTGAGAATGTTAAATCTGCATGTTAAATCTCTGGGCATGCTAAATCTATAAAGTATTAATGAATCAATTAATATGAGTTGAAAGAAATGTTGAATTGAATTTAATGTAATCCATACCTGAACAGTATTTATTTCTGTACCTTTCTGTAATTTTAGGTAAGCCTTTAGGTCCTCAGTTTTTTTCATTTGTAAAATGACGGGCTAGACTGGATATTTTCAGATTTTGAGATTCCTCTCCATATAATCTGACAATTGGTTATCCAGCTTTTGATTCAAGACCTACAAGGAAGAGAAACTCTATCTCCTTATGACTTTAATTTTTAAGGCAGTTTTTCCATATATCCAGGCAAAATCTCCCTCTGCAACTAACATCTCCTAATTCTACCTTCTAGGAGAAAAAAGGAGTGATCATTCAAACACTAATAGAAAATGTCAAACACATTTTTAAATGACTAATAGTGATGTAAATAGGAAATTGCTTTATATAAGCATAAATAAAACAATGAAATTTACTAGTAAATACTTGTAAGACCTTCAGCCTTCTTAGAGTCCAAATCAGATGAACTAAAAAGGCTCAGTAAATCAGCAAAACTAGTCCTTACTTGAAAATAGAGTTGTTTGTTTTGTCTATCTGTAGCCAAAGCCAACAGACTGACCCTGCATTTTTCTCCTCATATGGGCAGAGTTCATTCTCTACCATAGAGAGACTTGCTTGTCAGCAAATGTGCCTACAGAAACTTATGGGCTGCATCATATATTTAAATGTTGTATTTATTTGGAGCACCATTAAATCCATCCACTTATGTTATTGAAGAATGTTACAGTTGGTAAGGATAAAGTTCTCCTTTTAGCATTTAAGAAAAAAGAAAATAACACAGTTACCCAGTAAGGTTTAATTTCTAAAAAAAGAAAGGAAAAATTAATAAAATTTTGGAAAGTATTCTACTCAATGAACCTTTCAATTCATTCGGTTAAAAACATCTATGATACCACAGCATCTAATTATCACTCCTACAGTTCCTTTTTTCCTAGGAGTGCAAAGTAATTTACATAGTTAACTTACTGTGACAGTGATAATCATCATTATTTCCTTTGAACAGGCAAAAAGAAACTGAGGCACATCCGAGTTAAGCATTTTGGCTGCCATTTCACAGTGGGTGAGGAAGGAATAGGATTTACCGTCCAAGAATAACACTGGTAAAATCCTCCTCTTAGTTCACTTAACATAAATTGCTTTGCAATAGGAGAAAGTTGGAAAACAAAAAGGAACAAGCTATAAGAGAGCATAAAGTCCTCCCTTAGTGTTACTTGGATCCTAAGAAAATTAACTCTGGGTTTGTTATAGTCATATGACTTGTGTTTGGATTCCAGGTCCACTAGTATATACTATGAGCCAATCAGGGCCCAAACAATGACCAAGAGGACTTGGCCTGGGACCCATGTTTGGCCAGTCAATGAGAGCCAGAATGATTTGGATTTAAGGCATGGTCCTTAAGGAAAAAATAAAGTTTCATGAATCAAAATTTACATTCCTTTGGGTAGAGTACCTCAATGTAAGGGCTTGATAACCTATGTGAACAAAGAGAAAGGAAAGAAAGGAAGGAAGGAAGGAAGGAAGGAAGGAAGGAAGGAAGGAAGGAAGGAAGGAAGGAAGGAAGGGAGGAAGGAAGGAAGGAAAGAAGGAAAATGAAAAAGGAAGGAAGGAAGAAAAGAGAAAGAGAGAGAGAAAGAAAGAAAGAAAGAAAGAAAGAAAGAAGCAAAGAAAGAAAGAAAGAAAGAGAGCCGTGTTGCCCAACTAGCCAGTTCCCATTGGTCTCACAGAGATCTTTATTTGTCATTTGTTCTGGAAGAAGACCATGCCATTGTTTCTGTTTTGGCCAGAAACCCCAAAGGTATTCCCCTCTCAGACTGATTTTTTTCTGACTAGGTAAAAAGGCCATTCTCTGCCTCATTTTCATCTAACCTTAATCTCTGAATGGGCATTGAGTCAGTGAAACTGAGACTTGTTAAAGACCTTAGCTTAAAAAGGACAAGGTCCTAGGGGGCAGAGCCAAGATGGCTTCTTGAAAACAGGGACTCGCTTAAGCTCTCCCCCAAACCCACCTGTAAAAATGACTCTAAACAAACTCTAGATCTAAGAACTCATGAAATAACAGAGGAAAACAAGTCTCCAGCTCAAGATGGCCTGGATGGCCCCTGGGAAGGGTCTATTGCACAGTGCTGGGAGCAGAGCACAGCCCAGCTTGGGCCACACCTGAAGAGACCACACCAGAGTAGAATGGGTGGAGCAGGCCTCAGGTCCCTGAATCACTGAGCAGTGGCAATTACCAGACTTCTCAACCCACAAACACCAATGACAATGGAGCAGGTCTGTGGAAAAACTTCTGGATCAGAGTGAGAGAAATGTACCATCCGGCCCCAGCCCCAGGGCCAGCAGAAGTGGTGAAGTGGCAACAGTAGGAAACTGGTAACTGCTTCCAGAGCTCCAGCAGCAGCTGCTTCTGCCCCCAGGCCCACATGGTGGGAGGAATCAAGCTGAGGAACAGAGCATGAGGGCAGGGAGGAAATTGCTGATGCAGAGGCAGGGTTCTTCTGCTTTGCGCTGCTTGGATCTGGGTCATGGTACTGGTTGGTGGTTCTTGGGGGAGGAGGAGCACTGGTGTGGCAGAGTTTGCAGTGACTGTGGAGAAGGAGTCCTCCTGGTAGTTAGATGGCAGAAAGGAGTGCTTGCACTCACAGACCAGAGCAGAGGCCAGGAGAAGAGTATAATACCACCTCAGAGTAGAAGTAGCTCTGAAAACAGCAGTGAAATATCCCTGAAGCTTGGGACAAAGCACTCTCCACTCTGAAAGCAGTCACACTCTGACTAAAAGTTCAAAGTTCAATTAACTGGCTGGGAAAATGAGAAAGCAGCATAAAAGTACTCAGACTCAGACTATAGAATCTTTTGTTGGTGTCAAAGAAGATCAAAACATACAGCCAGAAGAAGTCAACAAAGTCAAAGAACCTACATCAAAAGCCTCCAAGAAAAATATGAATTGGTCTCAGGCCATGGAAGAGCTCAAAAAGGATTTGGAAAATCAAGTAAGAAAAATAGAGGAAAAAATGGGAAGAGAAATGAGAGTGATGCAAGAAAATCATGAAAAACAAATCAACGACTTGCTAAAGGAAACACAAAAAATACTGAAAAAAACAGTATTTTTTTAAAAAATAGACTAACCCAAATGGCAAAAGAGCTCCAAAAAGCCAATGAGGAGAAGAATGCCTTGAAAGGCAGAATTAGCCAAATGGAAAAGGAGGTCCAAAAGACCACTGAAGAAAATACTACCTTAAAAATTAGATTGGAGCAAGTGGAAGCTAGTCACTTTATGAGAAATCAAGAAATTATAAAGCAGAACCAAAAGAATGAAAGAATGGAAGACAATGTGAAATAACTCATTGGAAAAACCACTGACTTGGTAAATAGATTCAAGAGAGAGAATTTAAAAATTATTGGACTACCTGAAAGCCATGATCAAAAAAAAGAACCTAGACATCATCTTTCAAGAAATTATCAAGGAAAATTGCCCTGATATTCTAGAACCAGAGAGTAAAATAGAAATGGAAAGAATCTACTGATTGCCTCTTGAAAAAGATCCCAAAAAGAAAACTCCTAGGAATTTTGTGGCCAAATTCCAGAGTTCCCAGGTAAATAAGAAAATTTTGCAAGCAGCCAGAAAGAAACAATTAAAATGTTGTGGAAACACAATCAGGATAACACAAGATCTAGCAGCTTCTACATTAAGGGATCGAAGGGCTTGGAATATGATATTCCATAGTTCAAAGAAGCTAGGATTAAAACCAGGAATCACCTACCTAGCAAAATTGAGTATAATACTCCAGGGCAAAAAATGGATTTTCAATAAAACAGAGGACTTTCAAGCTTTCTCGATGAAAAGACCAGAGCTGAGTAGAAAATTTGACTTTCAAATACAAGAATCAAGGGAAGCATAGAAAGGTAAACAGGAAAGAGAAATCATAAGGGACTTCCTAAAGTTGAACTGTTTTGTTTACATTCCTACATGGAAAGATGATATTTGCAACTCATGAGACCTTTCTCAGTATTATATACATACATATAGACAGAGGGCACAGGGTGAGTTGAATACGAAGGGATGATATCTAAAAAATAAAATTAAAATGTGAGAGAGAATGTATTTGGAGAAGGAGAAAGGGAGAGATATAATGGGATAAGTTATCTCACATAAAAATGGCAAGAAAAAGCAGTTATAATGGAAGGGAAGAGGGAGCAGGTGAAAGGGAGTGAATCTTGCTCTCATGGCATTTGACTTAAGAAGGGAATAACAAACTCAATTGGGTATCTTACCCTACAGGAAAGTAGGGGGAAGAGGATAAGGGGGGGGGGTGATAGAAGGGAGGAGCAGATTGGGTGAGGAGGTAGTCAAAAGCATGAAAGAGGGACAGGGTCAAGGGAGAAAATTGAATAAAGGGGGACAGGATAGGATGCAGGGAAACACAGTCTTTCACAACATGACTATTATGGAAGTGTTTTGCATAATGATACATGTGTGGCGTGTGTTGAATTGCTTGCCTTCTCAATGGGGGTGGCTGGGGAGGGAAGAAGGGAGAGAATTTGGAACTCAAAGTTCTAAAAACA
>CM053622.1:691685509-691701899 GCA_028646595.1 Phalanger gymnotis | reverse complement strand
GCGGAGTGGGGTGACAGAAGGGAGGGCAGACTGGGGAAAGGGGCAATCAGAATGTATGCCATCTTGGGGTGAGAGGGAGGGTAGAAATTGGTAGAAAATTTGTAACTCAAAATCTTGTGGAAATCAATGTTGAAAACCAAAAATATTAAATAATAAAAAATAAATTAAAAAAGTCCAAGGTCTCCCGCTACAGCCAGGGCCATCTCCAGTCATATTGATCTATATCTGTCCACTGGACCCAGATAGCTCCAAAGGCTTACTGTAAAATGAGGCTAATAATAGTACCTGCTTCTCAGGATGCTGTGAGGATCCAATGAGATAGCATATGTATAGTGCTGTGCAAATCTTAAAGTGTCGTATAGATGCTAATTGTTATTTTATTACACAGTGGGGGTGAGAGGGAGTCTTCATCCTTTAGAATTTTATGAAATTCCAAGCAACCCACATGCTGAAGAAGAGACCATTGGGTTACTATCTAATATGATTGCTTAACACCTTTGTAGCCCATACACAACAACATATTTCTAGCAGTAGTGTGTGTGGGTTAGGGGATGGGGGCCAGTAAAGAACTAGAAACAAAGTAGATCCTCATCAGAAGAAATGAAAATACGTGTTTACAAGAATGCAAATACAAAAAAAGAGTAACAAAATTAAGTGGGCATAATTATAATACCAAACATGGTCCTGAAGAAGAAGTGAAAAAATATCTCTCCCTTCCTTGCAAAGGTTCAGAACAATTGAGGCAAAACAATACATATACCATCAGATTCGGTTGATATCTTGGTCACTTTTGCCGATTCTTTATTCTTTCTTACAAATTATAGTTCCCTGGGTAGGGGAAAGAAGAGATGTATATTTGGAAAAGGTGAACTAAAATCAAGAATAATCAATATTTTTTTAAAAAAAATTTACTGGGCTTCCACCAAACTTGAACAATTTGTATGTTTCTCTATGCTTGCAAAAGGAGATGTGACTCCGGATGGCTAGGGAGTATAATGCTTTGTACCTGCATAAGGAATTTATTGGGGTGGTCCAAAGGCTTGTTGGGGAGAGATTCATGTGGTTCCAGAAAATCTTCAGGAGAGACAAATGTAGTAAAATAAAGTGAAGAAATCAGGGGGAAATCAGCTTATTAACATGCCCCTGACTGCAACCCTAAAGACTGCTACAATGGTCCCCATATGTTAGACCATGCTCTCAGACTCTCTTTGTTTTAGCAGTGATTTTATCTTACTACTAGATAAATAGTTCATTCACTCTTATATATCTCCAATCGTGTGTATGTGTATGCATGTGGGGGGGTATTTGCTTGAACAAATGAGTTTATTCACTGTTTGCTATTTGTGATGGTCTTTTATGAAACCAGGATTTGGTGAGTGGGAGCTAACCTGCTGAGTGTAAACTAAGTGTTACTGCCCCCCAAGAGTAATGAGATTTTTCTTATGAACCAGTCTCATACCCCTATAGTACTAATATTTGAAAAGACAAGTAGACATTGTTCTAGCCTGATACCCCTCTTAGATATAAGCCAGAAAAGTAAAAAGAGTCCTGCAATTACCCTTTTTCTTTTCCCCTCAAGGAGGAAATCATTATGTTCCTTGGATCTGGGTGGACTAGGTTCCAGAAATATCTATCCATGTACCTATGAGCCATATCTACATATTTGGGCAATCCATGAAGATACACTTATCTTACATGGGCCATATAAATCTTTCATTAGAAAAAAATAAACCTAAAGGCTATATAAGTCATTTCTCCCAATTTAATTTAATTTATTACAACAAACAATCATTACATGCAAAGACACCACTTTGGGAATGATATAGCTCTTGCCTTTAAAGATTTACAATTGACTGGGTGTGGGGGTGGGATACAATGGGTGCAAAGATAAGATAGAATGTCACAGGGGTCTAAAAGATGATATAGCTAGGTATAGCTTGGTGTGAATGATGAGTCCTGTAAAGTGGTCATACGTACTCTTTTATTTGATGTTATAATTACATAAAATATGATGAGTGGTTCAAGTCCAATAGGAAAATGCAGTATAAATTATAATAAAAGGACCACTTCGTGGCGTTCATTATTCACTCTAATAGGAACCAAGCTACATTGAAATCGTACTCTAGGAAATCTGAAGATAGAAAGAATATAAATATTTCTGTCTCCAAATGTGTGTGCATAGGGTTTTTTTAGGTAAAAAAAAAAAGATTTAATTTTTCTGAATTCGAAAGTTGGAGAAGCTAACGCATAGTAATCTACCCATCACCCAGTCTAAGACATGATAATTTCCTTTCCACTTTTCATGAACTTTGATCTCTTTCTGAAATCTTTAGTATATATTCTGGGGCTTTGAAGTACTGTGACAATTAACTGATGCCTGGGCTATGACTGTCACTTTGAAAATCACTGTTCTATATCATAGTTGCTTCATTGAAAGCCGCTAGAATCATTCATTTTACTGTAGTGATCACTGCCTATGAATGATGGCTACACTTAGAGAAGCAGACACAGCAATTTTAAGCTTTCCCAGAGATTCTGCCATCAGGGAGGTATAGGCTGGGTCTTTTTTGTTATTTGTTTTCTTTCCACGTATAATCCTTCAGGTTTTTACATTCTCCCCACATACCTTTGTTGAATAAAACTCTAGTCTGTCGGCCTTATGTGTGTGGTACAAGAGGTCTTTCCAATTGGTGTTTAAAAATTTAATATTACTGGTCACTGCTACTTTTGTTTTATGTATTTTAATTAAATTTTATTGTTGCTTTTGGACTTAGAGCATATTTTATAAATTGAGAATATGAAAGTTTTGTTGTGAATAAAAAAGAATTCACATAAATGTGCTGATTTTAGTAACAAGGCACACCCATGTTGAAAACTAAGAAAAACTGTAATTCCAAAATATTTTTTTCTCCACAATCTGTCAGTTTCTCAGTAACTTCTATTTTCTTAAAGCACAGAATGCAGACTCTAAAGGTGGGTGGAAGTTTGGGACATATCCTCAACATTGAAGTATTGCTCAGCAAATCATTTTTCATATAAATGTGGAAAATCACTTTGGCATGAAAGATAAATACATAATTATTTCAGTTTGATTTATTTTTTTTTATTTCCAATCATTCCATCTTTTTTGGAGGCTGGGTCACCCTGTCTTGCCCAAACTGGAGGTGTAGCCACTTGTGGGCCCAATTCCACTACAGATCAGTATGAACTTTGCTCCTTTTCATTTCCGGCATGAGTTGGTTCATTTATTTATAGGCAGTTTGGTGCCCCCCACACAACTCAAAGGGGCTCACCATCATGATGCCAAACTTAGGTAACCAATAGTCTTAACCTACAGAAGGTGAGAACTGCCAAGGAGAAGTGATCCACCTGCCATAATCCTGGTAACAAGGATTTCAGGTGTGAACCACCACATTGGATCCATATCTTTTAAAAGATGTGATTCAAATAGGAATGTAGTAAAAGATAAGTTTTTAAAAATAATGTGGCTTCAGAATCACAGATGCGATAAGGGTTAAATTATATTCCTTGAAGTTAACAAATACAGTAAATATAACTTGGTTAACCTAGAAAATGATAGGATTTAAGTTTCTACTTTTAACCTCAATGTTCCAAAAGTACCAACTATATATCATCAAATCAAAGACTATCTAAGATGTCCAACCTTTATCTGAATAAGAACTCCATGGAGCTAGCGCAGTACATTGCAAATAACACTGGTTCTGAAGGCCCAGGACCTGATTGTAAATCCTGTCTCTGATATTTGATACCTGAATGATCTTAGACAAATCACTTTAGTAGCCATAAGCCTCAGTTTCTTCATTTGTAAAATAAAGGTATTGCACTAAATAATTTTTGAGGATATTTCCAGTTCTAGACCAAGGATCCTATGGTGAACTCCAAGAATAGGACATTTTACTTTGAGATAGCTGATTGTCTAAAATTTGTCACTTCATAGCTTTTCCCTTTTTTTACATTTTTCAAAATTTATTTTAGTTTTCAACATTCGTTTACATAATATTTTGAGTTACAAATTTTCTCCCCATTTCTGTCCTTCCCCCTCACCCCAAGATCACATGTATTCTGATTGCCCCTTTCCTCAGTCTGCCCTCCTTTCTATCACCCCATTACCCCTGCCCCTTATGCCCTTACCCCTTACTTTCTTGTAGGGCCAGATAGATTTCTATATCCCATTGCCTATGTATCTTATTTCTCAGTTGGATGTAAAAATAATTTTTAAACATTTGTTTTTAGAACTTTGAGTTCCAAATTCTGTCTCTTCTTCCTTTCTCACCCACCCTCCTTGAGAAGGCAAGCAATTAAATACAAGTTATAAATGTGTCATTATGTGAAACACTTCCATAATAGTGATGTTGTGAAAGACTAACTATATTTCCCTCGATCCTATCCTGTTCCCCTTTATTTAGTTATCTCCTTTGGCCCTGTCTCTTTTCAAAAGTGCTTGCTTTTGACTACCCCTCCCCAAATCTTCCCTCCCTTCTATCATTCACCCCCCCCTTGTCCCCTCCCCCCTACTTTCCTGTAGGGTAAGATACCCAATTGAGTGTATATGTTATTCCCTCCTTAAGCCAAATCGAATGAGAATAAGGTTCACTCATTCCCTTTCATCTACCCCTTCTTCCTTTCCATTATAACAGCTTTTTCTTGCCACTTTTATGTGAGATAATTTACCCTATTCCATCTCTCCCTTTCTCCTTCTCCCAATATATTCCTCTCTCACCTCTTAATTTTATTTTTTAGATATCATCCTTTCATATTCAACACACCTTGTACCCTGTCTACATCTACATCTACATCTACATCTACATCTACATCTACATCTACATCTACATCTACATCTACATCTACATCTACATCTACATCTACATCTACATCTATACATATATAAATATTCCCTTCAAATACCCTAAGAATGAGAAAGGTCTCATAAGTTACAAATATCATCTTGTCATGTAGGAAGGTAAACAGTTTACCTTTAGTAAGTCTCTTATGATTTCTCTTTCCTGTTTACCTTTTCATGCTTCTCTTGATTCTCTTATTTAAAAGTCAAATTTTCTATTCAGCTTTAGTCTTTTCATTGAGAAAGCTTGAAAGTCCCCTATTTTGTTGAAAGTCAATATTTTGCCCTGAAGTATGATACTCAGTTTTGCTGGGTAGGTGCTTCTTGGTTTTAATCCCAGCTCTCTTGACCTCCATAATATCCCATTCAAAGTGTAGAAGCTGCTAGATCTTGTGTTATCCTGATTGTGTTTCCACAATACTCGAATTGCTTCTTTCTAGCTGCTTGCAGTATTTTCTCCTTGACCTGGGAACTCTAGAATTTGGCCACGATATTCCTAGGAGTTTTCCTTTTGAGATCTTTTTTAAGAGGCGATCAGTGGAATCTTTCAATTTCTATTTTACTCTCTGTTTCTAGAATATCAGGGCAGTTTTCCTTGATAATTTCTTGAAAGATGATGTCTAGGTTCTTTTTTTGATCATGGATTTCAGGTAGTCCAATAATTCTTAAATTATGTCTCCTGTGTCTATTCTCTGCACTTCATAGTTTTTCACTTTTTCTGTTATGGCTTCTTCCACATGACAGTCTTTCAAATGCTTGAAGACAGCTATCTTACCCCGTGCCTTTCATTCCACAGTATTGATATTCTAGTGAACACCAATAGAGGGAATTGGCTAATGATAAATTCCAAAGGAAAAATAAATTTGTAACAATTGTTACTACAACAGAATCCTTAAAGACAACAATTAGTGCTTCAAACATTAATCTCAAGCATTAATCTGTCTGGCTAATAAGATTACCTAAACAATGACTATAATATACAATATTTGGACTGTATCCAGAACATTTTTAGAAAAGAAAGTTAGGCTGTATTTTAGAACTCTAATTTTAAAATGTGCTATTGGGAACAGAAATTATGTTCTAACATTATACTATAAAACCCTGTTGCAAATTTTCTGCCAGAGTTTACTTTAAAATGTTTTAATATTACTGTTTAAGGTTGTAAAGTTGTCTTCCTCTTAACTATTCTGTATTAATACCAGTCAGTCAAGTAGTCAGCAAGCACTTATTATTTACCTACTATGTGACAAATACTTTAACAGTAGTGCTTTCTTTTAAGTCTATCACGGCAAAATGGTGGAGCAGCAAGAACTCCTCCACAAAGAAACTTCGTCAGACTGAGTCTTGATTGGGAAATCCAAGAAAAAAAAATCACAGAGAAGCGATTTTTCCAGCACATGGAGATAGAGAGAACTGTGGACACTGGGGAAAAGGTTTGGCCAGGAACATACTCTATAGGGCATTTCAGTGCCAGAGATTGAAAGAGGATCTGGGCTGTGTGCTAAGGAAGGAAGATGTACTAGCAGCAACTCATACTAATGCAAGGTATAGAGAACAGGTATCATCAGGAAGCTCCATGGCTCAGTATCCAGATCCATGTCACAGATATAGGGAGAATGGAGGAAGGGACCAGCATCTAAGTGTGGTATGTTCGTAGGTCCTAGGCTAGGTATTGAGCAAAGAAAAAGTTCCATAACAAGGAAATAATTCTGGAGCAAGCAGCAGGCCAACAGTGGCTAAGTCCAGTAGCAAGCTCCTAGAACTTCCAACCAGAAATAAGTCCCCATGGTTGTCACTTAGACCAAATCTGTATCAAGAACTTGCAGAGCTCAAACCAGGAAGGCGGTAAGCAGACTTTGCCCTTGACCACCACTTTGGGAGTACTCAATGTTTGCAGGTCCTCATCCTGAGATACTGAAATAACACAATACTCAATACCCCAAGAATACAGCTGATGGGGGGAGGAAGAGCAGTAAAATTATCTTGGAGTACACAAGTAGAAGTCTATATCACAAAGGGGTGGGGTCAGGGTTAGAATAAAGAGGGTAACTAGTGAATATCACTCTCATCTGAACTGGTCAAAGGAGGGAGTAATACATATCCTGATTCTCCTCCCCCTACCCCACTCTCCACTTCTTACCCATCCTTCTCTCTCACCTTTATGTCTGATCCAGTTGTTAACTATACTGATAAATTTTATTTTTACTGAAAACAGTTGGGGCTTGATAAAGAGATATCTTGAGGGGGAAAGTTGTTGTCGATGATGATGATGATGATGATGATGATGATGATGATGATGATGATGATGATAACACTAATAATTAGGACAGCTAAGTGGTACAGTGGATAGAGCTCTGGCCTGGAATCAGGAAGACTCATCTTCCTTAGCTGAAATTTGGCCTCAAACATTTACTAGCTGTGTCATCCTAGGCAATTCATTTAATCTTGTTTGCCTCAGTTTCCTCACCTGTAGAATGAGCTGGAAAAGGAAATGGCAAACCACTCCAATATCTTTGCCAAGAAAGCCCTAAATGCGGTCATGAAGATTTAGACTTGACTAAAATGACTCAACATCAAAAATAATAGTAGGTATTATTTGTATATCACAATAAAGTTAGAAAAACACTTTACATATATTATCTCATCTGATCCTTGCAACAGCTCTGTGAGTTTGGTACTATTATTATCCACATTTTATTGATGAAAAAATTTAAGCTCACAGTGGTTGCTCAGATCACACAGGTAGTATCTGAGGCAGGATTTGAATTGAGGTCTTTTAGACTCCAATTCTATCTTGCTCACTGATACCATTTATAGGGATCTTGGTGCAAGTCATAGCCAATGATCTATTGATTTTAGGTTACACATAATTCCTGTCTTACATCACAGTCATTATATGATGCAGTCTTACACAAATGCTATATGCTCAAAATGTTTCAACTCTCAATTCTTTCCTACTTTCTTGGTGTCAAGTTTATTTAGGGAATAATTAAAATTTCCCCCTCCTCAAAATATAGGCTCAGCACACATTCAATACCATGTAGCTACTTATAGGTTATTCTCATTTCCATTGGCAAAAAAAAAACATCATGCAATATTAGATATGTCTACCACTGAGAGTAGTGCTTTCCAATTAGGTTGCTTAGTAGGGGGTAAGAGTAAATCAACATTTCTATTTCTAGATAGCATCTTTAAGCTAGCATTACTATGGAGTATATTTCACCAGCCAGGAGGCTGAAATTACATTAAAGTTTCTGGAAATTTTTAATTGCGACATTTTCAAATAAATCCCTAAGGGAAGAGCTGCCCTTTTCCAATCACCTATGCCATGAGGACTGATACTTAGTATCTCATATATGAAAACAAATTAAACTAAAATGCAGCTAGAAAAGAAGCATGTCAAATTCTAAATCTAACCTAAGCTTTGACCATTTATTAGTGATTTTCAATCATTCCATTTTGTCATGTCAAGAGACCACTCGGATTGTGATCTGTTTTTTGAGGTTGTGCTGGAGATTTCAATAGCACCCTAACCATTCATTGCTAAGTGAATACCATTGTCTAAAATATTAGAGTGACTGTAAAGGAAATAGCTAGATTGGTAGTTTTGACAAATGTATGAGAGCCTTAGCAAGTTGAAGTTGACTGAAAAGGTCATTCTCAACACTATAAAAGAAGTGTCCTACACATAGAACTAGAAAGCTTAAGACTTACACCTGACGTACCCAGAAATAAGACAAATTTAGGATCTAATTCATATATTTCATTAAAGATTTAAAAATCTATTCTATTTTTATTCATTTACAATGCTAGGTGGTGCAGCGGGTAGAGTGTCAGGTCTGGAAGACCCACCTTCCTGAGTTTAAATGTGGCGTCAGAACTTACTAGCTGTGTGAACCTGGGGAAGTGACTTAATCCCATTTGCCCCAGTTTCTTCATCTGTAAAGTGAGGTGAGGAAGGAAATGGGAAAACACTTCAATATCTTTTCCAATAAAACCCCAAATGGGGTCACAGAGGAGAACATGACTGAAAATCACTAAACATCAGTGCCACTTATCCAAAAGGTTTTCCTGATTCTCTGAAATATGAATTCTCCATCCCATTCCTAATCCATTTTTTGCCTTATTTTCTTTCATTTATCATAGTTGTTTATACATAGGCATGGCATACATACATGCAGACATACACATGTCTTATTCTCCCTTTTGACGTAAAGCTATTTTGCAGGCAGGGACTGGGGATATATTTCGTCTTTCTGCCTAACATGGGAAGTAGCACAATAGGTATGTTTGTTGAGTTGAACAGATAAACCAAAATTCAGAGGAGATAGGAACTGAAATAGTTAACCTTGATTATCCATGAGTGGCTTGGCTATTTTATCCACAAAATATTTAACCAGGCCTCTTTCTTCCCCAGGATATTAACATATTTTGGGGCCATTTCACTCTGATTTCAGATTTGATATCAAAATAATCACAGTTTTCAAATAAGCCTGGCTAAAACAGTGTTATAAAGATATATCTTCCGAAAAATGTGTTCTCAGGTAAAATGGAAATTACTTTTATATTATACAAACCAGTTCTACTTTCCAATAGCTCACTGGAATCCTACGACATTAGAAATGGAAAGGACTGAAGAGACTATCTTTTCCAAGTGGAACAGATAGGGAAATTGATGTAAGTAGGTTAAAGTGGCCTGACTAAAGTTACCCAATGTGCTGAGCATACTCACAGTGATTTTGTGAAGCACACAGGAATTTATTCTGTTTATGAATAAAATAGGAACAAATGACAGAAATATTTGCTTCCCAATTTTTACCACATTAAGAAAGATGAACTATGTACAAAATTTATTAATGCTTTGGAGACCTAGATTGTCTAGCATAAATCCTTGGAATCCTCTGTTTAGAATACTGTAGCATCATTTAGTTCTTTATTTCCACTTCTTTTCTCTTGTGTTTCTTGGGTCTTATCCGATCCTTTAAAATTTCTCCTTTCACCCATACTACCAAATTTGACCTCCATTCTGTCTTTGTAAATACTTTGGTCTCCTTGGCTTCTTCTTTTTTCATCTTCTATTTTTAGTCCCAACTAGGCAACTTTTCCATATACTCAAATCAATAACTGAATACTTATTATGTGTCTAACATTATACTACATGTTATGAAAGAACACAAGAGAAACATAAAACCTAAGTGCTGATTTCAATGAAACTAAAATTTCCTATGGAGGGCAACAGAAATGAGACAATTGTTAGTTCAATAAGGGCTTATATTAATAAACACTTATTATTAAGTGTCTGTTGTACATATCCTGATTCTCCTCCCCCTACTCTACTCTTCACTTCTTACTCATCCTTCTCTCTCACCTTTATTTCTGATCCAGTTGTTAACTATACTGATAAATTTTATTCTATTGGAGTACCAGGAGTCCTAGTTTAGGGTTCAGAAAAAAATAATAGCTAACATTACATTGCAACTTAAGGTTTGCAAAATTATGGACAAATATTAATTAATTTGTCCTCACTAAAACTCTGAGATTATTATCTTCATTTTACAGATGAGGAAACTGAGGCAAACAGTGCAATAAATGGCTTGTGAGGGTCACATGGCTAGTAAACCTCTTGGGCTAGATTTGAATTCTTGTTTTCTTGACCTCAGGTACAGCGATCTATCCATTGTGTCATGTTATACTTTCTAACAATAAAACACCTTTTTCTTTCTAATCACCACAAAACTCTTTTCCAAAAAGTTTATACTTCTGTAAGGACAAGCAAAGTGGGACTTTTTGTTATCTTTTGTTTTGGAGTGCTTCTCAGCACAAAGGCAATCAAATGCCTTTGACTGAATCTTGCCTTTGTTTGTAGCAAGGCCCACAACTTTTTGCTAATTAGTTCATGAGAGGTATGAAACCCTGGAGAAGTGTGAAGTGCTCTAACCATGAAGAAGAATATATATTTATAATACACGCATGTGCACACACACACACACATATAGACATATTTATATATATATATTTTTTGTTTGTTTGGGGCTCATTCATTGGAAGAGTGCTGGTGTGGACACTCTAGGTAGCTGTTAAGGAGCCCCCATGGCTTTGAAAAACCCAGATGTTGGTGCTTCTCTCTCTGGTAACTATGTATGCATAGCTTTGTTCAGAAAGCTAGAAGCCTGTCTGTTGATTTGGGTTATTTGCTCTGTTTATATTTTCTCTATTTGTAATGTCTGCTTGTATTTGCTCTGAAGTTCAGGGTGCTGGCTTTTCCCCCTGAACTAAGTGAATAATATATGTATGTTTAATTAAAATAAGATTGTTAACCCCTTAAGGTTGTTTTCCTTAAAAAAAGCAGATCACAGAACCTGCGCTAGCAGCGCTCCTATGTACTGGTATTGTTGGTCTTGTTGGCCTTACACAGTCACAGTAGCTGCAAGTAACATTGTTGTTACAACTTCTAAGTTTCCTTACCTTATCCTGCAATATAAAAATTTCAGAAAGGAAAACCAAAATTTCATTGATCTACTGAATCTCAGTCAGAAGAGACTTTGGAGTTTATCTAATCTGACTCGTATGATCTCCATTATGGTAAGCTTGACATTAAGGCAGGATATCTATTTAGAGAAGGGCCTGGACTAGACAAAAGGAGAAGAATCAGTGTCACTTTTGCACATTTATAATAATTAAGCCATCAGCCATAAGAGAGTAACTTTGAAAAACTCTCCTCTTTTCCTGAAGAAATATTTCAATAGTTTTCCAGTTAGACATCCTGCTTTGGGTTTCTCTTATCCACTGAACCAAATCCATGTTCTTCCAAAAACATTTTCCTCATGTTACTTTCCTACTCAAAGATCTATGACGACTCTTTAATTCCTATATAGAGTTCAGATTCCTAAACCTAATGTTTAAGACCTTCTATAACTAATATCTTCATTGTTTATTCAATTATATATCTCACTGCTTCTCAATATAAATGCTCTATTCAAGTAAAGTTGGTTTCCTCATTATCTTCATTATGCACTATGCCTATTCTTACCTTTACTCATTCATTCTTCAGTTTCTTGAATACTTTCTCTTTTTCTTCCCATCCCTTACCCATATTTTAAGGCCTATTTAATGACCTACCTCTTCCATGAAGCTTACTATGGACTCTAGTCTGGAAAGAAAAAAAATACATACATACATATATATAAAATCTTCTCTTTTCTGTTTTGTTTAAATGGCCATGTTGTGTAGCACATAGATATGTCTCATTTCCCTGAGTTTCTTCAAAATGGTGACCAAAAGAGAAAGGACGGGGTAGTAGAAATATCAACAGATTTGACATTAGAAAAATTGGGTTTATTTGCTATCTCTGTTATTTGCTGTCTGTGTGCCCCTGAATAATTGCTTTGTCTCTCTAGATTTCAGTTTCCTCCTGTGTAAAATGAATGGACTGGATCATCACTATAGTCCTATTTAGCTTTAGAGTGCTTTTCTTTTGGAGGTCCTTATCTTCAACCATACAGTAAGCAGTGTTTAGCATAGTGCTAGGTTTGGTAGTACTAGATATTTATTCATCTAAATAGTTTATTGGGTAGAGCTCTGGACTTGGGAGTCAGAAAAATGATTTTTAATCCTTCCTCAGATATTTAAAATTTCTGTGAATCAGGGTGAATCATCCAGCCTCTCCTCAGCTCAGTTTATCCATAAAATGGGGATAATAATAACACTTGTTATACTAATAGTACCTATTGGGTGTTTATGATGATCAAATGAGATAATATTTATATTTCACAAACCTTGAAGTACTATATAAATGTCATCTATTATCAATGTTTATCAGTTCACTCAAAAAATGTGCTCATGACAGTTTTAAATTTAATCTGTATTATTAACTTTGACTTTATCACTTTCTTAAGTTTAGACAAGAAAATAATAAATCAAGACTTGATTTGTAGTATTTGTCAATTTCTGAGGTGTAACTGCTCACACTGAAAATTTAAAAATCAGCTTTTACAATCTAGTATGAAATGATCGCCAAATACTCCTGGATGTCATTAATAGTATTGTAATTACCACAGAGTAAATATTTGTGTATTGAGAAGTCCAGAACACATTCAGTCCTCTTGATATTAAGGGAAAAGGATAATAAGAAGTGGGGCAAAACACACTAATATAATAAAAAAGTGTCTAAGACCCTTGGATCTAGAGAGTATCTACCAGAAGTTCTAAAACAATGCTCAATTTCTTCCATGAACCAATGAGAAAAATATACCATATGCTAGAGAATTGACCATTTATTGTATGCTAACTGAATCTGGCATGGAAATGGTTAAAATTTTCTTTCCAAACTCTGAACAATTTATGAACAGTGATGGGTCCAGAGTAGCATGCTACATTAAAAAGATTACTTGGAACCATATGGCTGGTATCTTAAATCATCAAAAATAATTAAAAGAAGTAAAAGAAAAGCAGACTAGAACTATACATAAGCCTAGAGTTTAATGAGATGTAGAAAATGTAATAAACTAAACAAATCACTCATTCCTATTAATTAATGGGCTGCAAAAGGTTTCCAGGTGGTTTAGGCAAATAACAGGTTGCTTTTGCTTTTTCTTAACTTTTGAAAGAAGTAACATGTTTTGGTAGTTATGAGAGGTACATTATTTACAGAACTTGCCTAGTGTTTTGTATGCATTTGTTTCATTTTAAATGATCAAATAATTTATATTTTCTATTTATTAAACCTATTATACTCAATAGGCTATGAAGGAAGGTCTTTCTGGGTAAATTTTTTCTCTAGTTAAAAACAACAAAACTCAATATAATTGGGTGAACTGTATTACTATAGTGGTCCAATAGTGAAAAAAAATCTTTTTCATTCACTTAGTACTTTTTTCTTTCTTTTTCTAATTTTCCAAGAATTACTTGGAGTGTTTTTTATAGGGGGGAATTAATTATTCTGTGGCTTGTCTTTCTAAGACTTTTTCTAAGACTTTTTTTAAGACTGGGGTAAAAGGGTAGAGTTTAGGTAAGCTAGGAAATGTGTGTGGGCTTATATTTCCCACAGTTATTAGGTTTCTACTTCTTTCCTTTGCCTTAAAGAAATTTCTGCCCAAATTTTTTATGGGCTTTGACAGGAGAAGGAGAGTAAGCCACCACAGGATTCCATGTTTATCCTGATCTACAGCAATAATTAGGTCCTGCAAGGTGCTGAGAGCAGGGGAAAGCAATGAAAAAAAAGAAAAAGTTATTTGGTGAAACTGTTCTTGGAACAGTTGGGAAGACCTAGAATGAATGGGTAGGGCAGAACAGATTATAGACAACCAGAAGAAGTGGGTACAGAGTTGACCTAGAGCACACATGTAGTGTCAATATTGGATGTCCCAGATAGATGAAAGCAACTCATGTTCTAGGGATATCAAGCAGAATTCTAGTCCACAGATTTTCGGAGCATGACTAAGAAAGTTCTACCTATGCTTTTTTTTGTTTGTTAGTGTGTAGATGTCTAATCTTTTTCCTTCTCTTTAAAAAGAGGGAGAAATGAGGAAAAAACAGATTAAAAGATACTCTAGCATGATAGCTGATACATTTTATTGTTTGCTTGAATTTCTTATCCTACCTGATTATATTAATAAATCACATGGTAATTAATAGTAAATTGTTAAGGTTTACATGCTTGTAGGTTTGTGGTTGAGGGGTGTGGTGGATGCAGTAATTCCGGCTGTCTCCATTTTAGTAAAACTTCCTCAATCCTTGGGGCAAACTGCCAAGCCTCGAAACCTAAAAAGCAACCTATTCCCTAAACCTGATCGAGAGCACGAGTCCAACCTTTGGGGCCAGTCATTCATGAAGAGGTCCCATTGTAAAAAAACTGGAGTGCTTTCAGGCAACTGCCCTGAAAAATAATCTTGGAAGCTGGAGTCCAGTCCCAACCTAGCTGGCTTTGCAAAAACAGAAACAAAACCACCACCACCAACAACAAAATCACAAAACTGTGTGGGTGAAAGACAAAATGATGGAGGGAACAAAGGTTTGATCTTCCAACAATATTGATTCAGTAAGCAAAGCATAGCAATTGCACAACAACCTTGGACCAGGCACTATCCTCAGCTTTGGCACTGAACCCTGAATATAGTGGGAGACAAACTTTTGTACGTTAAAAATAAAGTCAAAGTAGGCCAATTAATAAAAGGAAACAGTAAAACATTAGGTGATCTAATTTCTAATTGAATGAAAAATTAAGGATTTCCAATGCTTGAGGTTACCCAGTCTGCTACCCTCCCTCCATTTTGAAATTCCCAAAGCCAGTAGAAGACTACTCCTAAATGGTAGTTTGCTACAGTATTAATGCAATATGGGGAATAGTTCTGGAATTGCAAGCAAAGGCTTAAATCTAGACTATGTCACATGGTATCTGATGTGATTTTTGACAAGTCATATCATCTTTTGGTGCCCATTTCCTCATCTGAGAAATGAAGGAAGTAGCCCAGAGGGCCAAAACTAGGATAGAATTAGGAATTTTCATCAACTCTTACTGAAAATAATTTGAAATTCATGATACATAAGAAATTATATGAAGCTTTAAGAAGAACAAATGTAATGGAACAGTAATCATATGGAAGAATCTTCCAAATATTTAATAATGAGAGAAAAGCAAGTTAAGACAACTCTGAGGTTTCACCTCACACCCACCAAATTGGCAAAAATGATAAAAGACAGAAAAAAACAACCTTGGGGAGATTCTGAGGAGACAGGCACATTAATATACTTTTATTGTAAATATGAATTATTCTAAATAGTAATGGAAAACAACATGAAATTATGTAAGAAAAGCTATTCATATCCTTTGAGTCTGTAATACTGCTATGGAGCATATGCCCTAAGAAAGTCAATGACACAGAAAGGGAGCTCATGTAAAATAAAATGTTCACAGCAGTATCCTGCGGTAGCCAAAAACTAAAAGCAAAGAGTTTTGCCCATTGTTTGGTGAACGGCAGAAAATACTCTAGTACATCAACATATTGGACTGTTATGATGTATAAAATGATGAATATAGGAAGTCAGAGAGCCATGGGCGCACTGAAGCATTAATCTCGAGCAAAGGAAACAAAACCAAAAAATAATATTACACAATGATTATAAAAATGAAAATGAAAACAACACTAAAAGAAAACTGACTCAAACTGATTGCAGTGAACAATTTTGGTTCCAGGAAAGAGAGAATAAAATACATAGGCCTTGTCTCAAAAGACTGGTAAGGAACACAATATAGAACTTTGTATGGGTTATCAGATGTGATTGTTTTTTTTTCCTGTGAATATGGGAAAGTTCTTTTTTTTCCTTTTTTTAAATTTTAATTTATTTTTAATATGTTTAGTTTTCAGCATTGATTTTCACATGCGTTTGAATTACAGATTTTCTCCCCATTTCCACCCCCCCACTCCAAGATGGCGTACACTCTGGTTGCCCTGTTCCCCAGTCTGCCCTCCCCTCCGTCCCCCCATTCCCCTCCCATCCCCCTTTCCCTTACTTTCTTGTAGGGCAAGATAA
>CM053622.1:691643630-691685009 GCA_028646595.1 Phalanger gymnotis | reverse complement strand
TCTGGCACCTCACAGATATATTACCAAAGCACATATATCCTTAGTCAAGATCCCCAGTTGAGAGTAAAAGAGCAAGAAATTCCAGTTCCCCAAATTTGCTCTCTTAGTTTCTTCAGTCTCCTGTTTGTGACTCCCTTCAATCCATTTGTCCCAAATTACTTGACTTTTCCAACTCACCCCCTTTAATTTTCTGTCTTAACAGTATCAGCAATGAGGAATATAAGAAGGGAAAGAGTGGGCCAAACAATACGAAACAAATAGCATTGTCCTCATCTGTTACAATTAATGTGTATATAGCACTTTAAAGTTTTCACATGATTTTCCTCTTAATAACCCTATGAAGTAGATAATGAAAGCATGAGCATCCTCATGTTGCAAAGTCTGGCAGAAGTCTGAGGCTCATGTAGCTAGGAGAAATCATAAAAGGAATTAGAAACCCATTCTCTTCTGAGTGTAGGTTTAGCATTCTTTCCACTGAACTCTACTATCGTTGAAGTTACAAAAAAAAATACTATAGTAGGTATCAAGATATTCGATGTCAGGTTCTAGCTCTTGGACTAACAATATTCACAATAAATAGAATGCAAAAAATGGGGGAAGGCAGATTTACTAGAAGCTGGATCAGGAAAGGCTTCGTGTTGAATGTGGGACTTGAGCTGGGCTTTGAAGAAAACAAATGTCTTCTCCATGTTCTAGACATGAAGATTATGGATGGCAAAAGCAGGGAGATGGTATGATGATATAATTGTCTTGAATGATACCCAATTTCCCCATCATTGATGCATTCAATTTAGAGTTACATATGAAAGAATGGTCATGGCATATGCATATATATATATATGCACATATATGTATATATATATACCTTGTCATATTGTTTAATTAAATAGCTGAGCACTAAATTACACAGGTTGAACACCTTTTATGTCAAGTAGCATTGACTATGTTGTTGCTAATGAAGAATATAACATGGGAGAAAAGATTTTATAAAGCTACACAGTGCTGAGGCAAGGACCTTCTTGATACGCAATAAATCAAAATCTTTCCTTTACTAAGCTGAGTCTATTGAGATATGGGTGAGGGGGGCAGGTGCAATCACTTACAGTTTTTATTTCCCTGGGGCAGTATCTGTTGTTGTTCTTTATCAGATATTTTATTAACAGACTATAAGTATCTACAGCAGGCTGTATCTATGATGTTAGTAATCATTTACCTCAGGAGTTTTTGTGATTGTGAGACACAGATAATGTTAGTTGGTGCACTTTCAAATCCCATGTTCTCATTTTTTCATAGCACCTTAGTAAGTGAACAGAATTAATGTAAGTGTGAAACACTGAAAAATTGAGACCCATATTAATATATTCTTAGAAAAAATACGTTCTTTCTCACTAAAAATGTCACCACAACTTTAATAAGAGTTTCAGGGGATTTGTGACCATTTTAAAGTTGTTTAAAGAAATCACCAGGTGATAACTCAATACCTAAATGTTCTCTGAAAGGAACTGTGAACAAAATTATTTATCACTTTCTTGTCCTACATCTTGAAAGATAATATCATATTAGGGAGAGCTTTAGGGCATTTTGCCAAAGTTAGCCATGTTTATCTTATGCTGCCTCTAGCTCCAGGCTCTACCTCCTTCGGGAACCCATGCTCCTACTCTGTGACTGGTTTTGGAGGATAAACATTGGCCTTATCCTGCCCTGGTCTCAGGTCCATCATGATGTCTCCTAGTAATTTTCGTTCCACTCACCTCTTTCCAACTAGCCCCTCTGACTTCTCCTTGGAAAACTCTCCTCCCTGGCTCCTGCTCCCTTATATGTATTGCTTCCCTCCATTTAGCATGAAATCTCCTTGAAGACAGAGCCAGTCTTACTCATTTGTATTTGTATTCCAGCACTTAGCATAGCGGCTGGCACACAGTAAGTACTGAATAAATAGTTTTTAATCATTCATTCAACAGACATTTAATTCTCCCACCTCTTTTTGTTGTTTTGCTAGGCATTGAGGGAGATAAAGTTACTTCTCTCAGGCATTATGGAAGATATTTATATAAATTGTATATAAAATAATCTAAATGCTTTAAAGTTCATAAGAAGAAATAAGTCCAATTGGTCAAAACCAATTGGTACATGAAGCAGCCAGTGGCATAGTGGATAGAGTGCTGGGTTTGGAAGTCCGGAAGAGCTGAGTCCAAATCTGGTCTTAGATGCTAAGCATATGATTCTAGGTAAGTTACTTAACCTTTCTCAGGCTCACTTTCCTCAACTATAAAGTGGGAATAATAGTAGCACCTACCTCACAGGATTCCTTTGGTGACAGCAGGAAAATTATTATGAGGGCATTAACATGAGAAGGATGTTGTTCCATCAGAAAATAAGAAAATAATTTAGAAAAGCTATAGCTACTATGTATAACTGTGAAGTCAAACTCAAATGGGGTCAATAAATCATACGTAGTTTATCAAGAGTCTGAAGCAGGAACCGAACCTTGCTTTTATGAGTCCAAACTTTTAAATAAATGTGTGTGTGTATATATATATATACATACATATATATATATGCACATAATGTAAATACTACATAGGAACCTTATAAAGAAACCATGGAATGTTAAGAGCTGGAAGGAACTTTAGGAATCATCTTTTCTAATTTTCACCCAGTACAGTAATCTACTTTACAAAAATCTTAATAGAAAGTCATTCTATCTCCACTCAAACTTTTCCAATGAATTGAGGTCCAAGCAAGGAATTATTTTTTTTAATGAAGACTTTTCCTGTTCCCTCTTCTTTCCTATAGCAGATAGGAAGGAGAAGAGCTGCTGTTTTCCTGAGATTAATGAATAAAACTGTGTAACCCTGGGAAGTCACCTAACTTCTCAGCCTTTTTCCTCATCTGTAAAATGGGGACAATAAAGCACTGATCTCCTGTAATTGTTGTGAAGCTCAAAGAAGCTAACCTTAAAGTGCTGTGCAAATATTAGCTATTATGGTAAGACTAGAAACTGTCAGAGGTGCCAAACACGTGGCCCACAAACCATGTAATCTACAACACTGCTGAAAACAGCCTGAACTTGATTAAAATGTAATTAGGAGAAATTTAACAAAATAAATACAAATGCAATAGAACATAGATAATGTGAATATGTGGGTTTGTAAGTCAATATGAGGCCTAGTTTAAAGAGAGCTTCCAGTGATAGGGATTAAACAAACAACTAGTTGCAGGATCTAAGGCTCAAAGCAAGAGAACAATAGCTAGCTTCCATTATAATATAAGACTCTTCGTCTTTCTTCTATTTTCTTCCCCCCATCCTCAACCCAACTAGTTCAGATAAAGGCAATGTAACTCTGGACTCTGATGAATATTTGAATATTTGCATAATTAAATCACTTTAGATAGAATGCATTCAATTCAACTTAATAGACATTTATTAGACACCATCTATGTGCTGGACACTATGCTAAGTGCTGGGGGTACAAGTAAGAAAAATGAAAAATGGACCCTGCCTTCAAGAAGATTACAGTCTAATAGGGGAAGACAAAACACAAAGGATGCTGAAAGGGGTATGTGTTGGGGTGGGCAGAGATTAGGGCACATTATATTCCATGGAATAGAAACTAAACAGAGCAACTGATGGAAAATAAGAGATACCTGGAAAGGTCTGAGGCCTCTATAACTGAAGGCTTTAAGAGGAGTTTATTGCTGTACCTTAAGGCCCTCCAATCAGAAGGGGAGAGACAGCTGAGGCTGTTGAGAAGGTGTTGCACATGGAAAGCTGTGTCAAGGCTCAGATTCAATCTAGCCCAGATAGATTGAATCTGACTCCCTTGTGAAAACAGGTGTCACAAAGGGTGGGATTTCTTAAGACAACCTATTATGGTGAATCCCTCATAAACTTGGTCTTCTTGCTTGGCTGAGAAGGCTTGAGTCGAATTCTTTCAGTAGGACCCGGAGTATAGGTATTTTGGGGTCTCGAGCACTCCTAAAAATGTATGGTTCCCTATCTATCATCATTTTTCTTTAACTTCTTCATTTTTTTTGTTTGGTTCCCTGACTGGGAATACTGCTCATCTCAAGTTCTTCTTCAGCCAAGACTGGAAGGTAAGCCTCTCCCTCTCCCAATCTCCTTCTCATTCTCCAAGCATTTTGGAGGCACTTTTCAGGCCTGACTTTCTGGGTCCCCAGTAGGTCAGACAGCTGCTCGCTGTCTAGGACTCAGCCTGATGCTCTCAGGTTCTTGGTCCAGTGATTTATATTGGAGGCCATGGACCTGGGCACACCTTCTGAAGCACAGGGGACAAGGACAGATGCCCTATCCAGAAGTGTGCCCCAATTTTCTTAATTTTCTCGGCCCTAGGGAATGGGAAAACCTCAGGTACCTTTTAGTGTTTATTTTTCCTGTCTTATTTTGTTCCCTTTTGAGCTTACTCCCAGATCCTCCTTGAGGAGGAAAGGACTTCCAGTCCCCCAAGACCATAATGGGTCAATCCTCTTCAGTGCCCAAAAATTCACCTTTGGGTTATCTTTTACAAAATTGGAAAAAATTTAGTTTCTCTAAACGACTTAAAAAGAAAAAAAAACTTGTGTATTTTTGCAACACTGTTTGGCCTCACTATCACCTAGAAGGCCAGGAATCATGGCCCTTTGGGGGGAATTTACAATATAATACTCTTTTGCAGCTGGAGTTATACCATTGCAGAGAAGGAAAATGGAGAGAAATTTCTTACATAATGGCCTTTGTTGAGCTTTCTCAGAATCCCATTCTCAGAAAAGATTGTAAGATCCTCACAACTAAAGCCCCCCCCCCCAAAGGGACAATGCAGGTCAACAGGACATTTTGGATAACCCCCTCCTTATGGCCCCCAGGGCTTTGGCCCCAGCCCCTCCACCTGCTCCCCAACCTCCCTGGAGCACCCTTGTTTCCTGTGCTCCCCCTTCCGTGGCTACCCCCTCTTTTTCTTGGTTTCCTGTAGTGCAACCCCTCTCTTTTCCTGCCTCCTTCACAGTCCAAGTCTCCTACCCTGCATCTCATCCCATGGCCCCTCCCCCCCTTAGTGACCACTGCTCAGGTCCCAGCCAAGGGTCTGGTTGAGGTGATTCCCTCTGTGGCCCCTTCCCCAGAAGGGACCCCTACTCAGGTTCTGGCCTCTTGGCCTGCCCCTATTTCAGGCCCTGAAGTGTCTACCACCATGGGCCCTACCTCCAAGGCAACCTCTACTTAGATTCCAGCTTCCAGCCCTGCCCCCACAGCAATATCTCCTCCCCTAGCTCCTCTCGCACACTCAGGTCTCTGGGGGACCTCCCCCTCTGACCTCTACTCCTCCTCAGGTACCAGCTGATCTTCTCCCTTGCCAGCCAGATGTCCTGGCGTTGCAGTCTGATCTAATTCAGCCAACACCCCCCAGCCCCTCCCTCACCCAAAGTGAGACTTCCTATATCCCTTCCAAAGCTCCAGTTCCCACAGAGCCTTCAAGGCTTTTTCCCCTGAGGAAAGTGCCTACCACCCCTATGGGGACAAGGAGAGTGCATGTTCCATTCTCCATTTCAAATTTCATTCGAATTAAAGAAGAACTGGGGAGATACTCAGAAGATCCCACTAAGTTTACTGAGGGTTTTAGGCATCTGTCCCTACAATTTGAACTTTCTTGGGGTGATTTGCATATCCTTTTCTCTCCTGTTGTAGCACTGAGGAGAAGAGGAGAATCTGGGAAGAAGCCCCAAAATTTGGGGATTGTTTGGCTAGCCATTACCCCATGAAAATATCCGCCAGGAACAGCTGCTGTTCCCAATAGTGACCCAGGACAGAATTATGAAAAGAATGAAGATAGAGGAAAGAGAGACCATATTATAATTTGCCTGTTAGAAGGCCTAAGAACTGCATTTCAAAAGCAAATAAATTTTCAAAAAATTAGGGACATCACTCAGGGAGAAAAGGAAAACCCCGCTCTTTTCCAAGCCCAGCTAGTAGAAGCTATTAAGTATACAAATTTGGATCTTGATTCTATTGAAGGGGTGGCAATACTTAATATATATTTCATTAATCAGTCTGTCCCAGATATTAGGAGGAAACTGCAGAAATTGGCAATGGGACCCCAAACACCTCAGGCCCAATTACTGGACGTGGCCTTCAGAGTTTTCAACAATAGAGACCTGGTTGCAGCAGAGGAAAGAAAATGCAGAGAAAGAGCTAGAGACAGAGAACACGCTCAATTCCTGGCTGCTGCCATGGCCAGGAAACGACCCTAGGAGCACCCCTCCAGGGGGCCCCTCAGAAGAAGCCCTGCGACTTGGGCAGTGGGGAAATCTGCTTTCGATGCTACAAGGAGGGTCACTGGTCCAAGGAGTGCCCCTCTAGGGCACCCCCCTGGAGGAAGCCTCCAGCATCCACGTCTCCAGGACCGTGCCCAGCATGTAACCAGGAGGGACATTGGAGGAAGGATTGTCCCTGAGGTTGGAAAAGTGGTAGAGCCTCCTCCTGGTACCCTGTCCTCCAGTCTTTTCAAGACTCGGAAGGAGGGGAAAGCCTGGGGCTTGACAGCACTCCCACTTTTTCCATCTCTCTCATGGAGCCCTGGGCAAAATCAAAGCTGAAGGTAAGGTTACCCACTTTATCACGGCTATGTTATCTTGTTTTAACTGATTGCCCTGGTCCTACATGCCCCTGGACCCATCAGGTCATTGGCATCAAGGATCTGTTGTTTGAACACTCCTTTCTTACACTCTCTTCTGGCCTTGCTCCCTTGCTGAGAAGGGACTTGATGGTGAAATTGGGAAGCCAATTTTCTCTAGTTAAACCTCATAACTCCCTTTTCCCTCTGTTTACCAGACCTCCCCATGTTTCCTCAGAGGTGTGGGAGAGGGTTGAGCCAATTGTTTGGCATCAGGGAATTCCTGGGCAAGCTACTTCTGCCACCCCAGCCATAGTTCCCCTCCATTGCCTTCAATATCCAATTAAGCCCAAGGCTTAGGAGGGATTGCAACCATTAATTGCCACTCAAGACCCTGACTCACCCCCTCTAGAGTGGGGCCCTGACCACGCTAAAGCTTTTGAAACTTTGAAAACTAAATTGATCACAGCTGCAGGATTAGCTTTACCTAATCTAGACAAACTTTTCACTTGGTAAATTGATAAAGGGAGAGGACAGGCTTTGGGAATCCCAATCCAATCCTTAGGACCAGAACCCAAGCCAGTTGACTGTTTTTCAAAACAATTAGACACCAAGGCTGCTACAGCCACTCTAGTTGAAGAAGCTTCTAAACCTCTAGTTGACCAGCCTTTGGAAGTTTCGATTCCCCAGATTCAGAGCATCCTAGAAGCAGAGAGCCATCGGTGGCTGGCTAGGCCAAATATCACCAATATCAAGCCTTCCTCTTAGACACCCCTGATCTAATTCTTTGGGTGTGCCACACACTCCTGAACCCTAAAGTAGTGTGGTACACAGAACAAGTGTTTAGGGTAGCTAGGTATGAAATAGTCATCTTTAATTCCCTCCAGGTAAATTATTCTTTCTCTATATTCCTACACTGTCTGTTTGGTGCTTGTTTGATTAATCTCCTTGCCAAGTTTATCTCCTCCAGGCTCCAAACCATCAACTTCCAGATGACTGCTCAGACTATGTACCCCTTGAACTGGATCCATCAAGGCAGGGACAGCTCTACACCCCTTGCCAGCAGGAAGAAATTTCAGAAGCTGAGACCTTTGCCCTTTATCCCAAAAGAATTTGTTTGAGGAGGGAATGATGATGGCACAGTGTCTGGGAACCCCCTTGAATCTGGAATACAGTCTCTGGGAGCCCCCTTGAACTCTCCTTGAATCTTCCAACTAGATCTGGCCTTCCCCTAAGGCCATAAGCCTTACATTACCATTAGGCCCAAATCTCCAACTAGCCTAGGCTACCCTTAATCCTGATCAAAATATCTATACCCTAGCCCAGTTACCCTAGCTTTCTTTTTGTCCATCATCTCCAGGTAGCCTTCAGCTATTTCCCCACCCTGGATTCTGACCTCATCTGGGTCTTCCTTAGACTCTTCCTCAAGACCCTCCCTAAACCCCTCCTCTAGTCACCCCAGACCACCCACCCAATCTTTGTGTATGTAATCCCACAATCTTTGTGTATATAATCTCCATCTTGCCTCCATGAAGGTGCTCAGATTCAATCTAGCTCAGATAGATTGAATCTGGCCCCCTTGAGAAAACAGGCATCACAAAGGGTGGGATTTCTTAAGACAACCCAATTATGGTAAATCCCTAATAAACTTTGTCTTTTCCCTCGGCAAAAAAAAGAAGAAAGTTGTGCCAATCAGTATGGTGATATTTCAGATAATCACCTTATTGGGGGATGCAGGGGAGGCATGATGTGGAACCCAGCAGAGCAGCTGATGGTAAATGAAGAGAATCAATAGGAATTTACTTTCCTCTTTCCATCTGCCTTCAAAGGTCTACTTTCTAGTTTTCTCTCTGAAGAGGATCTGGAATCATGTGTAGCCTCTTTTGAAGCAAGGATCCAGAAGAAGACTGGCTCAATTTTCCCAGGCTCTCAGGCCCACTCTGCAGTTGAAATAGGCATGAAAGGTCACTGTCCACCAATAAGGAGGATCTTATTCAAATTTCCAGAGTTACCTATTGAAGCCTTTCCAAGGGAAAACAGTGCTTTGCCCAGTTTCCTCTAATCATTTGGCATTTAATAGCACTTTCTAGATATCTATATGTGCCATAGAGACCAAAGTTCTTAGTCACCAAAGAGAACAGCACAAACAATATAAAAAAGAACCTTAATTCCCCCCTTGTAATGTGCACCAATTATTCTTTACAGAGAAGAGATAAGAAACTGATTCAGACTGTGAAGTATTTAAACCTTTAGCACAACTGAAAGTGTTCAAGTAAAGTTTAGTTAATCTCTTGTTAGATACATTGTACGGGCCATGGAACCTTCATTGTTGGTCCCATCTAGCTCTAGACCTATATTTGTAAGATGACCTCTGGGATCCCTTCCAACTGTGAGATTTTGTCATTCTATACATTGCTATATTACTGGATATTCCATAAGAAAACCAGCCCTGGACCCTTCTGATTATATGCCAATATCTGACTGAATGCCTACTAGGTCCCTAGAATCATTGAACCCATTAGCTGTGGGTGATAGAAAGTAGGAAGATGCCTAATTATGAAGGGCTTTCAATAGCAAATGAAAACTTTACAACTGATCCTAGAGGTAATAGAGAGTTTATTGAGTAGGGAGTGATATCGTCAGATCTAAACTTTACATAAATCACCTTGGCAGCCAAGTAGAGAATGGATTGGGAGACACTTGATGCAGGGAGACTAATTAGCAGATTATTTCAATAATTCAAGAAAGAGATAATGAGACTAAATTAGGATGGTAGATTTGTGAGGAGAGAGAAGGGGACTTATATAAGGAATGTTACGATCAGAGCACAGTCCTTCTATATTGCCAGAAGCCAGGAAATATCCTTTTCCAAATCATTCCCAAATGCATACATATGGATTGAAGGGACCTATGGTTTTGTCAGATGACTGCTTATATGTGCTATCAAGTAGTAGCTAAATACTAAATTAATGGGAGTTTGAAAAGAAATATCCCCTCCAGCTTCTCAGAAGAAGATGCTTCATATCTGTCACTGATGCCATATTTTGATATGATGACTGCCACAGACTTTGAAATGTTTAATTATAAATTGAATTTTGAGATAAGTTTCACAGTTACAATGTGTGAAAAATATTTCACACTATGTGAGCTTCTAAAATGTTTTCTTGGAGAAAATATTCACAGCTTTCTTTTTCATTTCAAGTTACCTTTTGAACACTAAATTCATTTTACTTTGTTAAAGTTAAAAGAAAATCATATATCCTCATTGCAAAACTTCCTATGATTGCAGAAGCACCATTTGCTAAAAAATCACATGAAGCATACTTCCTTCACAACTGGTGGGAAGAGCAAAACTTACAATGTAAATTAATGTCTAGTAAATGGTTTGCCCATATTTTAGCACTTAGAAAATTCCTTCTATTTAAATTCTCATTGCTTAAAATAATGTATTGTTTAGAGAGGCAGTGTAGTATCCTACTTAGAATTCTGGACTTGAAGTTGGGAGTTCTGGTTTTCAGTCCTGCTTCAGAAACTGATTAGCTGTATGGTCACAATCTCTCAAAGATTTAATTTATTCATCTGTAAACGAGGCACATGATACTTGTTATACCAACCTCACAAGGAGGTGAGGAAAGTGTTTTGAAAATGTTGTGAATTCCAAATTCTTTCCCTTCCTCCTACCTCTTGAGAAGTCAAGCAATATGATATGGATTATAGATGTGAAGTCATGCAAAATATATTTCTATGTTAGTCACACAAAAGAAAGCATGTGTAAAGAAGTTTTTTTTTTAAAAGTATGCTTCAATCTCCACTCAGAGGTTGCCAGATTTCTCTTTGGAGGTGGATAGCATTTTCCATCCTGGGTCCTTCAGAATTGTCTTGGATCAAACTTACGGGATGCAGCAAAAGCAGTTCTTAGGGGAAGTTTTACATCTGAATGCTTACATTAATAAAATAATGAAGAAGGAGATCAATGAATTGGACTTGCAACTGAAAAAGCTAGAAAAAGAACAAATTGAAAATCCCCAATTAGATACCAAATTAGAAATATTGAAAACCAAAGGAGAGATTAATAAAATTGAAATCAAGAAACCTGTTGAACTGACATATAAAACTAAGAGCTGGTTTATGAAAAAAAACCCAATAAAATTGATAAACCTTTGGTCAATTTGATTTTTAAAAAAAGAAAGAAGAAAACCAAATTACTAGTATCAAAAATGAAAAGGGTGAATGCACCGCCAATGAAGAAGAAATTAAAACAACAATTAAGAATTGTTTTGCTCAATTGTGTGCCCATAAATTTGATAATCTTAAGGAAATGGATGAATATCTACAAAAACATAAATTGCCCAGATTAACAAAAGAGGAAGTAAAATACTTAAATAACCCCATCTCAGAAAAAGAAATTGAGCAAGCCATCAATGAACTCCCTAGGAAAAAATCTCTAGGGCCAGATGGATTTACAAGTGAATTCTATAAACATTTAAAGAACAATTAACTCCAATACTTTATAGACTATTTGGGGAAACAGGCAAAGAAGAAGTTCTACCAAATTCTTTTTATGATACAAATATGATACTGATTCCTAAACCAGGAAGAGCCAAAACAGAGAAAGAAAAGTATAGACCAATTTCCCTAAAGAATTTGGATGCAAAAACTTTAAATAAAATATTAGCAAAAAGATTACAGCAACTCATCACGAGACTAATACACCAGGTAAGATATATTCCAAGAATGCAAGGCTGGTTTAATATTAGGGAACTATCAGCATAATTGATCATATCAACAACAAAACTAGCAGAAACCATATGATTATCTCAATAGATTCAGAAAAAGCTTTTGATAAAATACAACCACCATTCCTATTAAAAAAACTAGAAATCATGGGAATAAACAGAGTCTTCCTTAACATAAGTAGCATCTTCCTAAAACCATCAGCAAGAATTATATGTAATGGAGATAAGCTAGATGTATTTCCAATAAAATCAGGGGTGAAACAAGGATATCCATTATCACCCCTACTATTCAATTTGGTATTAGAAATGTTAGCTTTAGCAATTAGAAAAGAAAAAGAAATCGAAGGAATTTGAATAGGCAAAGAAGAAACAAAGTTGTCACTCTATGCAGATGATATGATGATATACTTAGGGAATCCTAGAGAATCAAGTAAAAAACTACTTGAAATAATAAATAACTTTAGCAAAGTTGCAGGATATAAAACAAACCCACATAAATCTGTGGCATTCCTATATAAGACTAACAATGCCCAACAGCAAGATATATAAAGAGAAATTCCATTTAAAATTACTGTAGACACTATAAAATATTTGGGAGTCTACAAGCCAAGACAAATCCAGGAACTACATGAACACAATTACAAAACACTTCTCATACTAATGAAGTCAAATATAAATAAATGGAAAAATATCACTTGCTCGTGGTTAGGCTGAGCTAATACAATAAAAATGACAATTTAAATTAATTTACTTATTTAGTGCCATATCAATCAAAATACCAAAAAAATATTTTATAGAACTAGATAAAGTAATAATAAAATTCATCTGGAAGAACAAAAGATCTAGAATATCAAGGGAATTAATGAAAAGTAATGCTAGGGAAGGAGGCCTAGCCATATCAGATATTAAGCTGTCTTAAAAAGCAGCAATCACCAAAACTACTTTGTACTGGCTAAGAAATAGAATGGTGGATCAGTGGAATAGTTTAGGTACCCAAGATGCAGCAGTCAGTGAATATAGTGATCTACTCTTTGATAAAACCAAAGAGTCAAGCTTCCAGGATAAGAACTCACTATTTCACAAAAACTGCTGGGAAAACTGGAAAATAGTATGGCAGAAATTGGGCATGGACCAATATCTTACTCCATATACCAAAATAAAGTCAAAATGGGTTCATGACTTAGATATAAAGGCTGATACTACAAGAAATTTTGGAGAGAAGGGAATAGTTTACCTGTCGGACTTATGGAGAAGGGAAGAATTTATGACTAAACAACAGATAGAGAGCATTACAAAATGGAAAACAGATAGTTTTGATTACATTAAATTGAAAGGTTTTTGTACAAACAAAGCCAGTGCAACCAAGATTAGGAGGGAAGCTGAAAATTAGAAAAGAATTTTTACAACCATTTTCTCTTAGAAAGGCCTCATCTGTAAAATACACAGGGAACTGAGTCAAATTTACAAGACTACAAGTCATTCCCCAATTGATAAATGGCCAAAGGATATGAACAGGCAGTTTTCAGAGGAAAAAATTAAAGCTGTCTATAGTCATATGAAAAAATTCTCTAAATCACTATTGATTAGAGAAAATGCAAATCAAAACACCTCTCAGGTACCACATCTCTCCTGTCAGATTGGCTAAAACAGGAAAATGATAAATGCTGGAGAAGATGAGAGAAAGTTGGAACACTATTGCATTGTTGGTGGAGTTGAGAACTGATCCAACCATTTAGGAGAGCATTTTGGAACTATACCCAAAGGACTATAAAAATGTGCATACCCTTTGACCCAGCAATACCACTTCTAGGGCTGTAACCCAAAGAGATCATAGAAAGAGGAAAAGGACCTGTATGTACAAACATATTTCTAGTAGCCCTTTTTGTGGTGGTAAAGAATTGGAAATCAAGGAGATGCTCATGAACTGATGAATCGCTATACAAATTGTGGTATATGAATGTAATGGAATAGTATTGTGCTATAAGAAATAAGGAGCAGGTGAACTTCATAAGAACCTGGATAGTCTTATATGATCCTGATGATGAGTGAGGGAGCAGAACCAGGAGAACATTGTACACAACCACAGACACATTGCTTCTGTGATGACTAACTTTGATAGACTTTGCTCTTCTCAAGGTTCTAAGACAGCTCCAAAATACTCATGATAGAAAAGGCTATGCACATCCAGAGTCTGAATGCAGATTGAAGCAAACTATTTGCTCTCTTTTAAATTTTTTTTATTTCATTTTATTTTTGGTTTTGTTACATCTTTCTCATGGTTCATTTCATTGGTTATAATTCCAAAGGTCATGAAGGCAGCTAAGGCAGGTGATGTGGAGTCCTTAGAGTTTGGTTAGGCATCGAAGATGCCAAGGTCATCCATTACATACCAGCCATCACCAGTCATCTTGATTTTTATCTTGCCACTGGACTTCAATAACTCTGGAAGAGAGAGTGAGGCTAACAACTTTGTACAACTCTGCCTCACTTAAATCCAATTCACATGCAAGTCAAGACATCACCCATGATGTCACTGGTCCTCTTCAAAACTGAAGGATGAACAATATAATCATATTGCCTTGCATTTATTTTCATACTTTGATTCATTTGGGTGCCATTACTATCTCCTATGTAAATGCATCATGGATTGTGATATCAGGGTCCAAGTGTAGTGTTTCTACTGTAATTGATGGGGAAAATAAGTTATTGAAATGTTTTTGCAAGTCTTTTCCATTTTCTTCTGTTTAGAGTCATATTTCCATGTTAAAAAGTCATTGAATGCCTTTGGGATTACTTTGTTGAGTATAACCTGCAAAGCTTTCTTCAAACTGTTTTTACCCTTTGCTTCTTCATTCTGCTTTATTATTCATCATCATCCATCATTCTTCTTCAGAATATTTTATTAATGAGTTTATATTCAAATCCAACATTTTCAACTGGCAGCTATCTCTCTTCATTTGGCAAGTAAGTCAGATGTTTGCCTAGTCTCTTCTGAGAACCAAGTTGACACTGCACCTTTATTGATTATCTTTGTTGTCTGACCACTTAACCAGTTGCAAACCTATCATTTTTTCCTACATATGATCTAGATGATGTTATTCTACCTTTTTCACAAGAATAATAATCAATATGATATTGTTTATTAAGAATCTACTATATGCAAGGCACAAAATACCAGGAAGTGGGAATACAAAGACAGTGACAAAAAAAGTCCTTGCCCTCAAGGAGCTCATATTCTAGAGATAAATTTAAGATAACTTGAGGAAAAGAGGAGCATTCATAATGTATCAGAGAAGGCTTTCCCAAAGAGGCTGGTTGCAATTAGCTGAGCCTAGAAAGAAACAAAGGATTCTGAGAGGTATGGAGGGAGTGCATTCCAGTTATAGGAGATACAGCCTGTGTAATGGCACAAAGGAGGAAATGTACTACAGAATTTGGGAAATAGCAAATAAGTAATTTTGTCTGTAACAATGAATGCATGAAATAGAATAATGCAAAATAATTGTGGACTGGAAAGATGGAATCAGATCGTGAAGAGCTTGAAATGCCATACAGAAGAATCTATATTTTATCCTCAAGACAATAGGGAACTCTTGAAGACTCTTGAGCAGCAATTACCACAATGAGATTCATATTTTAGTTATATCGCTTTGGTCTCTGCTGAGGATGGATTTGGAGAAGGGAAAAGCTGGAAGCAAGGAGACCAATTAAGAGACTATTGGAATAGTCTAGGCTTGAGGTAATTAGGGTTGAAACTAGGATGGTGGTGATGTGAGTGAAGAGAAAGAGCAGATTTGAAAGATGAGGAGGAGAAAGTACTATAGAATTTATGAGTTGGCAACTGATTGTATATGGAGGGAACAGAGATGTAAGAGTCAAGGATGACTCTTGATACTGTATATATGGTGGAAAGATACCCACAACAGCAAAAAGGAAATTTGAAAGGACAGATTTTTTTGAGGGGTGAGCGAGTAATGATTGAGAGGGAGATAATAAGTTTTACAAGGGCAATTATAGAGTGTTATAAAGAAATATTTGACAAGGTCCTTGTCAGGGATCATTATAAGACAGTGCATCTTCAAATGCTTTGTTAAATACAATAAGAAACCTGACTGTTGGGTGTAGGCAATCACTGCTATGGGTGGCCTAGAAGGAGAGAGATATTGGTTAGGCCTTACTAAAACACTGGGTTTCATTTGCATCTCCATATTTAAATAGGGGCAAACTGGTAATTTGGGGTATATAGGATCATAGATTTAATGCTGTTAGGGTCATTAGAGGTCATTTGATCCTCATTTTACAGATGAGGAAGTTGAGCTGTATGTGGGGAGTGAAGGTGATATGACTTGCCCAGGGTCACATAACTAATTAAGGCTAGGGGCAGGATTTGAACCTAGGTTAGTTAGCATTCTTTCCCTTATACCCCATGGATAAAAGCATATCATTTAATACACTAAAAATGTAAGAATTAATATACTAAAAATGTCTTTTCAGAAAACCTTTATGCTTCATCTAAAGATGATTCAGGTACATACTTCTCCCTCTATTCACTCTATGCCTACTCTGGGGTCTCAGAATTAGATAGATTCCTCTAGTTCATTAATTCCCCACCTGTTTATTTTACAACAGAGGGAATGCTTAGATTACTTTCATTTTATCATAACATCATAGTAGGGCATCATGGAGTCAATTCTTTGTCGGGTTCAGTTCAGACCAAATGGCCCCCAAAGACCCTTCTGATTTTGTGAATCTATGATTCTAATTCAAGTTTTCAAAACTAATTTATCATAAAAGGTTTCCTGAAAGAACCAGATGAAATGACATCAACTGGTCAGTAGAGAAGGGCTTATAGTCCACAGTGGCACTGATCAGGTTCATCACTGGTTGATAAAGGAGAAAGTCAGGTGTGGAGCATCAGTCAAACATCTGTAGTTAACTAATTAGTACATTGTAGAAGTATGAAGTTTCTGAAGCCTGTGTGTCCATGATACCCTTTCCTTTGTTGGCAGAGAAATGACCCTAATGCAAATTGGCTTTATAATCCTGGCCAAGTCAATTAACATCTCAGTGGCCCCAAGCAACTCTCTAAGTATACTTGCAGAACAAGTGCTGACCTTCATTAGCCAAAGAAATCTTTATACTAATGAAAATACAGCCTCAGTCCAAAGAAAAATATTACTTGACATGAGTGACCCTAAATTTAGGGGCAGGCCATATGAGAGAAAGAAAAAAGAACTATGACTCAATCATCTTATCCCGAGATGAAAAGATAGAGTATTTTTTAAAATAAAGCTTATTATTTTTGATTATTCTTTCTAGCTACCCTGAGTTCTGAGAAAATATGGATTGTAATGATGGTATAGGAAGGTCTTAAACACACACAAAACACATATTGTGTTTAAGACCTTCCTATTTTTATAACATACATGTTTTGCATGTGTTTAGGAATGATAAATGAAGAGCAAAATATGTTGTTCTTTAGTTGTGATTCTAGAAATAGGACCACATTTCCCTATACTAAAAAGAATAATGATGAAAGTGAGAGAGAACATTGTCATGTAATGGACAGAAGGCCAGACTTGTAGCCAAGTATAGCTGGGTTCACATCTGACCTTTGACACATGCTAGCTAAGAGACCAGCAACAACTATCTTATTAATTAGGTTATAGGAAATGGTCCTAAGCCACAATCTTTTATTGTAAGATTTAAGCATCAGATAATGGATGGAGTCCTCACTTTGAAAGTTTCCTAAGGTGATGAAATCCCAATTTGAACCCCTTCTAATTCCTGCTAATAATTGCATATGTATAGTGATTTATAATTTATATAGAATTTTCACATTTATTATTTCTTTGAATACTCACTAAAATCTAATCAGTTAGCTAGGCAATGCATTATTATCTTAGCATCTTTGAGTTGGAAAGGCTCATGGTAGCTTATGTTGGCAGCTGCAGAATGTTGAGCTTTATTGCTACAGATTTTAGGCAAGGGATAGGGAGGTTGATTGAGCATGTTCAGCCAGAACTAAAACTTAAATGTACCTCGGAGGCCATAAAGTGTAACAAAGGGATCCTACTTACTTCTTCTAATGACATGTTGCCTATGAGTCACCGTTGAACCCTTGCAGCCTAAACCTTTAGATGTTGACTTCCTCTAGACTTCTACTCTCATGTTATGGATTTCTGCTTTGGACTCTGCTTTCCCTTTTGACACCCACTTCTGCCTCTCTTTCCTACAAAATGGCTTGTTCGCCCAATATTTACTATTGCATTAATGTGATTTCAATAAGCGTATGCTAGAATTACTCTATCCCTAAGGCTGAGTCTGAACTGGGTCTGTGATACTGATTCAGCTGATTCTCCTTGGCAGGCCCTACTCATAGAGGGGCTAATAGAATAGTATACAAGCAAAAATTTCTTCTACCATTTCAGTGACAGTCAGCAATCCAGATTCTCCTTAGACGCTTCCAGGTGTAGGGTAGTTACAAGGCAGCCCATCCATGTTTGGCCAGCCCAAATTGTTCAGCGGGGTGGCATAGTAGGTAAAATGCTTGGCCTAGAATTGGGAAGACTTGAGTTCAAATTTGGCTCTAGAGGCTTACTAGCTATAACCGCTGCTTCAGTTTTTCAACTATAAAATGGGAATTGTAATAGCACCCACCTCACGGAGTTGTGAGGATCAAATGAAATAATACTTGGAAAGCCTTAGCACAGTGCTTGGAACATAGTAGGTGCTTAATAAATGCTTGTTTCTTTCCATCCACCCCCAACCCCCTTCATCCCTTCCTCTCTTCTGTTAAGATAAATTTTATTTCATTGGAATTTTGACCCTTGGTCCTAGTTCTACTCTGTAGAGCAACATAGCCTAAGTTGAATCACTCTCCCACATAATATTTTTCAAAATATACAACTAGAGTCATAATTTAAGTCTTTGTTTTTGAAAGCAAAACTAAATAAATAAATGAAAGTCCTTGTATGGACATAGTATAAGAATTGTGTTAATAGGCCCCATGTTTTTACCTGTTTTCCATGTTCATGAGAATATCATCCCCGATTTTCAATTTGCTCTTGCTCTGTAAGTGCTTGAGGTTCTAACTCTTAAAGGTCTTTCAATTAACCTATATTACTATGAAAAGTTTCAGTTCAATCCTTAATCAGCTTTTGAAATCTTACAGGACATATTCCTTGTATTCAACAGTTACCTGGAAGTAATTATATTAACTCTGTGGTTTCTATTTTCTAAGGTAAATAACCCTTTCCTACATCTCTGCCAAGTTAACATTGATGCAATTTAGAAAATCAGCTTCAATACATATATCAGCTTAAGGGAAACTAAGGTATCCTGTTTATGACTAATGCTTTGTAGGATCATTGGTCCAGCCCACTCATTTTACAGATGAAGAAACCAAGGCCCAGAGATTTGATGTGACCTGTCCAAAGTTATGTAGGCAGGTTCGAAGCAAGGTTGTATAACTGGGTTTTTGGGCTTCTTTTGCTGAATTCTATCTGGATACCTAGCAACAGAACAGAAAGCTTTATCGTTCTTGGCAGCATCAAACAAATTCAAAGACGTTTTAATTGTATAATTGTTATCATCACTGACCTGTCCCATTATCTATTTATTCATAACAATCAGTTGAATTCTCCCCTCACATCTACGACTCCTGGATGTAAGTTAGCTTAGGATATTCCTGTTGGCTGGAGTAAGAAACAGTCCAGATTCTCCAACAAGAAGGCCTGTGACCTTCCTTAGAAAAGGCTCACAAACTCATAGTTTATAGGGAAAATCCAAGTCTACTTAGCAAGTCTATAGACCAAATCATAACTCAAGAGTCCAAGAGAAACAACAATTTATATTTACCGAGGGCTTTAAAGTTTACATAACACTTTCCTTACAATAGATGTGTGAGTGTATTTTGTTGCAATATTTTATCAAGAATAATGTTAAAAACAGTAGGGAATTATAAATTCAATATTTGTTTCAGGCATGTATTATGTAACAAATGCATCATCAAAGAACATCCTTAAATAAACCTTCTGGTGCTCTTGTGTAATCAATGTATACAATTTAAACAAAAACTAGTTTTTAAAGTTAAAAAAAAGTTTTATTATGTCCATTTCACAAATGAGGAAACTGAGATTCTAAAAGGTAAAATCACTTGTCCATGGACACCCATATGTCAGAACTGGACTCGAACCTTGACTTCCCTAAAGTATTGAAGATGGTTGAACACCTATTGGAATATGAGCTCCTTTGGTGTAGGGACTATGTTTTTTACTTTCTTTGTATTCCCAGTGCTTAGCATAGTGTCTGGCACATAGTGAATGCTTAATAAATGCTTGTTGACTGACATTCTTTCGGATACTTTCTTCCTACTTTTTCATGATATTGTGCTCTCCTGATTCCCTTCTGATTTATTAAACCATTCCTTCTCAGACTCTGCTTCTGCAGTATTTTTATTTATGTCACACCTACTATTAGCACAGTGTCTGGAACACAGTAGGCACTAAAGGCTTATTAACTGCCTCATTTCACTCTATACTGTGATGTCATCAGCTCAGATGGGTTCAATGATCATTTCTATGCAGATATTTCCTGCATTTTTATATCTAATTCTAGTCCCTCTTAAGTCAAGGTCCACTTTACCAACAACTACCTGTTAGATATGTTAAACTGGATCTTAAAATAAACATGTCTAAAACTAAATTCAATATCTTTTCCCTAAATCCCTGCCTTCTTCCAAACTTCCCTAGTACTGAGAGTAACACCATCTCCCATTCACCTAGGCTCATAACCTTGGTATCATTCTTGACCCTCACTCACCCAACACATCTAGTATTTTGTCAAGCCTTGTCATTTCTACTTTCACAGCATTTCACAGATAAATCCCCTTTCCATGTCCATAACCACTGCCCTAGTTCAGGCTCCCATCGCCTCTCACCTTTCATGGCTTTCTAAATGGTCTCCATACCAAAAGTCTCTCCCAAATTCAATTTCTCCTCCACTTGGCAGCCAAGGTGATTTTTTCCTAAAGTGTAAGTCTGACAATGTCTCTCTCCTTCCTACCCACCATTCCCCCCACCTCACTGAGTTCTAATTGCTCCCCATCCCCAGAATCATGAATAAAATCCTCTATTTGGAAAGCTCTTCATAACCTACCTCCTGCCTGTTGTTGTTCAGTTGTGTCTGATCCTTTGTGAGCCCATTTTTGGGTTTTCTTGGCAAGGTTGCTGGAGTGGTTTGCCATTTCCTTCTCTAGCTCATTTTACAAATGAGGGCTCCTCCTTACCTTTCCAATATTCTTAAACTTTATTACCCTCCGTGAACTCTGTGAACAAACTACATTGGCATACTTGTAATTTCTTGAACCCAACACTCCACCTAGCATTTCCATGCCTTTGAACTAACTCTGTATCTGGAATGCTCACCCTCTTGACTTTCATCTCTTGATTTCCTTGTCTTCCTCAGAGATTCATCTCAAGGTATACCTTCTGCAGGATGCCTTTCCCAGTTCTCACAGCTGTCCCTACTTGTTCCCTGGCCACTCAAAATTTTGATTCAAGTCAGAATAGCCAGGGTAGGTTAGGAAGTTAGAATGAATTAGAACCCAGAGTTACGCCCTGCATTTTCTATATGCAATGCCATGTTGTGACTCATGTTATCATCATCACTCCTAGGTTGTTTTTTATTGTCTTTACAGAAGGCAAACTTTTGACTCTGATGTGCTCTCATCACTATCAGTAGCCCAGGTAAACAAATAGACACAGAGGAATGGGATGCTCACTCTGACCCCAACTCCCCACATAACACAATGGCATTGCTATTAATGTAAAAAGTAGACATGAAAGTTCCTCCATAGATTCTAACACAGAAGTCCTGGGCTAGGGCATAATACATTCCCCAGGAGAGTAAAATCAATATACCTTAAAAATCAATGTATATGTGTGTGTAGCTTTGTATATAGTATATATGTGCATTTTTGTTTGTTTTTGTTTTTGGAGGTAATTGGGGTTAAGTGACTTGCCCAGGGTCACACATGTCTGAGGCTAGATTTGAATTCAAGTCCTTCTGACCCCAGGGCTGATGCTCTATCCACTGTAACACCTACCTGCCCCTGTAAGTATATTTTTTAATTTGCTTAACTATGCTCCTTTTATTTTTTAGCAACACTAGTTTCACCCTTTCTTACCACTCTCTACTCAAATAAAGAAAAAAAAACATAATCTTTATAATAATTAAGCATAGCAAAACAAAAGAAAATCAGTCATTTGCCATGTTCAACAATATGTGTCATAATGCACCTTGATTCCAAAATCTGTCAAAGACTGAGTATTTCTACATCATCTGTCCTGGTCATGTTTGATCACAGCATTCATCAGAGTTCTTATTTAAGTCTATCAAAGTTGTTTTCCATTATGATGCTGTTATTACATAAACTATTCTCATGAATTTCCTTACTTTATTCTGTCAGTTCATATAAGTCTTCCCATTTTTCTCTGAATCTGTCCCTTCCATCATTTATGTTGTAGTACTATTTCTTTCTATTCATATAGCATAATTTGTTCAGCCATGCTCCAACTATTGGGCACCTCCTTGATTTATAAGTCTTGGCTATAACAAAAAAAGCAGCCCTAAATATTTTGTACATGTGGGTCTTTGACTTTCTTTGATCTGTCTGTGGTACAGTTGTGGTGTTACAAGCTCAAAGTGTAAGTACCATTTATTGATTTTAGGGGTATAATTTTAATTGAATTACAGAAGGGTAAGAGTACTTCATAACTCCATCAACAATGGAGTTTCCTTTCTTCCTGCTCCCCTTACAAAAACTTTAAATTTCTTTTCTTAAAATCATCTTTGCCATTCTGATAGATGTGAGGTTAGTGCTTGAGAATTGTTTTAATATGCATTTCTCTAATCATTAGTGATTTGAAAATTGTATTTGCATGTTGGATAGCCTGGATTTCTTCCTTTGAGAAATTCTCATTCATATTCTTTGATAATATGAGTGTATTTTAAAAATTAAACTAAAATTCTTCTACACTAGAACTGATGATTTCATTGGTATATGGCAGTTATGTCAAACTCAAATAAAAAGAGGCCATTAAAATGTACAAAAGGATCTCTGCCAGCTGAATATTGCCTTAGTTTTAAAATGTAATGTTATCTATGTTTTATTATATTTTAATTTATATTATTAAACATTTGCCAATTACATTTTAATTTGGCTCCATATCTGTTGTGGGTAGCATGTCAGCTGGCTCTCTGTTTGAAATCTCTAGTATAAGGGAACCCTAGGTGAAGAATTTCCTCTTCCAATGTAGACGAATACGACCTTCTTTGCCACTTATATTCTTAAAGAGTTGCCTGAGAGACACTGAGAGTTAAGTGACCTGCCCAGGCATACAGGCAGGTGAGACTTGAACCCAGGCCTTAGGTTCTAATGCCAGTTCTCTATCTCTTACAACAACCTGTCTCTCATATAGTACATACACTATAAAAAATATAGCATAAAAATAACAGTTCTGTCCTTTGAAGCAGCACAGCATAGATGGAATAGGCACTATTCTCATCAGGTTGTGGTCTTTTAGAATCTGCATCATGCTCCAAAAAAGTCTTCATCCTCTGAAATCAGCTTAGCTCTAAAACTCGTGCCTTATTTGTACCTTCCTCTTTCATGCTGTCTTCTCCCATCAAACTGTAAGCTCCTTGATATCAGGGGTTGTCTTTCTGTCTTTATTTTGCTGTTGTGTATCCCTAGCACTTTTCACAGTGCCTGGCACGTAGTAGGTGCCTAATAGATGTTTATTGACAGCTAGGTGGTGTAGTGGATATAGTACCAGGCCTGCAATCAGGAAGACTCGTCTTCCCTAGTTCAAATCCCACCTCAGACACCTACTAGCTGTGTGACACTGGGCAATTCACTTAACCCTGTTTGTTCCAGTTTCCTCATCTGTAAAATGAGCTGGAAAATGAAATGGTAAATCCCTCCAGCACCTTTGCCAAGAAAAACACAAATGAAGTCAGACTTGACTGAAAACAACTGAACACAGCGATCAAAAAGACTAGACAATTTGTTTTTGAAAGAGAATAAGATTTATAACATCGTTGAAGTTCATTTGCTAGGCAATAGGTAGGAATGAACCTGTTGCCTCTAAAGCAGTAAGTTGGGATGAATCAAATAAAATACTTGGGGAATTCCTTCACTTATGTTGATTTCAGGTTACTGCTCCTTTATTAGCTATTACGTGAGTTCATTGCAGATCTTTAAGTTTTCCTTTAATGGAATTTAGAATCTGTGGAGACAGCCACAAATATGAATTTACAGGAGTGTGACGATTGCTTGGGATATTTTCCACTGGCTTTTGAGTATCTGTGGCCAACAGTTAATTGATGGCAATTGACAAAAATCTCCCACCAAGACCTGTTAGCTAAGTTTATGCTTCAGAGTTTCAAGATAAAGCTCTCTCTCCTCCCAAGCAGGGATCAATAATAGGGAAAGAAAACAATCCTGGTCCATTGTGTATGACAGCACTAAGTGACAGTGGCCAATTTATTGCTTATTGTCAGTTCTGATTTGGTATAAAGAACAGTTTGTATATATTTATTATATTATTATGTTTTATTCATAGTATCATTCTTTCAGAAGCTGCTTGACATTAACTAAACAGAATACTATATACGAATCACATGTTTAGGCTAATATATTTCTTAAAGAAGAAGTCCAGTGGTAAAAAGTAATGTGGTTTTAAATTATGCAAACTCTCTCGTGTTTAATAATGTAAAATACATATAGTTTTCTCTTTCAATTTTCCACGTTTTTCTTCTCAAAATCTAAAAAGACTTCCAGGCATATTTATGTGTGTATGTTGAAGGTGGTATATATTCACTGCTACTTTACTATGCTCCATCTAATAAAAGATAATGAAACATAATATCATCATTTTGTAATGAATTAGAAAGCATTAAACGAAGGTTTACAGAAGTACTTAAGAAATCTCTTTTCTCTATAAACAACCTTTATGACTAACTAATTGAATTACCATTTGTCTGTGGCATCCAAAACTTTTAATGCTTGAGAAAAAAAATGGACTTCTTTCCCCAAAAAAAGATCGAGACCTTATTTTAAAACCATAGATAATTAAGTAAGAATATGAGATTTTAAATTGATTAGTTCAAATTCCCCTTTTTTCTTCTATTTCTTCAAGTTCTCTCCTCCTGGATAAGAAACTAATAAATAGCTCACAGATAATCAGATTTAGGAATGCCCTCAGAAGCTAAGTAACTTGTCTTAGGCCCCACAGTTCAGTTGTTTTTCACTTATCTCTAATTCTTCATGATCCTGTTTGGAGTTTTCTCAGCAAAGATACTGGAGTGGCTTGCCATTTCTCTCTCCAATTCATTGTGCAGATGAGGAAACTGAGGCAAAAAAGTGACTTGTCCAGCATCACAAGGCTAGGAAGTGTCCGAGGCGCAATTTGAACTCAGGAACATGAGTCTTTCTGACTCCAGGCCCAAAGCTCTATCCACTGTGCCACTTAGCTGCTTTCTTAGTCCACATAGTAACTATAAGTACTATAGTATATATACTGTAGTCCATAGTCCACTAGTAACTAACTAGATTAGTTGGAATTTGAAGTCCAGTCCTCTGATTCCAAATACAATTCACTTTCCATCATACGTGGCCTGTGCTGGCTTCCTAACAATACTATTTTATATATGTATATATGTAATGTATATAATATATATGTGTGTGTGTGTGTGTGTGTGTGTGTGTGTGTATGTGTGTATAACTGACCTGTTATTTCATTGGCACAGGGAACTCTACCTGGGGAACTCCCTCTGTCTTTTGTAGAACATAAGCATCTTGTCTGCAATTTATAATCTTAAAGAGTTGCCTGGGGTGTTGAGAGGTTAAGTGACTTACTGAGGGTCACACAGCCAGTATGGGTCACAGTTGAGGATTTGAACCAAGGTCTTCCTGACTTTGAGGCTAGTTTTCTGTCCATTATACCATGCTGACTCTCAATTAAAACATCCAGTGCTTACATATCTCTGTAACTGTTGCAAATATAAATCTGCTTATGCACCAACTCTATGCTATAAATACATCAGTCATATTTGTAATCATAATAGAACAAATAAGAACAGTTTTTGAATGTGTTTGTTATAGGGTAAATATATGATCAACATACTTCATAGACATCACCAGCTAGTTTATGTATTTATTCTACTAACAGGATGCTACAGAGTGGTATAAAAAAAAGTGGCGATGATGACTGTCTTGGAGTTGGTGTCTCAGGAACCTAGTTCAATGTAATTAAACAAGACCTTATTAAGCACTTATTACATGCAAAGCACTGTCCTAGATGATGGAAATACCAAAACAAAATGAAATCAAGTTCCTGTTCTCAAGGAGCTTTTACCCTACTGAAGACAAGCAACATGTATAGATAAGTACATATATAATAAGTGAAGTTGGGGGGTGGGACAAGATGGTAACTGAAAAGCAGGCAATTGCTTAGGCTCCCCACCAGGTCTCTCCAAACACCTGTAAAAATGGCTCTGAGCGAATTCTAGAGCTGCAGAACCCATGAAATATCAGAGGGAAAGAGGGCTCCAGCCCAGGAAAGCCTGGATGGTCGCTGGGAAGTGTCTATCACCAGGAGCTGGGAGGGGAGCGGAGCACAGCCCAGCCTGGGCCATGCCAGGACCACCCAGACCGGAAGCAGGGCAGAGCAGGCAGTAAGTCCCTGAATCATTGAGCTCTGGCAGTTACTAGATTTCTCAACTCACAAATGCAAAAGAGAAAAGAGAAGGTTAGTGGGTAGAACTACTAGAACAGAGTGAAACATGGGCACAGTTGGCCCCAGCCCAGGGGCACGAAAGTGGTATAGCTCTGGGGCTGCTTCCAGCTGCAGTTGATTCTAACTCTAGGCCCACCCAGTGGGAGGAATTAAGCAGCAGATCAGAGCTGGAGTGCAGAACCTGTTTGGATCTGAGTAGTGGTCAGAATTGGTGGTTCTTGGGGGAGGAGGAGCACTGGTGTGGCAGAGCTTGCTGTGTAGAAGTAGCTCTGAAAACAGCAGCACAAGGCCCTAACGCTTGGGACAAAGTACTCTCTACAAGCAGTCATACCCTAACAAAAAGCTCAAGGGTCAAGTAGTTGACTGGGAACATGAACAGGCAGCAAAAAGGGACACAGATTCAGACTCAGACTTTGGAAGCTTTTTTGGGTGACAAAGAATAACAAAACATACAGCCAGAAGACAACAAAGTCAAAGAGCCTACATCAAAAGCCTCCAAGAAAAACATGAATTGGTCTCAGGCCATGGAAGAGCTCACAAAGGATTTGGAAAAGCAAGTAAGAGAAGTAGAGGAAAAATTGGGAAAAGAAATGAGACTGATGCAAGAAAATCATGAAACACAAGTCAATGACTTGCTAAAGGAGACACAAAAAAATACTGAAGAAAATAACACCTTAAAAAATAGACTAACTCAAATGGCAAAAGAGCTCCAAAAAGCCAATGAGGAGAAGAATGCCTTGAAAGGCAGAATTAGCCAAATGGAAAAGGAGGTCCAAAAGACCACTGAACAAAATGCTACCTGAAAAATTAGATTGGAGCAAGTAGGAGCTAGTGACTTTATGAGAAATCAAGACATTATAAAACAGAACAAAAGGAATGAAAAAATGGAAGACAATGTGAAATATCTCATTGGAAAAACCACTGACCTGGAAAATAGATCCAGGAGAGATAATTTAAAACTTATTGGACTACCTGAAAGCCATGATCAAAAAAAGAGCCCAGACACCATCTTTCAAGAAATTATCAAGGAAAATTGCCCTGATATTCTAGAACCAGAGGGTAAAATGGAAATTGAAAGAATCTACCAATTGCCTCTTGAAAAAGATCCCACAAAGAAAACTCCTAGGAATATTGTGGCCAAATTACAGAATTCCCAGGTCAAGGAGAAAATATTGCAAGCAGCCAGAAAGAAACAATTTGAGTATTGTAGAAACGCAATCAGGATAACACAAGATCTAGCAGCTACAACAATAAGGGACCTAAGGGCTTGGAATATGATATTGCAGACGTCAAAGGAGTTGAGATTGAAACCTAGAATCACCTACCCAGCAAAATTGAGTATCATGCTCCAAGGCAAAATATGGATTTTCAATAAAATAGAGGACTTTCAAGCTTTCTCAGTGAAAAGACCAGAGCTGAATAGAAAATTTGACTTTCAAATACAAGAATCAAGAGAAGCATGAAAAGGTAAACAAGAAAGTGAAATCATAAGGGACTTACTAAAGTTGAACTGTTTTGCTTACTTTCATACATAGAAAGATGATGTGCATAATTCATGAGACCATTCTCAGTATGAGGGTAGTTGAAAGGAATATGCATATACATAGACAGAGGGTACAATTTGAGTTGCATATGAAGGGATGATATCTAAAAAAATAAAATTAAATTAAGGGATGAGGGGATGAGAGAGGGGGAAAGGATGAGGTAGAATGGGTTAAATTATCTCACATAAAAGTGGCAAGAAAAAGCAGTTCATTGGAAGGGAAGAGGGGGCAGGTGAGGGAGAATGAGTGAATCTTGCTCTCATTGGATTTGATTTGAGGAGGGAATAACATACACACTCAATTGGGCATCTTACCCCACCAGAAAGCAGGGGGAAGGGGATAAAAAGGGGGACAATAGAAGGGAGGGCGGATAGGGGGAAGAAGTAATCAAAAGCAAAAAAACTTTTGAAAAGGGACAGGGTCAAGGGAGAAAATTGAATAAAGGGGGACAGGATAGGAGGGAGGGAAATATAGTTAGTCTTTCACAACATGACTATTTATGGGAGTGTTTTGCATAATGAAACATGTGTGGCCTATGTTGAATTGCTTGCCTTCTTAGGGAGGGTGGGTGGGGATGGAAGAGGGGAGAGAATTTAGAAGTCAAAGTTTTAAAAGCAGATGCTCAAAAGAAGTTTGTTTTTGCATGCAATGGGGAAATCAGATATACAGGCAATGGGGTATAGAAATCTATCTTGCCCTACAAGAAAGTAAGGGGAAGGGCAGGGGGGTGATAGACTGGGGAATGGGGCAATTAGATTATATGCCATCTTGGAGTGTGGGGGGTGGGGTGCAAATGGGGAGAAAATTTGTAACTCAAAATCTTGTGGAAATCAATGCTGAATACTAAAAAATATCAAACAAGCAAAAAAATGAGCATAAAAAAAAGAATACCGGGGCCTGGTGTTAGGAAGACTCAACTACCTGAGTTCAAATCCTGCCTCAGACACTTCCTAGCCATGTGACCCTGGGCAACTCACTTAACCCTGTTTATTTCAGGTTCTTCATCTGTGAAATGAGCTAGAGAAGAAAATGGCAAACCACTCTAGTATCTCTGCCAAGAAAACCCTAAATGGTGTCACAAAGATTCAGGCATGACTGAAAATAACTGAACAATGCACAATGTCAAAGGCAGATTGTAAACATAGTTCTTTCTGACTCATACCCCAGTATTCTGTTCACATTAGATCTGGAAAAAAATGTTTCTAGCTCACAATAAAGTGTGGTTAAGTTTATATATAATAAGTGAAGTTGAGATAGTCTTGGGGATATCCATGATTAAGAAACTTGGATCATAATCAGCAAAAGGAGATGAACAAACAGCATTTAGATAAAATGAGAATTAGGAGGTAGGAGAGAGCATCTAGAAGCAATAGGTGGTCAAACATATCAAATGGTATAGAGAATATACAAAGAATGATGATTACAAAAGTCTTTGGACTTAATTGCTAATTAAAAGATCCTTGGTGACTGGAGATGTGATTAAAAGTATGATTATTCCCCTATATTGGGCATCATTTTTACAATAATCAAATAATGAATTAGTTTTGTTCATACAAAATATCCTATGATAAGGTGTCTATCTTAGGTGACAAATGGACTGAACGAAATTGGATTCACCACGTAGACTCAGATCCTTTGTGATGTCATTAATGTTCAGAGTATCTCAAGCTCAAGAAAAGCTAAGAAATATTAATAAAACAAATCAGCAATAGAGGTGCCTTTTCCTTTGACTTAATCAGCATATGTGCACTGAATTTATGTTTGGGGTAGAAATTGTAATGGACCTTAGAGCCTATCAAGCCCACCTCTGCAATTCTATGATTCTATTTGCACTTTTAATGGGCAGAGATAAGAAACAGGACCTCTGAGATTTTCAAGTCCACTTCTGTAATTCCATTATTTTATTTGTACTTTCAGTGAGGATTGAGAAGAACATGGAGGAATTATTATTTCAGCCATTAAATTTCAGCCCTTTCCTCTACACAATATTTTGGCTGAGGGGCTAAAAGGGAACAAAGCAACCGGTTTGAGCTTCATCTCTATTCTGTAGACATTAGCCATGACTTGGTACATTTCTTCCATACTCTCTGTCAGTAGCTTGATGGTACTAAAAAGTAGAACATAAGAGGAAAAAGAACTAAACAGAAAGGCATGAATATCTATGCACATGATGACTAATTGCTGAGGAGCCAGGACTTCATTCAACCTTAGGTATTGTCAGCCTAGAAAAAAATGGTAACCTAGTGATCACAAGCTACTGGAGCAAATAATACTGCTTAACAATTATGTTAAGCAATTTTTAAACTATGACAATATGATAACCACCCTCTGAAATCTTCCCCAATGTCATAAGCTGTAATGCTACAGAATGACTTTCCTTGTGACTATTCATTTGTAGCCCTACACTTCTATGTCAACAAGCCAACGACAAGCATTTCTTAAGTGCCTACGGTGTGTCAGGCATTATGATAAGTACAGGGGACGGAAAAGGAAAGCAGACAGGCAAAAACACAGTCCCTTCTCTCATAGATCTCATGATTTAAATGGGGGATATAACATATAAACAACTATATACAAAGAAAGTCTCACATATTGAGACCAAGCAATAAATTAGCCAGCATTTCTAGAAAAGTATAATGGATTAACATCTAACTTGAGGGTGACTGAGGTCATGTATTAAGTTGCACAAAGGAAACCTTACACAGAGCTCTTAATCTTCATTGACATAGCCAATTTGTGAACTGTCATTGAATTTTGCTTTGACATTAGACTTGTAAAATAATGATGCATAAAAGCCCAAATTCCAAAAGTCACTGCTTGATTTGACTGACTAGGAAGTATAGACTGACACTGGAGTCAATGTGGTGGCAAGTTTCAAGCAAATCTAAAGATAACTAAGGTGATCTTTAGTGTTCCAAATAGAACACAATTATGGACCATCAATACTCAATGCAGGTAAAATGTCAATGTGGCAATTATAAAACCATGCTTCACACATCAAGTTTGTGCATAAGGTGACAGGTCATTTGGCTTCATCTTTCTCATACTTGGCATTATATTATTTTTGTGCATGTCCAGCACTATCTCTGTTGGTTTCATGCCCTATAGACATAGTTGTACTCCTGAATCCTGCCAAGGCCAGAGTGGGGAGAGAGGAAATTTTATCCTAGGCTCACAGAAGAACCTTGAGACTGCACAAAGGGGCTTTGGTAGTCAAACATTTCTGCTTGTCCACATTCATTCGTTTTGTTTTTATCTTAACTTTAGAGAAACAAAAAAAAATCTCAGCGGTAGAAAGGATAAACGGATGAATACATGAATGAATGAAAAGTTTTTATTAAGAGTTTACCATGTACCTGGCACTGTGCTAAGGACTGGATATACATACAGAAAATAAAAACATGTCCCTGCCCTGGTAGGGAAGACCACACATATAGGGGAGTAGAGGCCAAAAAATTAGGTTTGGAAAGTGACAAGAATGGTAACTGGAGCCAGAAGTGAAGATATTGACACACCTTTCCTAGAAGTTGATTTTAATACAGTTCCAGAACTACAAGGGCAAGGGAATTGTGAAGACAAATGAAATGTGGCTGCAGCCAGGTCTAGATACAGTGGGAACTTGAGGCTGCCACTAGTCAGGACAGTAGGCTCCAGTGTGATAATTCTAGCCATCAAACAATTAAGTGGTGAAAGACTTCTCAGAGGTTGTTAATGTCATCTGTTGCTTTTTGTGTGTGACCCCATTTGGGGTTTTCTTGGCAAATATACTAAACTGGTTTGTCATTTTCTTCTCCATTTCATTTTACAGGAGAGGAATTGTCCAGGCTTGCAGAGCTAGTAAGTGTCTGAGACCAGATTTGAACTCAGGAAGATGAATCTTACCTACTCGAGGTCTGGTGTTCCACCTACCCATCCTTCTGCTTAAAGACCCCCAGTGAAATGGAACCCATCACCATCTAAGGTTTCCCTTTCCATTTTTGGACAGCTATACCTCAATTTGTTAGAAAACCTTCCCTTCCATGTACCAGAATAACTCTTTCTGAAAATTCAATTCATAGTTCTACACATGGGCTCCAGGTCTAATGACTCTTTTTTTTGACAACCTCTTAGCTACTTGAACACAACTATCATTTCTGTTTCCTTCCCTTATTCCCCTTCTCATTCCCTTTAAGCCCCAAGTAATTCACTTCTGTAGACCAAATATCTCCAGTTCATTTAATTTATCTCTGTTTTGGGGGTGGAGGTGGGATGGTCATAAATGTTTCTACGTTAAACTGTAATCTACATTATATTGGAGATATACAAATATATCTATATCTAGATATGTTGGGAAAGTCTGCGACATAAAAATTATGGTTATAGTAATGCAATAAGAAAGGTGATTATAGAACCATGTTCAAAGGGGTCAGATGTGCTCTGTACTACATAGTTAGCATGAACAACATATTTATATGACAGTGCTATACAAAATTCTCAAGAAATATAAAATCAAAGATTCTGCTTAAATTTCACTTGGGATGTCAGGGATAGAGTACCTCAAATTCTTTCACTCTTTCCACATTTGAAATAATTTATTATTCAAACCACTTAAGGCATCATTGCAGACATTTGGATTTTGGTTTACTTATGTTGCTGCTGGAATAGGACCTGCCTGGTTACAGACTTGATTTAATGTTAATCTTAGTGGGGATTCTGCTGCCTCTGTTATTGGAATCCTGACAAATTTCGAGTATTATCTGATATATGGTAATTGCTGAGATTTAATTTTTAAAAGCTTATTTTTGACATAATTCCTGTGCTAAATTACCCAAATCTTTCAGTTAGTTAGCCATTCAATAAGCACTTATTAAACGCCTACTCTAGGCCAGTCTACTCTGTGGCCTGGGGTTACAAAGGCATACGTTTAAAAATAAAAACAGAAAACCACCCCATTAGGGTGGACAAAAAGTTTATATGTGGGTGGAGCCATCTCAATTATACATTTTTGTTAGTTACTATTTAATACCTTTGATTTAATATTCCTTTGATGAGTTCCCAGTTGTTTCTAATTTCTTCTTTTACATTCACTGTTTCACTATGTAAAGTTCTTTATCTTCCATGTAAAGATATTTTTTGCTATTTTTATGACAATATTAATGTAACTTGCCCTATAAGATGCTGACATGGGCCCTTCTGCTGCCTTCTGAAGATGATTTTTACTTTATTTTATTGTCTTCTAAAGTTTCCACTATCGACTCACCAAGTACTATTGTCAAGAACTTTTCATTGCCTAGCCTTATCCCCCATAATGAGCATTACCCTAGGATTCTTTGGTATATCCATTCGAATGTATATTTTGAAATTCTAACTACTCCCATAAAGTCTCTGTACTCATGGATTTGGAGGGTAGAATATAATTTTGAAGTTTTAAAGTCTGAGCTTATCTGAGGAGCATTTTGTTCCGATCAGCAAATACTTCTTGTTGTTCTCTTGTTTGGCTTCTGTGATGCTTTCTCATGACTTTTCCGGTGACCGCAAGCTCACAACCTCTGTGTCATCTTCATACTTGTTTTCTTCTCTCCTCTGAGACATTCATCACTCTAGTGCAGGCACTTGTCACTCCATGCCTATTCTACTGCAATAACCTGCTGGTGGGTCTGCCTGCCTCAACTCTCTCTCAACTTCAATCCAGTCTGTTGGCAAAGTGATCCTCTTAAAGCACAGGTCTGACCATATCATTTCAACTACTCAGTAAACTCCAGTGGCTTTCTATTATCTCTAGGGTTAAATATAAAATCTTCTGTTTGGCTTTTACAGCCCACCACAACCTGGCCCCTTCCTGCCTTTCCATTCTTCTTACATATTACTCCCACAAACTGTATCATCCAAAGACACTGGCAATCTTGTCCTTGCTCCCATAAGACTCCCCTTCTTGCACCATCTTGCCTTTTAGTGAATGTTCCCTATGCCTGGAATGTTCTCCCTCTTTAATTCCACCTTCTGACTTGGCTTTCTTTAAGATCAGGCTCAAATCCTGCCTTCTGAAAGAAGTCTTTCCCAGCCCTCCCCACTGATAGTGCTTTTTCTTGAATTTATTTTACATTTACCTTGTGCATATTTTAATATGTAAATACGTTTTTATGTACTGTTACCCCCATTAAAATGTGATTTCCTTAAGGGGAAGGACTATGCTGTTGCCTTTCTTGGTATCCTCATTGCTTAGCGCAGTGCCTGGCATCTAATAAGTGCTTAACAAATACAAGCTGACTGACTCCTAATACCTATCTGACCACTCTCACATGGACTCTTTTAAATCATCCATTCTTTTTCCACTAAGCTTAGTTGCTCCTGAAAGCTAAGTCTCAAGTTCTCTCCTGTTTTCTCTACATACTTTCCTCATCAGTGAGCTAATGTACTCCTGGGAAGCTAGATGGCACAGTGGATAGAGTGCCTGGAGTCAGAAAGAGCTGAGTTCAAATCCAGCCTCAGATATTTACTGTGTGACCCTGGGCAAGTCACTTAATCCTGTTTGCCTCAGTTTCCTCATCTCCTCCAATGAACTGGAGAAAGAAATGGCAAACCACTCCAGTGTCTTTGCCAAAAACAAAACAAAACAAAAACCCAAATGGAGTCACACAGTTGGACAGAACTGAAATGACTGAACAACAACAATGCGCTCTCAACACTTTGATGATCATCTCTATGCAGATGACTCTCAGATTTATACACAAAACCACACCAGATCCTGCATTTTATTACTGTGTCACCTACTGCCTGTTGCACATCTCTACCCGGGTGTACAGTTGGCAAGTGAAACTGAAGAAGTCTAAAACTGAACACTTTAATTTTCTTCCCTAAATCTAATTTTTTCTAATCTTTTCTATTTACATTAGGTGTACCTCTATTTTCTAAGACACATATTCATAACCTTTGAATCATCCTTTGGTCTTTTCTCATAGATTCTACCTCTACAATATCTTTTCTATCCACACCTCTGTCTCCAGTCATATATTACTCTTCCTTGTTCAGACCTGCAGCAATTCTCTGAACTATTGGAATAGCTTCCTAATTGGTTTCTAGCCTTTATCACCTCTAATTCATCTTATATACAACTGCCAATATAACCACCCTAAGATAAAGGTCTAATCACATCATCTCCAAAATCTTTATCAGCTCCCTGTAGCATGTAGGATAAAATACAAATTCTTCGGGTAGGTTTTCAAGATCTTCCACATTCTAGATGCCATCTTTCTTTCAATTAAATTCAATTCTACAAATATTTATTCAGTGAATACAATAACAAGGAATGAAACAACCATTGCCTTCAAAGAATATGTGTATGTGTGAGTGTGTGTGTGTGTGTGTATGTGTAAAACCTTTACAAAATAGAGGGGAAAACGCCAAGAACCGGATAGATTAGGGAAGGTTTCCTGGAGGAAGATGCAGCTAAGCTAAGTTTTTGAAGAAGACAATGATTCTGAGAGTGAGGGATGAGAAAAGAATGTACTCCAGGATCTATTTACCCTGCCATCCAACCTCTTTCCAGTCTTGTTTCATATTATTCTTCTTAAAGGTCAGTGAAAGAGAATGTAGAGGAATGGAGAGTGCTTTGAATTTGGCATTAGGAGACCTGATTGGGAATTCCATCTCAGACCACCTATGTATTTCTCAGAGCTTCAGTTTCCTCAGATGTAAAATGGGAATCATAATAATTATACTATGTGCCAGGGTGGTAGTGAGGAATGGGTTTTGCAAATCTTAAAGTGACATAGATAGGAGCTACTCTCTTTCCCACAACATGCTAGCCAAACTGGAGTGTTGGCTGTTCCTTGAACCCAATCCTCTTGTTTCTATGTGCTTGCACAGGATGTCTCTAATACCTAGAGTAAATTCTGATGTCTAACTTTAAGAATCCTTGCCTTCCAAAAAGGTTCAGTTAGATGCCAACCCTTCTTGGAAGCTGACCTTGATTATCCTCTATTTCCTGCTCATTTGTTGATATTTTCTTCTTCCTCAAATCATCTCAAATTATATTTGTTGTTGTTGTTCAGAAATTTTTTTTCAACAGTGTCCAACTCTTTATAGTCCCATTTAGGGGCTTTCTTTGCAAAGGGACTGGAGTGACGTTTCCTTCTTCAACTCATTTTACAGGTGAGGAAACTGAGACAAATAGGATTAAGTGACTTGCTCAGGGTCACACAGATAGTGTATGAAGCCAGATTTGAACTTAGTCTCCTCATCTTCCTGACTCCAGGTCCAGTGCTCTATCCTCTGTGCCACCTACCTGCCCCATAGTATACTCATATGTGTACATATGATGCCCCTGATTGGAAATTCCTTGAGGGCAAGCAATATTTCATTTTTGTTATTATATTTTCAGGGCCTATCACAGAGCCTTGAATATAGTAATTATTTAATAAATGCTTGTTGAATTGAAAAGTAATTCTGGTCACAAAAAGATCCACATTAGGCTGCAGAAGTATCTTTACCCAAACAATTGTTGACTTTATTGTTTATCTCGCAGAAGACAATTCTGTCCATAAGTTTCACCATATAACCTGGAAGAGCAATTGTGAGGAAAAGACTGATACTGGTGATTTGACAGGAAAGAATAGTTTAGGTTCTCAGTATCAATTCAAGCTTATTAACTATTTATTATATGGGGTCCTGAATGTATTTAATCTGACACTCAGCAGGAATGCTGGAGGCATATTCTGAAATGTTTTCCACCTGTAATAGAGAAACCATGATAGAGACAAAACCCTTAGCCCCGGAGATGCTGTTCGCATAGACTTTGCTGAGCAACCTGATGCTTGCCTGATGTGGAACACTTTTACATGAGTACTGCTGCCTTGTCCTAGACAAACTGTAAAAGGATATAGTATAAGTAGACACCAAATTTCTTACACAACTCGGACCTAAATGTAAGTGTTGGCATCAAGAGGAGGAAAGTAATGGAAAGCAGAAAGAGCTATCATTGTCTTGAGCTATATTCTGGTTTTGATCTCTGAGTCCATCCACCTTGCGCCATAGTGTGTAACTTTGCTTTTTAGCAAACTGAGCTTACTCACAAAACAATGATGCCATATGACACTAGTGTTAGAAATTTAAACAAAATGTGAGAATCCTGCCTACAGATCTTATGTCATATAATGATACTGGGGTACACATATATATTTGTATATATACATATATATATATACACATATATACATATGTGTGTGTACATTATATATATATATGTATACATATATATATATATATATATATAAAATAAATCATCTTCATCGTGATAGCAAATGTTCCACAGGCTTTAAAAAAATCTACCCCGAATCATGATATGGAACCTTACTTACCCTTTATCTCCTTGGGTCTAGGGAGCAGCCCCAAGGGATCCCACTGTGAGCTGTACCTCAAGGAGGCATACATTCCACATCTAGTTGAATCTGCTGAGAACGGAGCTTTCCTCTCACTGCTCATTTGTTTTCGTTGATGAAAGCAAACAAAAAGCTGCTAATTTCCATCTGGGAGTCCAATCACACTGCAATGAGAAGCAGCATGATCCTAGCCAATGACTCTGAAGAGATAGTCGTGAAGAATGGAGAGAACCCTGTTCTTGAAGTCAAAAGGAGTTCAATTTCAAACTCTACCACTTATTTAAGTGAGTTTGGACATATCACTTAAATTCTCCAGGTCTCTGTTTCCTCATCTAGAGAGGTATGGCATAAATGGAATCGAAAAAGCTTTTTAAGTGCTCTGTACTAGGAACAGTGAACAGAAATGGAAAAGTATGACAGTCTCTATTCTCAAGGAGCTAAAATTCTAATAGGGACAACATAGGTATTCATCTTCAGGCAAGATGAAAAGACCAGGTGGTTCTTAGAGTACAATGATAAGTCCTAAGAGTCTTTTGGGTACACAATAGCTGGGTTCCTGACCAATCATTTTTAGGAAGAGGGAAAAGGGCCTACGTACTTATAGGAACCTTCTGAGGTATAATGTGAAGATTTTATCATCTTCATTTTAGAAATGAGGAAACAAAGATTCACGAGTAATGAAGTGGCCAGACTATAGTGACAAAGCTAGAGTCAGAGTTAGGACTTGAATCTGGCTAACCTGACTTGAAGTCCAGCGTTTTTTTTCCACTATGTATCTTTTCTACCCTTCTTATCTCTTCTAATTAGAATGTAAGATTTTTGAGGGAAGAGACTATAATTTTTCATTTTTGTATTTGCAGTAGTAGGAAAATATCATGGACTTAACTGCTTTATAAATGTGCTCAATTAGATAGTGTATTCAAAGAACTTTTCAAGTATAAAGCACTTAAATCTTGCCTCCATACAGCTGCCAAAGTCCTCTTCGTATACTGCTTGTCTGACTAAAGTACGATGCCACTCCTCAACTGATACACAATAGCCTCTAAGAGAACTTCATATTATTTGCCAAATATGGATTATCTAGTATTTATATTCTTGAAACTCATAAATAGGGAGTCTTGAGGCTTCACACAGAAGAATGTTTAGGTCTCACATAAGAAATTCATTTAGTTTATCAATGTCAAAAGATACAATTTCTGTTATCTTTCATACAAAAGCTGTCTACTTGATTCCTAGTGATGTCTGAGGTAGGGAGGGGCTCAGGATCAAAACTAGGAGGGCTTACAAGTACAATTTCAACACAGTAAGAGTCACCCATTGACTCTTTGCCTCTTCCCAAAGGACTCCTTTTTCAACTGGTTTGTCCACAAGTATTTATTAAATACTTATTATATACCAGGCACTGTGCTAAACACTGAGGATGAAAAAACTTAAAAACTCTTTTCTCGTGGATATCCCACCACCTAGGCCTAAACTGAGATATGGCTGAAACCCAGGATGGTACTAAGAGATGCTGGCACCTCACTGCTACCAGACTTCCTGCTGATTCCTAACCACTTTCCTTTCTCATCACTGCACTTTCCAGTCCTTAACTCTATTCTACTCCCCACAAGAACATATACCCTCTATCATTATAGCAATTAGTAAGAAAATGTTATACCTGATAGAGATTTTTTGTTTTAAAACTAACTTTCTTTTGGACCTTATCTAGTACTGAGTCCAATCAAAAGAGATGTTCCCTATAAATGGTGAAGTTCTCAGACGCTTTTTTTGTGGATGACATGTGGCTAATTACATCAGGCTCAGAAACATTTCATTGATACAAAAATAACATGCATCTAGCTTGTCCACTCTGTGGCAACATTGTCTCTGACTCTGAGCACCTATCATATCTTCTACTGATTATCATAATTGTTTGTAATGTGCTTGGACCACTCAAAACTTCTCTGCTTGTATCTGGGATTTGATTCTCAAGATGTTGTTTCATTTTTTAAATAGTATTTTTTTTACAATTACATGTAAAGACAATTTTAACATTCATTTTTTACAAAATTTTGATTTTCAAATTTTATCCCTTCCTCCCTTTCCTCCTCCCAACCCAGATGGTAAGCAATTTTATATAGGTTATATATGTACAATCATGTAGATGATTATTATTAATTTTATTTTCCATATTAATTTCATTTTAATCAATTATTTAATTTCTTTCTTTTTCTTTCCAACCTTCTGCCTCCCATTTTCCTCTTCCTGTTGCACCCCTCCTTCTCACACATACTCACACTTACACATAGTTCAACATAATTATTCACACAGGAAAAAGAAAAGCAAATAATCATTGCTGTCCAGACTCCTCCACACTTGAATTCTCTGTGTGATTCTTGTGTTTTCTCTCTAAATTTCCAATCTAGGACCTACTCAACCACTTAGAATCATTTGTCTTCTTCTTTTTTACTGTATCTCAGAAGTAATAATTCAACAAGCCGTTCATTGTTTCTCGTTCTCCAAACATGGCCGTCCCATCTCCTTCTCTAGTCATACATATTCTGGTTGGTTTCTATGATATGACTTCTCGTTTAGTTGTCAGCTATTATCAGAAAGCTTATGTCTTATTATGATTCATCTTTTTTATTCTCCCTGATAACTTTAATTCTTTTGAGATTATTATCTTTTGTCCCATGGTATTGCAATGCAAAGGACCCTGAGTTCAAATATGACTTCAAGACCCTTACTAGCTGTATGACCCTGGGCAATTCACTTATCCTCTTTGAGCGTCAGTTTCCCCATCTTACAGATAGGGTCAATGATAGCACCGCCCTCCCAGGGTTGTTGTGAGGATGAAACGAGATAATATTTTTAAAGTGTTTTGTAAACCTTAAAGCACTACATATATGCCAGATAATATTGTTATTGATGTTATTATTAGACATAAAGTACTACACAGTCAACATTCATTAAACACAACCTATGTGTCAGGCAATGTGCTAGATGCTGGGATTACAAAGACAAAAGGGCAGGGCAGAGGCAAGATGGTGGCTAGAAAGCAGGGGATTGCTCCAGCTCTCCCTCAGGTCCTTCCAAACACCTCTAAAAATGTCTCTGAACAAATTCTAGAGCTGCAGAACCCATGAAATATCAGAGGGAAAGAGGACTTCAGGCCAGGAAAGCCTGGATGGTTGTGGGGAGAGTTTATGGCATGGACCTGGGAGCAGAAGGGAGCAGAGCCCAGCGTGGGCTGCACCAGGACCAACCAGACCAGGAGCTGGGCAGAACAGGCGGTAGTGCCCTGAATCATTGAGCTATGGCAGTTACCAGACTTCTCAACCCACAAATGCCAAAGACAACAGAGAAGGTCAGTGGGTAGAACTTCTAGAATGGAGTGAAAGGAGAGCGAGGTTGGCCCCAGCCCTGGGGCATGAAAGTGGTACAGCTCTGGGGCTGCTTCCAGCTGCAGTTGCTTCCAGCTCCAGGCCCACCCAGTGGGAGGAATTAAGCAGTGGATCAGAGCAGGAGTGCAGAGCCTGCTTGGATCTGAGTCATGGTCAGGGTTGGCAGTTCTTGGGGGAGGAGGAGCACTGGTATGGCAGAGCTTGCTGTGTAGAAAAAGCTCTGAAAACAGCAGCACAAGGCCCCTAAAGCTTGGGACAAAGTACTCTCTACTCCAGAAGCAGTTGTACCTGACAAAAAGCTCAAGGGTCAAGTAGTTTGCTGGGAACATTAACAGGCAGTGAAAACGGGCCTAGATTTAGAATCAGACTTTGGAATCTTTTTTGGGGACAAAGAATACCAAAACATACAGCCAGAAGAAAACAACAAAGTCAAAGAGCCTACAACAAAAGCCTCCAAGAAAAACATGAACTGGTCTCAGGCCATGGAGGAGCTCAAAAAGGATTTGAGCAAGTGAGAGAAGTAGAGAAAAAATTGGGAAGATAAATGAGAGTAATGCGAGAAAACCATGAAAAACAAGTCAATGACTTGCTAAAGGGGACCCAAAAAAATACTGAAGAAAATAACACCTTAAAAACAGACTAACTCAAATGGCAAAAGAGCTCCAAAAAGCCATGAGGAGAAGAATGCCTTGAAAGGCAGAATTAGCCAAATGGAAAAGGAGGTCCAAAAGACCACTGAAGAAAATACTACCTGAAAAATTAGAGTGGAGCAAGTGGAAGCTAGTGACTTTATGAGAAATCATGAAATTATAAATCAGAATCAAAGGAATGAAAACATGGAAGACAATGTGAAATATCTCACTGGAAAAACCACTGACCTGGAAAATAGATCCAGGAGAGATAATTCAAAACTTATTGGACTACCTGAAAGCCATGATCAAAAAAAGA
>CM053622.1:691620792-691643130 GCA_028646595.1 Phalanger gymnotis | reverse complement strand
GTTTTAAAAGCAGATGCTCAAAAAAAAAGTTGTTTTTGCATGCAACAGGGAAATAAGATATATAGGCAACTGGGCATAGAAATCTATCTTGCTCTACAAGAAAGTAAGTGGAAAATGGATGGGGGGGCAGAGAAGGGGAGTGACAGAAGGGAGGGCTGACTGGGGAACAGGGCAATCAGAATATATGCCATCGGGGGGGGGGTACAAATGGGGAGAAAATTTGTAACTCAAATCTTGTGGAAATCAATGCTGAAAACTAAAAAAAATACCAAAGAAAAAATTAAAAAAATAAAAGTTTTTTACATTAAAAAAAACAAAGACAAAAGGAAAACAGTCTCTAGTTTATACTTTTAAATGGAGAGAAAACATGCATTTGTCCAGATACAGACAATATGTACAGATCAGACACAAGGCAACCTGGGATGGGGGTGGGGGTTGAGGAAGAGGCTGCTAGCAGTTGGAGGACCAGGAAAGGCCTCATGCAGGAGGCTGGGCTTGAGGTGAATCTTACAGAAATACAGGGAATCCAGGAAGTGAAGGCGAGGAGGGAATGCCCTCAAAGAATAGGCAAAAGCTTGTAGGAAGGTAGAAATGTGAGAGGTGGAGTATTTTGTGTGAGGACAACAAAGAAGCCATTTGGTTAATCTATAGAGACCATAAAAGTGAAGTTAATGTGTATGAAAGGGGAAAATTTCTTTGAAGACTTTAAATGCCAAAAAGAAGAATTTGTATTTGATTTTTGTGGTGATGTCAAGAATGGATTGGAGAGGGAAGAGACTTGAAGCAGGGAGATAAATTTTGAACATTGTTTAAGCCCATCAAAAGACAACCAAAAAACATTTAAAATTACTATTTTGTCATGAGCTATTTGATTATTTATCGCCTCCCCCTAAGGATTATAGTCTTCTCAAGGTCAAGAACTTTCTTTTTTGTTTTGTCTAAGTGTTATAAGATTTGGCATAATGGCTTATATATTAAAGGAACTTAATAAATGTTTGCGGAATTGGATTTATTGGATATAGTCTCTACGGTCAATTGCTCTTTTCTGTGCTTCAATTAATTCTACTTGGTAAGTATTGGATATTGAGTCCTAAAATATTAATGTCCTATTGACACACATTATATGTGTCACATTTTTGCCAGGATAATCTTGAATTCACTGGTTATATAAGACCAGGAGATAGGAGCCTCCAAAAGAGAGTCATCACTTCCTGAATAGTCAAGCTTAAACAGTTTCAAGAATAACAAATGCTATATTTTATTGTTCACTTTCCCCAAATTTCAGAAGATAATAAAAGTTTTTCAACAAGAGATGATATTTCCTAAAGAGAAACTTTCCAAAGAGTTACAGTCATAGATTTAGTACTGAAAGGGACTTTAACAGCTCTAAGGTCAAACCTCATTTTACAGATGAGGAGACCTAGGGCAAGAAAATGAAAGTACACTGTTTTTTCCTCTAATGAACCCTTTTCTCAGAACCTACTTTGCACAAATGTGCAAAGGTTTGACCCAAGGTCGTGAAAAGCTTGGGTCTTCAGGAAATGGTGAATTCTGGAGATACCCAGGATATTTGTATCAGTATTCAGGTGCTCCTGTTGCCTATCACAGGAGTTATATACACTGCTTTTGCATTTTCTTCTGGGGTTTGTAAAGAAAGCTGACAGAAGATTTATTTGGGAGAAAGTCACAAGAGACCAGTTCTATGATAGTAAGGTCTTTATATCCTTATCACAGTGTAGATCAGATCTAGCGGGGTTTGAATATTAAAGGTGTTTCTAGTGTGTTGCATGTTTTTGCATACAAACTCAATTAACCATGTTCTCTTAAGACGTTACAGATCAAATAGTCAGTAGGGAGATATAATTAATACAGTTATCATAGAATCTTAGAATAGGAAGGGACCTCAGCATCTGTAGAATTTAAGCCACAGCTAAATATGAGTCCTCTCTAAACATACCTAAAAAGTGGTCATTGAACCCCTGAATGAAGGCATATGCATAGTAAAGAGGAATTCATGATCTCCTTATGCAACTATTATTAAGAAGTTTTTTCTTTAACTGTCAGAGACACACAATAATGTCATAAAATATGCCCTAGTATCAAACAGTGGCTAGAATTTTTGAAATTACATCAATTCATAAAACCATTAGTTTATTAATTCATAGATGCTATTGTTATTGGTACAATTCACATGAAAAAGATTAGTCTTCTTCAACTTTTAAAAGGACATAGATAATAAATGTTATTTTTTATAAAATGGAACTTTTTTTTAACTATAAAATGAGCTTAAAGTAAGCCTCATGTGACCCCCCCAAAACATGCAGAAATGCCAACTTGGACAGTAATATAATTAATAGATTACAAGACATCTGATTTCATTTATATTTACTGCTCCACTACTGACTGACATTACAACTTCTGCACCTAAGAAAGTATACTTCATGTATAGATGTGGCTAAATGTGTTCCCCTGATGGCCAGTCTTCTGGCTATGGTCCATCCTGAATTGGCCAAATAGGCCCACTGTTGAGAGACAGAGTTCTTTACTGTGTCCAAATGCAAAACCTTTTCAGCTTGGTAGACTTAAAAGAGCAAAGGTTCTTAACATGAGATTTATGAGCTTTTAAAAATATGTATTGGCTAACTGTATTCAACATAATTGGTTTCTTCTATAATCCTATGCATTTTACTTTATGTGTTTAAGAACACTGTTTTGAGAAAGGGATCTATGGGCTTCACCAGAGGGCCAAAGGGGTCTATAACTCCAACAAGTAAAGAACCTCTGTACTAGATATTATACTTTACTGGCATATCCTTCAAGAACCAAAGGTCACCTCTAGGACACAGTGAGGGACTTCAAGGAGGATGTTAATAGAAGCACATTCAATATAAGTGGATGCAACTTAGGAAAATTACATTTAATTACATTATAAAAATTTTAAGAGAAAACATATCATATTTTGCAATGTGCAGAATTTTCTGGTAACCTTTGACTCCTTATGGAATCACAGACTTTCAAAGTTTGGTAGTACCTCAGAGGCCATCTAACCCATCATATGAATGAACAACAACAACAAAAAAAATGTCCTTTACAACATACCTGACAAGTGAGTAGCCAGATTGTGCCTAAATGACTTTAAGTGAAAGAGAACACAGTAATTCTTAAGGTAGCCCAGCCTATTCCAATTTTGGACACCTGCAACTGTTAGGAAGTTTTTCTTTAGATGAAATTTAAATTTGTTTCCTTGCAACTTCCACTACTATTCCTATTCCTCATCTATGTAGCCAAGCAACACACATCTAACCCAGGGGGTCCTGGTAAATTTTTAACAAACTATTCTCTGGGGAAAAATACTCATACTCATTCTACATTTAATCTTCATTATTAAAATTTTCTCTCTCACTTTCTTAAGTCTAGACAACCAATAAAACAATAAATCAAGCCCTGATTTGTAACATATGCCAGTTTCCAAGATATAAATGATCAGACTAGGTCTAACTGCTCTTCCAAATTGCGACCATTATAATACATAAAATACAGGGTGTTCCTAAAGTCTGGACACATAGGCAAAAATGCATATTTGCAAGAAATGAAATGAATGAAATTTTTGACAATATTTAATTTAATTAGAATATTAACAAATAATGTCTTCAATATGATTTCCATCATTTGTGATGCAAAGGTTGATGCATTTTGCAAGATTCATGTGAACCTGATGAAATAACTCCACATTGCCATCAATTTTAGCACATTCACTCTTTATGCATTCAATCAAGTGTGTTGCATTGTTATTTTCATTGAGTACACATTCTCCTTTAGCATACCCCAGAAAAAGAAGTCAAGGGAGCTAAGGTCTGTTAATATTCCAAATATTTCAAAATATGTATTTTTGCCTATGTGTCCAGACTTTAGGAACACCCTGTAAAATAATCATTTATTAAGCACCTACTCTGTTCCAGGCACGATGCTAAATGCTTTATAAATTTTATCTCATTTGATCCTCATAATATCCCTGAGAGGTAAAAGCTATATTGTTCCTATTTTACAGGTGAGAAAACTGAGGCAGAGAGAGGTTAAGTGATTGGTCCATGGTCACAAGGCTTATAAGTGTCTGTGGGTGGATTTGATCTCAGGTGTTTTTGACTCCAGGCGCAGTGTTCTTATCTACTGTATCATCTAGTTCTCTCTGCATGAAAGCATCTATCATGTGTCTCTTAAATCTTATCTTCTCCAAGCTAATCATTCCAAATTCCTTTAGCCATATAGTATAGGTCTCACCAACCTTATTGGATACTTTACACATCATTAATGTTTTTCTTAAAATGTGGTTTCCAGGACTAAATAAAATACTTCAGATATATTATGCTCTTGTCTCCTAAATATAAAAACTACATTCATATTTAATTGCATATCTCTGTAAAATGTGATTATAGAAACCAGAATATTATGACTGAAATCTATATGAAAACACTCTATAAGCCTTACCCATAAATTGGGCTGCTATGAAAAAGCTGTGGGACACTGAACATTTATGAAATAACAGGACTTCTCTGTGCAAACTCCATTTTTATGATACTTGTATACTTATCTCCTCAAGAAGCTCTATTTGAAACAACTGTACATGCAGTAAGATACAAATGAAAATGTACAAATTTGAAAGACCAGATAACAGAGCAATTTGCATATGAAAATAACTGTTGATCATCATTAGAATCTTGCCTCCAAAGAGTAAGATTCAGGAATCCGCGAATGGCACTGCATATTGATGACATAACATTCAGCAAGGAAAAAGAGGAGTCATGCTATACTCTGTCCTGCAGGGTGACTAGATCTGCCACTGAAGTCAGCATAAAGAAATGTGATATCTGACCTTTTTCCGGGTAATTGCTAAGGCTGGTCTGTCTTTGATGAGGATTAATGTTAACTGTGCAACTTTGCCCTGCTATTGTTTTATGAGGCTTGCAAGGATGGATGTAACACCTCAGCAAAGCCAGCCTTGTGAAGCATATTTAGAATCAGTTAATAATTTATAAATAATGCACATAATTTCAATTTGGCTGTCTGAATCTATGGAAAAGCAGAACAGAAATTGGTCTGCTCAGATGCAGTACATATCTCAACTCAAGCACTTTTTAAAGGAAATTTATTATGTATTACCTTTACCTTTACTTTAGTTTAAACAGAGAGAAAAATCATCATTTTGTACTTTCTGTACCTACATCCAGAATTTCCTTTAGCATTCTAAGGTATGAGGAGTTTGTCATTGTCATTTTATTTTAATATCCTCTCAGATAATGATAATTATGTGGTTTTCATTGCATAAAGTTGCAAATTAGGCATATTTTTTCTATAGAAAAAGGTGATAATTCTAGAATTTTAAACTCATAGAATATTATAATGATTTGCAACTAGGCAAATCATGGGACTTAGAACCAAAATATGCTTGAGAGTCTTTCTAATGCAACCATTTTATTTTACAGAAGAGTAAACTGAAGCACAGGAAGGTAACATGATTTGGTTCTTAGGTTATAAAGGACATTAAGTCCAACAGATTGGAGTAGCTTCTGATTTTCATCTCTTTAGGGCTACCTATTAGTCATCCTAACTTCAGTTAGCTAGAGTAGAGGTTTTTAACCTTGGGTTTATGGACCCCTAAGGGTTTCACAGATAGATTTCAGAGGTTCCAGGAATGTAGATAGAAAAAAAATACATCTTTATTTCAATATAATTGGTTTCCTTTGTAATTCTATGTGTTTTGTCTTATGCATTAAAACATTATTCTGAAAAGACTTCACCAGACTACCATGAAACAAAAAAAAAGTTTAAGAACATCTGACCTTGGGTATAATGGCTAGAAAACTTCTTTCTGCTAAGGGCTAGCTAACAGCTTTTTAGTTTTAGCCACTATACCTAGCTAACTTTGGCCGTTATGTCTGAATAAAGATCAAATTTCAAGTGACTGACTTAGAACTAGAAATTCTCATTCTATTTCTTGTCATGAAAGTGAATTTGACCCAGAATAAAAGGGAAGTAAAGGAAGCAAGCTCATTGTTCATCAGTCAACTAGATTACATTCCTGTCTATTACGTAAATACATCACCAGCGAACCCTCCCTAATCCAATTCTCATTTTGGTGTTGTATTTTAGCCATCAAAAAAATCTCATTGTAGCCTTACATGGACCTTGAAAGCAATGTACACATTGATTCATCTTTTTGTGATTCTAAAATCTTAATTTAAATGGAAATTCAAGCTGGACCAAAAGTTAATACTCTCTTGTTTAATGTGTGGAGGTGAGAATTTCTTAAATAAATATTGGAATAAAGGTTTCAGGCTTTCTAAGCATTTTTTAAGTCTTAATTTATTTTTTATGTTTAGTCACAAAATTGTGAATGTTCTTAGAAGACAGCTTTATAATGGGAAGTAGAAGGGAGCTGAAAACCTTTACTTAAGGTGATTTTTTAAAAGCATTTAGTCTCTTCCCACAGATGAAGAGACAAGATATTTAATTGCATGAAATAAGAACTCAGAATTAAGAAAACTGTGACACTTGTATAGAAAAGGTAACATATTTTTATATTATAGTTGAAATTCAGGTTATTAACGAACTAGCACAAGTTGTCACAAACAAAACATACTTTAGTTTGGTGATGTTAGCAACCAGAATCATGGATATCAGGGAGAAGTAACCTGGCACTTTCCCATTGCTATTGTGGCTATAATTCTCTATTTGGCGACAATGTGACAGATCCTGATTTTTAGGTGCCATTTGTCTTTGTTTTCTTTCATGACAGTTGGTCAGTGGCTAAGGTTAAATGACATTTATCAGCTACCTAATTAAAAGGTACACACTCATAATACTTGCAAATGTGACCTTCATTTGTATATTTTTGCAAGCTATCATGTTTAGTCAAATGTTACAGAGAGCTCTAACCTAGTTTTTTCTTTATAATGTTTAATTATTTTATTCTTAGAGCATTCATTCTGCCATTTGCATCATTTATAAATTGACGCTGTTTTAGAGATTCAGGAGCCACTGTTCTAATCTAACAAATAGGGATTTCATGCACCAACTATGGTGCCAAAAAAACTAGTTGAGAAGTGAAAATGCAATCAATTACTCAACTGGTTTGTCATCATGATACCTCATAGCCCCTCTGATTTTTTTCACTTAATTAACTAGCTGTATCCAGGTAGACCTGCATGGTCACAGCATGAACTGTCTACTTATATTGAGATCATGTAAATAAAGACAAATATAAAAATAATGGCTACTAAGCAAGATGTGATCTACTGAGAATTTAGGTTTAATCAGTCCCCTCTAATACGCCCTGCCCAACCAAGTATATGACTTCCTTACTCACATTTATAGGCTCAGGCTGGTTCACACACTGAGCAAGGTATTTGTAAATAGCCTTTGGAAGATACAGGTATCTACAGAAACACAGACTCATAAAAGTCAGAGTCAGAAGTGCTTAGACATCATCTAGTGTCTTCATTTCATAGATAAAGAAACTGAGACCTAGCGGGAAGAAGTAGCTTTTCTTAACTCCAAGTACAGAGCTTTTTGTGTAATGTTAGACTACCCTTTTCATGAAGTTTATGACACCAGTGCTCCAATTTCTAATTCTCTGACTGACTTCTCTGTTTTCTACATTTTAGAAATTTTGCCTAGCCTCTGCTCTCTGTCTTTCCTTTACTATCTTGTCTATCTAAATGTCTAACAGCCTTCCAGTTCCTGGCCTCTGGTACTAGAATGGCAGTAGGAATAAATAGGGATATTACATTTAAGCAGCTAGATGGTACAGTGGATAGAGTGCTAGACCTGGAGTCAAGAAGATCTGAGTTCAAATCTGGCTTCAGATATTTATTAGCTATGTGACTTTGGCTAAGTCATTTGATCTCTGTTTGCCTCAGTTTAGTCACCTGTAAAATGATGATGACGATATCATCTGCCTTCCAGAGTGGTTATGAGGTTCAAATGAGATAATAATTGTAAAGTGTTTGGTACATAGTAAATGCTATATAAATATTAGCTCTATTAGCTATTATTACATAAAATCAAGCCACCATTATCCAGAGATAACTTGGAATGTGGGCAGAGTGTTAAATTTATAAAAGGGAAAATGTTTTTCTTGATTTTGAAAAAAAGTCTGCAAATTTTAAGCTTGCAAACATCTTTTCCATTGCTTAGAAAATTCTAGAACTAAGTATGCACAAAATTTGGTAACCAAGTATGTGGGAAGGGATGTGATAATTATAAAGAACCAATAAGGTTTAATTAAAGACAGATTATTCCAGTTTGACTTCATTCTCTTTTAGGATTACTAAACTAGTAGATGAGGGGGATGCTTTGGATATAACTAGACACGTTTTGGACAATAAAGATTTTGGTAAAGTATTTCATACTCTTCTTGCGCAGAAGATGAAAAGTTGTAGACTACCTGATAATGCAATTAAACAGATTCCAAACTGGCAGGATAGCCAGAATCAAAGATTTAATGGTTCAATGTTAGTATATCAGGGGATCTGTTATTTAGTACCCAGAGATCTGTGTTTGGGTTTATACTATTTAAAATTTTTCTAAATGACAAATAAAGGCACAGATCATTCAAATAAGCATTTATTAAATACCTACTATATCTCAGCCACTGTGTTAAGTGCTGGGGTGCAAAGAAATCCAGGCTCTCAAGAAGCTCACAGCCTGATGGGTGTGACAACATGCGAAGAACTATGTACAAACTACAATAGAGGATAAATTGTAGATAATCAATGGAGGGAAGGCCCTAGCAATAATAAGAATAAGGGAACCCTTCTTATAGAAGATGGCATTTGAACTGCTACTTGAAGAAAGACGGGGAAGCCAGGACGTGAAGATTAAAAGGGAGAGTAATCAGGCCTGGGAAACAACCAGTGAAAACAGCAGAGGCCGGAGCAGGAATGTCTAGTAGGCCAGCGTCACTACATTGCAGAGTCTGTGGTGGGAAGTGACGCAGGTGGGGGTGGCGGCTAGTGGTTCAAAGTGTAAGTTGGCATGCTCATCAAATTTGCAGATAACACAAAATTGGGAGGAATAGCTAATATACCAGATGACAGAACCAGGATACAAAAAGATCTTGACAAGCTAGAGCGCTGGTCTGAATCTAATGAGATTAAATTCAATAGGGATAAAATGTAAGGTCTTATACTTGGGGAAAAAAACCAGCCAACTTCATAAGTATAAAGTGAAGCAGGCATAGTTGCACAACAGTAGTTCCAAAAAAGATTTGAGGTTTTTAGAGAAATGAAAGCTTGGTATGAGACGGTAGTGTGGTGTCAGCTAAAAAAAAAAAAAGTTAACGCTATCTTTAGCTGCTAATCGTTTTCATTAGTAGGGAGGTAATAGTCATACTTTATTCTGCTTTTCTCCAACCTCTCCTGTAGATGTTTATTCAATTCTGGTGTCATGGTTTAAGATAGACACTGATAAACTGGACAGTATCTAGAAAAGGACAAGGTGAAGGGCACTGAATCCATGTTATATGTACAGTATACTCTGTGCCTCAATGTCCTCACCTGTAAAAAGTAAATAACAATGCTTGTGCTAGTTATCTCATAGTATTATTTTAGGAATGTGTTTTGGTCATTTTAAACTCCTATTAATATAAGAATAACTACTATTCTAATCAGTAGCTGACACCTCTATAAGCTCTTGGCTTTTTCCCCCCAAAAGATGAACACAGCATGTCAAAGGAGAAATCATTGCTCCCATTATCACAGGATGGAGAAATTCACAAAACTATCCTAAAAGCAGAATCAAAAGCTCAGGAAATGATACACAGATTAAAAAACAGTCTGGGTATTCTTGTCCTAGAGTTTAGAATTAGAAGCATGGAAATTTCAAAAAGGTCCATTTTAGGCTCTAGATAAGGAAAAACAACCATGATGATGAGTAGGAGGGTGATGACTCCCTAATAATTTATGCTGTCCAAAAACAGAATGGACAGACCTCAGTGGCTTCCCCTTCACTGGAAATTTTTGAAAGAAATAGTCCAGGAAAGTTTCCAGGCCATTCTACTTGGGGTCAGGATGGACCTGGATTCAAACGTGGCCCTTATTAGTTATGGGACCATGATGTTGTCACTGAAACTCCCTAAGCCTCAAGTTTTCCATGTGGAGAGTGGAGACAGTAATGCCTATATTATCTGTGCAAGGACCTGGGAGTGTTGTCTATAAAGAGTGCCACAAGGCTTTAAGTTCTAAATAGATGCCAGTTGTTGTTATGCAAAGGGAGGCTCATTAACTCCTTGGCAGAGATGCAGAAGGGACACATGCAGGTATGGATTAGTAGGTGGCATAAGTTCCCTACAGATTCTTTGATTCTACGATTTTTCTCTCTAGATTTAAGCCAAATCAGTCTCTGCCTTAAGGGGAAGAATATTTAGCTCATTGTCTTTATCTCCAAAAAAGAATATGCACTTGAATTTTGTAAATATTATGATGCACTTATATATAGGTTTCTTGGCAGAGAAACGGGACCATGACTTAATATTGCTAAAGCATGTACTATATTCTTGGAGACCCTAAATAGCCATCTAGGAGGCTGAAAGCTCAGTGATAAACCAATGGTGTCCTCTTTTCTTCTCTCTATAGTATTTCACTTAGTGATCTCACTAGCTCCCATGGTTTCAATAATTATCTCTATGCAGATGACTCTTAGGTATGCTTGTTCTGGCTTAACCTCTCTCTTGACCTCCAGTCTCATATCACTAACTGCTTATGGCACATCTCAAACTGGGTGTCTCGTCTCAAAGACCTCTTTAACTCAACATATCCAAAACAGAATTATTTTCCCCCATGAAACCCTTCCACTTTCTTAATATCCCTATTACTACTAAAGGTATAGTGATACATTTCCAGATATCAGGGCTCACAACTAAAATGCCACACAAAACTCCTTACTTATTCTTACCCACCATGTCTAATCAGTTATCAAGTCCCGACCTGTCATTTCTAGCATTGCAAAATCTTCTATATACCTCTCCTACTCTTCTCTCTCCTGACACTACTACCACCCTGGTATAGGCCCTCATTATCCCATGTCTGTGCTATTGCAGACTATATCCTGCTGGTAGGTCTCTCTGCTTCAAGTCTCTTCTCACTTGAATCCATCCCACATTTAGGTGTCAAATTGACCTTCCTAAAGTGTAGGTCTGACCATGTCACCCTCTTTATTCAATAAACACCAGTGGCTCCCTATTTCCTCCAAGATAATTTTTTTTAAAATCATCTGTTTTGCTTTTAAAGCCCTTTACAATATGGCCTCTTCTGACCTCTTCTGTCTTCTTAGACCTTCCTCCCCAACACATACTCTGTGATCCAGCAATACTGCCCTCCTTGCTATACCTTGCCTTGCACTAGACACTCCATCTTATGAGTAAACATTTTTTCACTGGCTATCTTCCATAAGTTCTCTCTCCTCCTAGTTTTGTTGGCTTCCTTTAAGTCTCAATTAAAGTTCCACCTTTTGTAAAATGTCTTTCTCAGTCCTCTTTAATCTTAGTGCTTTCTCTCTAAGTTTACTCCAAATTTAGCCTGTATTTACCTTATTTGTAAGTAGTTGCTTGGCTGTTACCTGCCTTTTAAGGACTATGACCTCCTTGAGAGCAGGAATCATCTTTTATTTGTATCCCCAGTACTTAACTTGGTAACCTGTACGTAGTAAGGGCTTATTACTCGTTGACTAGTGACCATAAGATTGTTAATTTTGGCATACAGTGGGTATGATTCTCAATGGATTGGATAATAAGTATAGACCCATGAGAAACAAACAAAATTTGAATACAATATAGCAGGTACTAAAAAAAGAGATGTGAGTAATAAAGAGTTGGTTGAAAAGAAATGAACAATTATGCTATAGGTTAGAAAATAATTTCAGTTTACTCACTGATGTAATCAATATATTAAAGCTTAAAAATAAACAAAAACAAAAAACCCCCAAAACCTAAACTCCTGATTTCAGTGAATTTGTGAAGTTTAAAAAATAATTAAAATAATGACATTTGGATGTTTCTGTACTTTTAAAAGGAATTTAGAACAAGTGAGCTCAAGATTCTCTTTAGGATAATTATGATTCTATGAACATTGTAGTAGTGGATAATCTAAGTTTTGTATTCATATTTATGATATAAACATGGTAAACCTTAAATAAAACTATCATCTTCATCATTATATATGATTTTAGCAACTGTTGTAATTAATCAATAAATTAATTTATTAATTAAAATTGGTCTCTGGCATTTTTTGTGTAGCTGAGGAATCTCTCCAACCTCTTTAATTCCAGAAGAATGCTCTTTTTGGATTGCCTCATTGCTAAAACAAACTTTCATTCATGGTCTTCTCTGTTCTCTAAACCCAGTGACCCTATGTGCTTAGTGTTTTGCGGTGGTTCTAAAATTTCCTCTCTTGTTTGGCTTCTATCTTCCCATTTTTGTTCTTGGTGTCCTACTGTGAGGAGACAAACAAACCTCTGAGCAGCATTGCCCTGACACTCACTTCCAAGAAATAGAGATGACAGGAAAAAACATGCTGCTCCAACAGTGATCTCTCCTTCCTAGCTGGTAAAAGTTGTTGATTCTTGGTGGGGAAGGGGCAGGGGAAAGAGGTGATTGTTGCCAGAAATCTGTCTTGCAATTCTATGAGCACAGAAAAGATAAAAAATGGCAATAACAACAATAGGCAGCAAAAATCACAAGAAACAACTTCAACAATAAAAATCTCACAGTAGTAGAAACCACAGAAATCCCTGCCTATGTTGTCCCAACTTGTTTTGTTGTGTATGACATAGGTAACAGTGATTTCTCAAGACTGAATGCCAACTACTCCAAGTCAACAAACATCTATGAAATAGGTAATCTGCACAAAAGTCTATGCTAGATATTGGGAGACATATAGAGATCCCTTAAGATACATTACCTGCCTAAAGAGAGCTTATGTTTCAATGGTGGTAGAGCTTAATACTGTATATAAAGGGTCCATTAGATTGTAAACTCCTTGAGGGCAGGGCCTCTTTTTATATCCCTAGTGTTTAGCATGCACGGTATCTGGCATGTTGTAGGTGTTTAATAGATGTTTACTGAATTGAATTTATGTAAACTAAGTGAGAAACAGCTGCAATATAGTGGAAAGAGTACTGAACTCAGAGACAGGGGACCTATATTCAAATCTCACCAATGCCTACCCTGTGTGACCTTGGGCAAGATGTTTCAGGTCTTTGGCCTAAATTTTCTTAACTGTAACATGAAGGATTATATTCAGTTGCCTCTGAGGTTCCTCTTAGTTCTAGATATATGATTCTAAATGTTATGCAAAGACCATGTGGGAAAGGATCATGAAAGACTTCAGGGTAGAGGTTGCATTTGATTTTAGCCACAACTAGAATTTCTACTCGTATTTTGTAAAGACAGATTAGAGATTAACCATAATCTTTCTACAATTAATAGGATTATCATAGTATTTTTAAATTTACCTAATACTTTATGATTAAAAAGTGATTTCTAAAGCACTATTTCAGCACAAGTATTCTCTACTTTCTATAGAAGAAGAAAGTGAATTTCCAAGAAAGTAAGTGCATTGTCAAAGATAATACAAGTAAAAAAATGATAGATAAAGAATCTATCCCAGGTCTTCCACCTCTTAGTCAGTAGTCTGAGCTGGCTGGGATAGGTCAAGAGGGGAAATGAAAATGGAGAGTCAAAGAAACTAACACTGGAAAAGCTATAAGTATGTGACAATAACAATCTCTAAGGTGTATTAAGGTGTACAGAGTGCTTTCTTCATAACAATCCCAGTACACAGGTATTTATAAGTATGATTTGTCACTGTTTGATAGATGAGAAAACGTAGACCAGGAGGACTTAAATGAATTGCTCATAGTCATACAGGTACTAAGTATTAGAGCTAGGACATGAACAAAGGTCTCTTGAGAGTCTGAGCATCTGCTGCTCTTTTCATTATACTATACTGTGTGTCTCATGTAAAGCTAGGTCATGATGGAGACAAGCTGCTGAGCAGAAAGCACTGTCAGTTACTCAACTTCTTGGTATTAAACCACTCAAGGCTGTGTTGGAGCCAGCTAAAACTGGCTAATGAAAGGCAAATGTTAAAATTTCAGTGTGAGCATTTACACCTCAGAAATCTTCAAATGCTACAAATCAGACCTTGATTTTTTGGTGACTGTCTAGACTTAAGAAAGTGATGGAGAAAATGTAAACAATGCAGATCATACTTGTTCTTCCTTCCTTCCTTCCTTCCTTCCTTCCTTCCTTCCTTCCTTCCTTCCTTCCTTCCTTCCTTCCTTCCTTCCTTCCTTCCTTCTTTCCTTCCTTCCCCCTCCCTTCCTCTGTCCCTCTCTCTCTCTCTCTTCCCCTCCCTCCCTCCCTCTCTCTCTCTCTCTCTCTCTCTCTCTCTCGCTCTCGCTCTCGCTCTCGCTCTCTCTCTTTTTCCCAGAGAGCCAGTTGATAAATATTTACCATCACACCACTGGAAGTACTCCCTAATCACACCAAAATCAGACTTATAGAAATATTGCTACATAAAGTACATGAGCTGCTAGTCTCAAAACAAGTTAAGTAACATGAAAGACTAGAAGAAAATAAGGAATAATTCCTTTACTAGAGTTAGAAATTCAGAGCCCTAAGTTAATTTATCTCTACCTTGTCTACTGATTTTTGTAGTAGTTCAAAGAGGTTTTTGAATGTGTGTGTGTGTATGTGTGTGAGCATGAGTGTGTAAGAAGAAATGAGAGATTAAGTAATATTTCTTTAGTGAGACTTTAACGAAAGTCACTCTATATAGAATTAAAGACAGTCATCGTTTATAGTTGGATTGTAGCAATATAAAATAAATACTGTCACTATATAAAAATAATTTATAGATTTAAATTTATAGTTAAACCAATAATTTAAAAAATTTAGTGCTATTCCAAGTAAAAAAAAAGTAATGGTTTACACAATTAAACAAAATAATAAAATTCATTTACAGCAAAAAAGGTTCTGGAGGGAAATAATTTTTAAAAGAAAGATTAAAGGGGGCTTAATATTTTCAGATCTCAAACCTTCTTATAAAGGAGTTATCACCACAATTATTAGGAATTGGTCATTTTTATTTGAAAAAGTAAATCAGTGGAACTGATCAAGCAAGCAAGAACTAGAATCAAATTAACAGATTAGCCCCTATTCTATGAATTTAAGAACACAAACTATTAGGGCAATTGCCTCCTATTTGACAGTAACCATTAATAAAATTTTGAAAGCTATTTGCTAGATAATATATTTTTATTATGTATCACAATAAATTCCAAACAGATATGCAACATTAACATAAAAAGGTCATATAAGAAAAAAAGAGGTGAATAGTAGGAGATATCTATCACAATTAGGAGATAGAGAAGACTCCATAATATACAATTTCAATTATATAAAATTATCATCTTCTAAATGAACCTAATTAATGCAAATAGAAAGAATTTTAAAAAAGAATCTTCCTATTAAATATCTCTGAGAAAACTCTGATATCCAAAATACATAGGGATTTGACACAAATCTACAAATAAGAGACATTCCCCAGTAGCTAAGTGATCAAAAATACAATTTTCAAAAGAATAACAAATATCAATAAAAACATGAAAAGTTTCAGATCATGAATATAAGAAAAATGAAAAGTAACATGAGAAAGAAAAGTTTAAGAAAATTAAAGCAACTCTGAGCTTTCATTTTGTGCTAATAAATTGGCAAACATGCAAAAAAGAAATATTTTGTGTCAAAACATCTGAGCTTTTATTTGTCCAATCATTCTGGAAAATAATTTGTAATTATTCAAGGAAAATTTTTGTTCATACCCTTTGATACCCTCCCATATATACCTAAAATGTCATAGCAGCACTATCGTGAAAATAAAAACAAAACAAAACAAAACTGGAAAAAAAAAGTAAATAACCCTCAGTTGGAGAATGACTTGAACAAATTTTAGTATATGAAGATAAAGAAGTTTTACTGTGCTTTAAGAAATGACAAATATGAGAAATTCAGAAAAACATGGGAAGACCTGAATGAAGTGATGCATAATAAAGAAAATAAAACCAAGTTGCAATTACTATGAATTATATAAATGCAAAAAAAAAGGAAAAGAGAGAAGAACACACATTAAATGAAGGATATTTTCCTCTTTTCATCAGGTGGGTGTGGGGATACCAGGGCAGAATGTGGCATACCCTGTCAGATAAGATCTGTGTGTTGGTTGGAATTTCTTAATTGTTTCTTTATCATTTTAATTCTTTTCTTTGTTGTTCATAATGGTGTATTTCAGGGTGAAGTATATTGTCAAGTATGTGATAATTTACAAAACAAAAGACAGATACCCCTGACAAATCTTAAGGATTCTTAGTCACAGAGAAAGTGCTTGCACTGGGAAAATTTTAGTTTCTTTGCCCAATACTTTCCTACAGCCATGAAGTCATAGGCTCATTTCCAAGTCCTCCCATTGAGTAGCATAGAAAAATGTCTAGCCTCCTAGAGTAACTAATTTGGAATCAACAGTACTTGTCTGGTTATGTTTTTAGGCATTTAAACAGATATATTACTTTAAAGTCACACTTTATATAAGTTGCCAATCAGCTTTGCTGCTTATCACCTATGTGACCTTAGGAAAGTCACTTTTTCTCTATAGACTGCAGCATTTTTGTCTGTAAAATGAGGAGGATGATGTCCATTTCAGTTTAATGAGCATTTATTAATAGTCTTATAAGTGCAAAACCAAGAGAAATGAAAAAAAATCACATTTAAAGAGGAGCAAAAGGTATAGGTTCAAATTCTGACTTTTAAAAAAATATCTGTGACTTTGAATAAATCACCCTCTCTTGGCCCTTATTTCCCTGCCTCTGAAAAATAAAGTAGTTGAAATAGAGGCCTCTAAAGTGCCTTCCAGCTCTAAATCTAAGATTTATGATCATAAACCTTGCCAAGAAAATCAAACCACTCAGAAAAGATGTCATATTTTGATATTGTGGTTTCCTCTCTAGAGATATAATTGTATCATCCACTAGAAATCTTGATTGCTGTAGACTAGTTGTTTAAAGGCATAGCTTGGATGTTATGTGGGACATGTTTTTCTTTTAGACAAAAGTATGATTTCTACAAATTTGCCTTTTAAAATTTTTCATGTAATTGCTAAACACATTGCAGATTGACCTGAAGCATTTTCCCCCTAGTTCTCCAGCAATTACAAACCCTTAATTATTAGGAATGGCTTTTAGTCATGTTGCAAAATTAAATCATTCCCTAGGCATTTTTCATGCAACCAACTATTTTGTGTTTCCAAGTGAAACGTAAGGTCATAACCTGATAGGTGATCTCTATGCAAACAACAGAATTCCAAAATGATGCCTTATAAATTACTTTCTAGAAAATCCATCTTCCTTGGTAAAATAATAATAATTTGACATGGAAAATAAATGTAATTGCATAGTAAAGGGGCCTTATAAAACATATGAATGGTCTGCTTGAGCAGAAAGTGTTCTTTCCCCTCAAGATTTCAAGTTCAGGGTCACTGCTTCTAGGTGAATAAGTAAAATAGATTTGGATTTAATGAGATACATTCTCTTCCCAACTCCCTTCCAATGAGGGATAATCCTTTTTAACACTCACCTTACCTCTCCTTCAACTTTCTTCATTCTCTGCCCTTAAAAACTAGTGTTTTATTGTGTTTTTCCAATGAACAAATTTTGCAGTTACCATCATTCCTCAGTGGTTTGAAAATTTTAAAACAAAGACAAAACCCAAGTAAACAGTGAATATCATTTTGCAAAATAGTCTTCCTTCAGTTAAGTCAGCAACCTCATCATCATACATTTCTTACATTTCTGTTGTTTCCAAAGAACAAATTCATTGAGGATTTACCTGTCAAAATGTGTAACAACTGATTTCCATACTGTTTTTAACCTGCTAACATGATCTGTATCATTAAATAGCATTTTCGAGTACCTAGTGACCCCTGATAGAGGGTACTGAACTGGAGGTTGACCTCCTGCTGTCTCTGACAATGGCACTAGATAAACATCGAGACAAACAAATGTTTGCTAACTTCAGTGTGTTGTTGAGAATGATCTACGCATTTCCTAGAATTTCAGGTTTGAGGTACTTATGCACAGTGCAGTAGAAGTTATGGGGGACTTAGCAAATAAGAGTAAGACAACTGTATACAAATTAGCATGTTCTTTTTTGTTTCCATGTGGAGAGACCTCTTTATGCTAGGGTCACATGACTACGGCTTAGTGATATACAGGAAATTCAGGGGAAAGATGTGACTGACCAGAAGTGAGTGTTCAAGATTTGATTTTGATTGGACAAATCTACAGCAATCACTTTTCACTTCTGGTCTTAGACAACGAATAGGTACCAAATTTTAACTCATCCATAGAAGGCTTTCCACTCTTTATGAACCATATAAAATATTTGGTATCTATATTATATTATATTATATTATATTATATTATATTATATTATATTATATTATATTATATTATATTATATTATATTATATTATATTATATTATATTATATCATATCATATTATATTATATTGTATTGTATTATATTATATCATATATTATATCATATCATATCACATTACATTATATTATATTATATCATATTATATTACATATATTGTATTATATATTTGGTATTCCTTTAGCATTTCTATTAAGGGGATGAGGCACAATACCACCAGGATGAACTTGAGACTACCCTAGTATCTAAGGTTTTGTATTTAACAGAGGGGCGATAGGAGATCTCAGCACCACCTGGTGGACAAATGTGTACATGTTGCACCCTCCCAACTGAAAGTAAACTGAGGGGAGGGACTTTTAATTTTTTGTCTCTATTTTCGTTTGATTTTTCTAGTTCCTTTCACAGTGCTTTTGGATACAGTAAGAACTTAATAAATGCTTATTGGATATGAAGAATATATAATTTGGGCTGAGTAGAAAATACTTATTAGTCACTTACTTAAAACAACTTTCCTTTGAACTTTAAAGAAAATGTAGAGGCTACTGAATTTTTATTTCATTCTTGTAAACAACAGAAGGTAGATATCACTGAAGCAAAGTGTGAGTGTGTTGACTTAGCTAAGAAATTGTTTTGCCAGACTCTAAGAAAATTTTTGAATTTGTAAAAGTTGATCAAATTTTTCTGTGTTTTGGCAACCCCTTAATATTTGCTGTAGTACAGTAGTGACCATTTGAATAAAAGTTTATTTTTAAAGGGTCTATGATTTTTTTTTGCCAAGTAAGACCTCCCTTTAAATCTTAGAGAGATGCTTGAGGCTAACAAAGGCTAAGTCATTTGCAAAAGCTCACACAACTAGTAGTATCAGATATTTGAACCTAGATTTTCCTGACTCCAGATTGGGTATCCTATTCACTAGAGCAAGTTGCATCTAATCTTTCTAAAGCAGCTCATCCAACAATAATGTTAAAGAACATCTAGCAGCCAGTTTCAAGGTCAGTACCTGAACCTGGGTCTCCTTTACTCTGAGGTCAGTTTCCAGCCATAATCCCATGTTGTCATTCAGGAATAATATTTGTATTAAAACATTGAGGTTTATACTTTAGTCTATCATTCTTAAAAGGATCGGGACACACACAAAATTTTATGAATGATGACCAAAATAATTTAGTTCTCTACAATGATATTTGCTTGAATTACTGTATCCAATATGATTGTAATAAGACAGGAATTTTGGTTTGAATCATTCACAGTAATAAAAAAATGGCTCCCTATTTTCTATCAAATGAAGACTCTTGAGACTCATTGAAGAGTCCCCATCAAGTAAACCCATTTTACTTATCCAAACCTAGCTCCTATTCATTATTCCTCAATATTCCTATTTGATCAGATCAGGCCAGTTTTCTCATTCCTTTTTCCAATATCTGCCACAACACAAATACATGCATCCTATTGGTCTTGTATTTCCATCACTTGGAAGGCTGTACATTTATCTCACCATTGCCATTTAGTGGAAGTGGGGTCACTGACACCTCTGGAATTTACAGCTACCATCAAAGTCTCAGTTTTGGATTCACATAATTTGCTGTGTGCAGACTGGATTTATCTGTAATTGATTGATTGATTTGGACTAGTTAAACTCTCAATATTTACAGTCTTCAAGACATGTGGGAAATAAACAACAAAACAGGAAAGCAGGATTATTACAGCCATGAAAAGGGGTGGAAAGCTTTTTACACCATGTATAAAGGTACAAATCTCTATGGGGGTTATGTAAATGTGCTATTTAAAGGATGCAGTAAATGTCAAAATGTCTCACTGTCAGTATCTCCATATAACAGTGTGAAATTGAAAAATGAGCCCAAAATTTTAATGAATAGAATAAATAATAATAAAAATATCAACCAATAATAATGAATAATGCTTTTCATTCAAGCTAAAGGAGGTAAAAGATCTCTAAGTCCCCGTGAAAATCTCAATACTTTTATCAACAAAAAGGAAATATTTTATGACTCATGATAGCATAATAGTTCACATTTACATGTATAATTTATAAATATATATATATGTATATATATATCATTCAGTCAGAATTACACCTATAAATTGATTGTTTTGTGTATGATTCTCCCCTTCCTTTTTGCGGATGGAAAAATTCAGGTTCAGAGAGGTTAAGTTAATCATTCAAATCACACAGATAATAAAGATTATATGTGGAATATGAAACTAGTTCTTCTGGTTTAGAGTTTAGTGTTTAATGCTTCTTTGATTATTTTTAAAAGAACAAATGAAAAAGCAATATACTTAACTAAAAATAAAACAGAGACTTTTAAAAAGATTATTAGCTAGATAAGGCGGCCAGTTTCTAAAATTTCCTTGTTATGTAAAAAAGAAAAGAAAAGGGGATGTAGTGGTTTATTGAGTAAATGCAATTAAGAAATTAGTTTTGGTAGTCACTAGAAGGTAGACTGTTCTTTATTTCTTGTCCCTAATCAAAAAGACACCCTGAGTTATCTATTATCTGATCTTTATAATGAGACTTAAATGGATGTGTTTTCTATTATGACAGTCATCTTTTTTTTAATATTAAATTTATCAGCTTTATATGTAACCTTCAAATCCATATTCCCAATGAGTGTATCTGCTTCCATCCAGTAGAGGGCAGTGCAGCATATTTCTATAAGTCCCAAATGCAGGTTGAAGCTATGAAAGACTATACACCAAAAGTAATAGTTTGTATCACTGATGGGAAAAAAACAAATGTCTAAAAACTATGTAAGCTTTTTTGGACAATAACCTCAGAACATATTTCTAAAGCCTCTTAGTTTAAGAAGAGCAATGCAAAAAAAAATCTCTAAAAATATTTTCCCCTAAATTTGTGTAACATGGATTTGAATAACATGGACAAATACATCATAACCTTTAATAAGAGATGTTTCCACACATACTTGCAGGCTCTGGCAAACATAAAGACCCAGGGGCAATACAGAAATGAATACAGTACAACCACACCAAGACCTCTGAAAGTCTTTACCCAGAGTATCAAAATAGCAGTAGAAAGGGGACGGGGATGTCAGTGCTGTGAAGAAAAATGACCAATATTGCTTTTTTTAATCCTTCTAGTAACCGACTGTAATTTATCTGGATAGCTTTTATTATTAATGTAGAGGCAAACTAATGGAAAAAAGTATTTTGCCATGAAGACTTGCTACATCCCTCTTTTTAAAATTTGTTTTTTAAAATTTTATTGCAAGGAAAGCCAAGGAAACAAGACTCTAGGGTACATCAAGGCCATTCTTAAAATGAAAACCTTTCTTTTCCAGTGGGAAGTAGACTGTTGGCAGCACTGCTCATTACCATAAAGTGAAGCTAGAGTGTTCAGGTTCTAATTGTAAAATGAAACTATTTAAAATCCATGTAGCTATCTCAAGGGAGACTGAATCTAAAAGGCTATGAGATTCCAGTAGATATAATACTCAAGTCATGTAAAGAATGATTATTACTTCTCTCACTACAAATGTAATGTCCTTTAGTTTAGTGTGTGAAGACTCTTGGGTAGATTAAACATTCATCAAAACATACTTCCTTAAGCTAGACTGAATGGTAACCTTCATTTTGAAAATGATTTTTTTTTAAAGGAAAAGAGTTTTGAAAAGCCTGGTAAGTTGATATTTTATCAATCTACCCAGTCATATGCTACAGGAATATAGACTTCCCAGGTTTTACATTATCTTGTAAGGCTTTTGCATCATTAAATAACAATGGAAAACACAAATAAAAATGGCTACATTAAAAAA
>CM053622.1:691597696-691620292 GCA_028646595.1 Phalanger gymnotis | reverse complement strand
TATATACATACATAAATAGATAGATAGAATGGGATAAATTATCTCATATAAAAGTGGCAAGAAAAAGCAGTTCTGTAGGAAGGGAAGAGGGCGCAGGTGAGGGGGAATGAGTAAATCTTGCTCTCATTGGATTTGACCTAAGGAGGAAATAACACAGACACTCAATTGAGTATCTTACCCCACAAGAAAGAAGTTAGGAAGGAGATTAAAAGGGGGGGCAGCGATAGAAGGGATGGCAGATAAGGGGAGGAGGTAATCAAAAACAAACACTTTTAAAAAAAAGACAGGGTCAAGGGAGAAAATTGAACAAAGGGGATAGGATAGGAAGGAGCAAAATATAGTTAGTCTTTCACAACATGAGTATTATAGAAGGGTTTTACATAATGATACACATGTGGCCTGTGTTGAATTGCTTGCCTTCTTAGGGAGAGTGGGTGGGGAGGGAGGAGGGGAGAGAATTTGGAACTCAAAGCTTTAAAAGCAGATGTTGAAAAAAAAAGTGTTTGCATACAACTAGGAAATAAGATATATAGGCAATGGGGCATAGATATCTATCTTGCTGTACAAGAAAGTAAGGGAAAAGGGGATGAGAAGAGTGGGGTGACAGAAGGGAGGGCTGATTGGGGAACAGGGCAATCAAAATATATGCCATCTTGGAGTGGGCAGAAGAGTAGAAATGGGGAGAAAATATGTAATTGAAACTTTTGTGAAAATCAATGCTGAAAACTAAAAATATTAAATAAATAAATTAAAAAAATAAAGAGGGGGGGCAGTGTTGGTAAGCAAAATGGCCTTTGTTTTGTTTGAATAATTCAGTGTATTTCATTGAGCCTTACTAGGTGCTAAGCCCCAGGCCCAAACCCCTATTAGGTGTAAATCCTATGTGGGTGTGGATTGGCAACTAAGGTGGGGCCCAAGGTGGGGCTAACTCCAGGGAGAGCCTAGTTTATATTTCTGGGACAGCAGAGGCTCTTAGACCACATGGGTCTAAGTCACCTCTTTGTGACGATTTTAGGTCATGTGGGTGAGTAGCATGTGTGACTCACCCCTGACGCTGAAAAAGATATAAAACCAGGGCTTGGCCTCCTCTTCCTTGGAGCTCATTCCTGAAGCAGTGGTGGAGCATGTGACTGCGCCAGCCCTTGTTCTGAGCTCCCAGGCTGAACCTAGATGTTGGTAACTATGAATCTGTATTGGGTCTATCTGTTGAGGTTTGTACTTTGTAATTTTCTCTGAAGTTCAGTGTGCTGGCTTTTCCCCCTGAACTAAGTGAATGATATTTGTGTGCTGAATTAAAGTAAGCTTGCCAACCCCTTCACCTTGCTTTCCTTAGTTAAGCAGATCAAAAGAACATGTGCTGTCGGCAGCTTTCTGGGTGCTGGCTGTGAGTGGATCTTACACCCTCACAGAAGCTGCTAGCCAGATTGTTGAAATGGTGGGGGGGAGGGGGAGAGAGGAAGAGAGAGAGAGAGAGAGAGAGAGAGAGAGAGAGAGAGAGAGAGAGAGAGATTGTAAGTAATAGCCAGATAATGAAGAGAACAAAGGAGAGCTGTATCATGAAAGCTCAGACAGGAAAGCATGTCAATTTAAACAGAAAGCAGGAGAAGGATGGGAACTGAAAAAAAAGACATTTAGATCTGTTATTTAAGTGATTACCAGTAACTTTGGGGAGAACAGTTTCAGTTGAGTGAAGAAATTGGAAGCTAGTTTGCAAAGGTTTGAGTGAGAGGAAATGAATAGCTTTTAATAGAAATTTGACTGAGAATAGGAGATATATAGGATGGTATATTGGTAGCAGTAATTGGTAGTAGTAATAATATTGGTTTCATTAGTGAATGTATGTATTAATAGTAATAATAATTTTCTTATTTTTCAATCAAGATAAAAAAATCATCAATAAATATTTATTAAATATATTGTATGTGCCAGGCACTTTGCTAAGTGCTAGGAACAAAAGAGAATGTATAATTCAATACTTACTTGATATTTTAATAGATCTGTCTTCTTACTCTTCTGGGTGTCTTACAGGATCACAGACTGTACCTCAATTGTGTTTCTCCATTCTCTGAAACTCACATCTATATTCTCCAATAAATCCTCCAAAGGGAGTCCCCTGAGGCTGAGAGCCTTTCCCCATATTGTGGATACCCAATGTCTCATCCCTTATTCTCATTATATGGCTTGCTGTAATGGTGATTAAGGTGGGACTTTTTTTTTTTACTCTTTTCTCTTTTAGAATGATAAAGTAATCCAGTGTCACTGATTGAGTTTTGCTAGGTGCAAAGCCCCAAGTACACTAAGAAGGGTATATAAACTCAGAGGTTAGCATTTTGTTTGAGGCTTTCACTCACTGGAAGAGTATTGGTGTAGAGACTTTGAGTAGCTGCTGGAGCCCCACCCCCCACCCCTGGCTTTGAAAAAAACCCAATGTTGGTGCTTCTCTGGTAACTATGTGTTGTCATTTGGTCTGTTTATATTGTCTTTGTTTGTAATTTCTGTTTATATTTGCTCTGAAGTTCAGGGTTCTGGCTTTTTCCCCTGAACTAAGTGAATGATATATGCATGTAGGATTAAAGTGAGATTGTAAACCCCTTAAGGTTGCTTTGCTTAGAAAAGCATATCAAAGAACCTGTGCTACCAGTCCTTCTGTGTGTTCTTGTTGCTGATCTTGTTGGGTCTTACACACCTCTATAGCAGCTGCTAGCCACATTGTTGTTACACTTGCCCAGTTTTTTTTTTCTAATTTTGAATATACATTTCTATAGCTGCTCCTTTTGTTCTGTTCCATTTCCCCCCCTTGGTAGTGTGTTGGCACATTTTCACCTCCGAAATGAATCTCTATTGTATTTTGGATGATTCTCACCTTCAGTTTTAGAATCCATTAGTAGCAGCTATGGCCCTCTTCCTAACTTTCCAGTCTATCCAACTCTCCTTCACCTAGTCTATGATTCGATGACAATGATACAACAAGAGTGTTGTTCCTTGAAAAAGACATTCCATCTCCTAACTCTGGGCATTTTCATTGCTTGTTTTCTATGCCTAGAATCTCTTCCTTCTCATTTCCACCTCCTGGATTCCCTGAATTTCTTTGACTTCCAGCTAAAGCCCTATATTTTACAAGAAGCCTTTCTTGATCTCCCTTAACACTAGTGATTTCCCTCTGCAATTATCTCCAAATTTTCCTGGATATATCTTGTTTGTACCTTGTTTTAATGTGGTCTCCTCCATTAGAATGTCAGCTCCCTGAAAACAGAGTATTTTTTGTCCTTATTTTTTCCCCTTGTGCTTACACAGTTCCTGGAATATAGTATTCACTTAATAAATGTTCACTGACTGGCTAACTCATGTTACAAGGATGGTCTTTGTTCCAAGGTAATATTTGGAAAAATAAAAAACTGCAATTTTCAAAGACAATCATCCCTATTCTGACAAAATTTAGCACTTATTTTTGATGGTTTATTTTATCCTTATACTCAATAGTAATCTACCATTATCTTATATAACTCTTTAGATATACACAAACAGTTTATAAGATTGTCTTGATATTGAAGTTAAATTTGTTGGTTGTCTCCCTATAATACTTGAATAAAGATGAACTCATTCCCAGGATCACAGTCTTGACTCTTGACTCTGGCTAATAATCTTAAAATATGTGTGCCAATAGTTACATGAAAGGGAGTGGTAATATGACAGAGGGATATCTGAGAGATTTGATATGATTCAGCACAAACATGGACAAAAAAATGAAAACAGTTGTTCTAATGGTTAACAGCATCATTTTGTAAATTAGGAAACTAATGCATTGTTGGTGGAGTTGTGAACTGATCTGACCATTCTGGAGAGCAATTTGAAACTATGTCCAAAGTCCTGTGAAACTATGCATACCTGTGGCCCAGGAATACCACTACTAGGTCTGTATCCCAAAGACATCAAAGAATAAGGAAAAGGAACTATAGGTACAAAAATATTCATAGCAGCTCTTGTGGTGGCAAAGAATTGGAAATTGAGGGAATCAATTGAGGAATGACTGAACAAGTTGTGGTGTATGATTGTGATGGAATACCATTGTGCCGTAAGAAATGACAAGCAGGATAGTTTCAGGAAAACCTGGAAAGAGTTCTATGAACTGAAGCAAAGTGAAGTGAGCAGAAACAGGAGATGATTGTACATATCGACAGTGATAGCGTATAATGATCCACTGTGAATGACTTAGCTATTCTGATCAAAGACAGTTTTGAAGGTTTTTTGATAAAAAAATGCTGTCCACTTCCAGAGAAAAAACTGATGGTCTCTGAATACAGAATGAAGCATAATATTTTCACTATATTTATTTTTCTTGCTTTTTTGCAACATGGCTAATATGGCAATATACTTTGCATGATTTCACATGTATAATTGGTACTATATTTCTTTCCTTCACAATGAGTGATGGAGGGGTAGGAGAGAATTTGAAACTCAAATTTTTTATCAAATGAATGTTAAAAACAAATAAATAACATTTTAAAGGGGAAAACTCATCATTTTGTAAACAAAAAAAGGTTGTTTTTATATTATACCTATATAAAAATGCACTATTTAACTGTTGAGACTGCCTTATAAGTTTAAATATTTTTTTTGGCTAAAGAATCTATGTCAATTAGGAAAGTCAATTGGGGCAATAGTCTGCACCTTTGATTGGCAGTGTGCTAAAGGCAACTACTAAGTAGTTCATTCTACAGAAAGGAAAGGGAAATAGAAAGGAAAGAAGTTACTAAAGACCGAACTGGAGGCATATTACGCTTTTAGGCACTATCCAGATTTCTCTCTGTTAACCATGAAAAATCAGAGAAACAAGAATTCTGGAAGAGGAGTTACCATCTTTATGTATAAGGGTATTAATTTAAGGTATTTATGAAAAGTCAACAAGATAAAAATGTTGACTTGCCAACAACTGCAGTTGGCAGGAACAATCATTTTTATAACCCAAATATAACCTCCATGGAAGAAATAGGGCTATTTCCACATATGCTAACCTCTGGAGAGGAAGGTGTGGGCTTTCTCTCTAAGAAGGTATCTTTTCCTTTTTTGTAACCTCTGAATCTATGGCTGGATTTGTACAGTCACAGCCCCTAGAAGACTCATATTATGGCATTCTTCTTCCAAAGCCTGCCTTTCCCCCCAAAAAAAAGTTGATGGAAATTGAGTAGTATTTCCAACAATAGTAGATGAGTGTTTGAACTATTAATCCTCTCTTCTATCTAGCCTCCCAAATTCTTATTAGATAATTTTTGCCTGAGGTTGAAAAAAAAAACATTTCCAGTGGTACACATGGGAGTCATTTGCAATAAGAAATAATTTTGATTTGGTTTTATTTTATAATAGCAAGGCCATCAGTGTACTCCTAGCAGCTAGAAGGGACAGAGCCACACCATAGGAAACAGTGCTATAGATGCCTATATGCATTCATGGGCAGAAACTGTGATACAATGGAATATCGGGGAGTTATCTCTTTAGCAATCACAAATTTTATTCTCTTCCAAGGGCAGTCTAAAGCATAGAGCAACACACAGAAGACTATATAGAGTGCTAGTAGAAAGCTGTGACTCAGTAGATAGGAGAATTGTATTGAATGTTTATGAATTATGAGTCTATTATATGGTTTTCCCTCTGAGGGGTGAAATAAAAACTGTCTTGTTCCACGTATATATTGCTCTCATCAGTGCCTCTTTAGGAGCCAGAAATCCTTTTATTGTCATTAGTGGAGAACTAAACACATATTAACCCAGAACTTGGAACACCCGAGAAAAGGTTACACTAGTTTAAATCCTATAGAGTGGTAGGACAACATGATAATACATATGTGTGATAGATTCTATATGGTAAGATTGGCAATAAAAGGGAAAATGCAAGACTTTCAATTTCCCTTTATTTAAATGAATATTTCTCTTTTGGAGTGGGATGAATTTTAAAAGATATATGAAAACTATACATATTTTTCAGTCATGAAGGGCTGGCAATAAGAGAAATAAGGACAATATAATCCAAGTAATTTATGTACAGTATAAAATCAGAGGTATATTGGTCCAACAGAAACATATCTCAAGAAATGAAAAGGCTGGGGCAGCTAGGTAGCTCAGTGAGTAGAGCACTGGCCCTGGAGTCAGGAGGACCTGAGTTCAAATTCGGCCTCAGATATTAGACACACTTACTAGCTGTGTGACCTTGGGCAAGTCACTTAACCCCAATTGCCCTGCCTTCCCCCCTCCAAAAAAAGAAATGAAAAAATAATAAATTATTACTTGTAGCTCAGAATGTAATTGATGAATTACTGTCATTTGAAAATGATAAATATAATTAAAATGCATGTTTTAGATGGAGTGCAAGAGCATATTTTGAACCTACTATAATATATACTATTCTATATATCATGGTATATAGTTCTACAGTACCTATTATCACATGTAACATAAGATAATGTTAATATAATACATCAGATGAAGCATTAATATCTAGTGCATGTCCACATATACATGTATGCATATGTATCTATCCCTAGAGCCCAGAAAAGTCCTTTGCACATTTTCTTTCTGAGCTGTGTAATTCCATTAATGTGCTGTTTAATTTTATACCAAGAAATAAGAGTCTTTATAGAGTAAAGTAATTTTATTCTAAAGGGAAGTCATTTGTGTGTATGTGCAACTCTACTTTTAAAGTGCCCAAAGATGTCAACCTTAATATCAGTAGAACATAAGTTTCTGGATGGCATGGACCTTGTTTATGTCTTTGTATATTCAACAGCTAGAACAGAGCCAGATACATAGTAGGGGTTTAATAAATGTTTGTTAAACTGTATCGAGGTGAATTGGATGTCAATGGTAGCCTTTTAGTATAGAATTGAATTAAACATTAAGGGAGTTGCAATTTTTTTACACTTTAAGGACTCTTTGAAGTTTTGTTCCTATGCAAATATTATTTAAAAGATCTTCTGTTGTTCTATACTTTCATATTTTGCATACTGAAAGTTAATATTGCATGGTAGAAATAATATTGGGCCTGGGATCAAGAAATATCTAAGTTTGAATCTAGGTTCTGATCTTACTTGTTTTGTAACCTGGGACAAGTCACTTAACATCTCTGACCTTCAGTTTCCCCATTTGTTAAACAGGTGATGATTAATACAGCCTACATTAAGATGAGCACTTTAGAAGTCTTAAAGAGCTATATGAATATTCATTATTATTATTCTTTGGAGATAGTTGCCTGCAGTGCCACAACTCAAGGTTAGTCTCCTGGGTCCTAGTACAGAAATTGGCAAATTGAAGGTGCTCAAATGAATACATTTTCAAAATTTCTTTCCAAAAATATATGAAGGCACTTGCAAATTTAAAAGGTTTAACTGCAACAAAGAAGGCACAAAACAATACTACTAATTATCTTTGCTTGTGGATGTGATGCCCAAAGTAGATAAAGAGTTCAGACATTAATCTCTTTACAATTAAAGAACTACATGTGCCCTGTGGCTAGTAAAAATCTTACTATAAGGTATCATCCATGAAAAAAAAATAACTTTTTTTTCTATTGTTTTGCTTTTCTCTTGAATGTATTCTTCTAATGAAGTCACTTCTTTGTTGTTGTTTTTTTTTAGTTAATTAGGAAGTTATGTGTCCTGTTCTTTGGCTCTGTTCTAATTGAGGCATTTATATGAATAAGGTTGCAATTCATTCTCATCAGGAAACCATTTCTTACTTAAGATGATACATTCTTAGCCTGCCAATATGAACACTTAATGAAGGAAATTTGCTGAAATGCCAAGCAAAGGCTATAGGATGGTTACTTTTTTTTAACCTTCTGTACACAAGATCAATCATGGCAATCAATCAACTACTTGGAAGGACGGATTCCTGTAATTACTAAGTGGGATAGTAAAAGAAATAAAGGAAGACTGAGCAGAAAATGAGAAGACCTATTAAAGTTCTGCAATTTAGATTTTAAAATGTGTCCTTGACATGGACAGTCTATTCATTTTCACCTAAGGTACAGTGAGTCCTGTATTTAGTTTATGATTATAGATTGCTAGACCTTCAGAGTGAGGTTTCTCTTATCAGTATGGTAATTACCATGAAGTGCTCTGATCATTTCCATTGCTGTGTACATAATATGATCAGTAATAACCACATCCATAAATACATCATTTCCTGTCTGAGCTTTTCAATTCCCTTAATATGTTGTTTGATTTTATAATAAGAGATTATACTCTTTATAGAACAAAGTGACTTTATTCTAAAGGGAGGTCATTTGTGTATATGTACAAGTCTGCCATCAAGGTGGAAGTGTCCTACTGGCCTTCGTATTAGTAGAACAGAAGTTTCTGTATGACAGAAACTCTTGTTTTTGCCTTTGTATCTTCAGAACCTAGGACAGCACCTGGTACATAATAGGCACTTAAAATGACAAATTGAATCTAATTCAATTGAATATCAATGAATTTAATCTGTATATATTCTGTATGAATTTATTTGTATTATCTCCTCCATTAGAATGCAAACTCCTTGAGGGAAGGTACTGATTTGGCTTTTTGTTTGTCTCCCTAGTCCTTAGCCCAGTGTTTGGAATGCAGTAAGTGCTCAATGAACATGTGTTGACTTGCTCATGGATACACAATTTATAAGTGAGTTGGAAATCAAAACTTAGATCATCTGATGTGTCACTACACTCATTACTCTTTCTTCTTTGCCACATTGCTTCTTAATATGAAAATTGTTTTTTAAAGCATAGAAAACAGCTTGTGTACAACTGTGGGTGCAGAAGGGGTTATAAGAAAGCAATATGACAGGGTGTATTGTTAATATGTTTTTGCTTGATGGGAAGATGTTTCCCATCCACTAATAGGCCCATGTGACCTGCTTAAGTCACATGGAAGCCTAAGTCACATGAGCCTGGGTCACAAGGGTTCTGATGCCCTCTTACCCTCGAGAAGTGTATATATACTTGGAAGTTGGCATTTTGCTTTGGGGCTCACTTATGGGAAGACCATTCATGGGATGTAGCCAGATGAGACTCTGGGTAGCCGTTAAGGAGCCCTCCGGCTTTGAAAACCCAGATGTTGGTGCTTCTCTATCTGGTAACTACGTATGTGTTGCTATGGACAGACAGAAGCCCTGTCTGCTGATTTGTGTTATTTGCTCCATTTATATAATTTCTGCTTGTAATTTCTGTTCATATTTGCTTTGAAGTTCAGGGTGTTAACTTTTGTCTTGAACTAAGTGAATGTGTGTGTGTATGTGTGTGTGTAGGAATACACACACACAAATATATATATATATATATGTTTGATTAAAGTAAGATTGTTGACCCCTTAAAAATTGCTTTCCTTTAGAAAAGCAGGTCAAAGAACCTGTGCTAGCAGCCCTCCTGTGTGCTGGTGTTATTGGTCTTACACCCCCACAGCAGCTACAAGCAACATTATTGTTACACAGGGAAGAAAAGTTAGCAGTCCAATTTGCCTAAAATATAGACTGTATGAAGGGGAATAGAATGAAACAGAGCTGGGGAGGTAGGTTGGGGACAGATTGAAGAATGTCTTAGATAATGGGCTTAATTGTTTGTATTCTATAGACAATGAGGAGCCACTCAAAGGATTTGGAGCTGGGATGGTACATTGTTAAGGCTTTTGCATTTTGGCAGCTATGTGAATGACAAATTGGAGACAGAAGAGGTTATATATGCAAGATCCATAATGTCCCAAAACTCCGTGTGCAGTTTAAAGCTGTTCCCATAGTACCATTTTGACCTATAATAGCTTTAAACTCCACTTAACCTTTGGGGATATCATTAATAAAAACACACCAGATCAATAGGTCTTAGTAACCATAATAGGATATGGATGGCCTAGAGTAGAGAATCAGCAAGAGAGAGGAATCAAAGATGACTCAGAAGTCAGAAGCCTAGGCCTGCCACCAAGAAGCCTTGTTGCCAACTTAAGCAAAACAATTCACTTCTGTGGACTTTGGCTTATCCATTCCTTGACATGATTTTTTAAAAAAAATTCTACATTGTAATTTTTCATTATGAGAGATTAAATCTGTTATTTTTGTACAATAAATCTGCCCATAGTATGGTAAGTAGAAGAACAGTTTTCTCCTCTATATTTTAGTCCATCTATTCAACACATCTCCATTGTTCATGAATATATTTGAAAAACATAGTGGGAGGAATGTGAATTACAAGAAAGTGTTGTAGATGAAAAGATTATAATAATTATCTGGACTCAGGTGAAAATCCTTTGCATTCTGATTGAATTCAAGTCATTAATTAAAATGCCTTGTGCGCATCATATGGGAAAGAGTTGTTGTTAAACTCATGATGTTATCAATAGCCATTGTGTGGGGTCTGGCTCATTATGCATCAGTTCAACGTATACTAGCATATAGTCAATTGAACATAGAATAAATCAATCAAGTACTACCTACTCCAGTGAGGGCACACTCATATTAAGCAATATGGAAATAGCAGGACATAGAAAATAAAACCTCCATTCTCAAGGAACCTATAGTCTAGCAGAGAAAACAAGCAATGTATGCATGAGGTGGCCCATCTTTAATGCAATACCCTGCATCTCTCACATAGACTACGCACGTAGATACCTATTTGCTTTCTGGGCTGGCTTACTCTTACCAATCTGTGCTCACACTGTCAGGTCTAGGTTTCCAGATGATTACAACAACATAGTTACACTCAAACTCTATCAGGATCCTAAGTATACCCTGTTATATATGTTCTTATTGCATATGTAGATATTAGTTCTTAAGCCCTCACTAATGTGCTTCCATTTTACACAGACCAACCACTCATGATAGTTAACCTTTTTGCTCTTAAATAAAACCATTTACTTAGCAACAAGGGGAAAGAAATAATAAATACTCATATAATAAAGAAAATGCAGGAATAACAAATACATCACAACCCTCACATAAATTTGAAATTGTTGTGGTCTCAGTTTAACTAGCTATTTCATTCAAGCCAGAAAATTGCAGAGTTTATCAAGCTGGTTCTCACTGGGAGATACAAACAATTCTATCCAAGTCTTCACTCACCAAGATGCGAGCTTCAACCAGTTCATTTGTAGCAGTCATAACTCACAGAAAACAAAACAAACAAAAAACAAAACAAAACACCACAACTATCTAAATGGCCTGTCTTTTCACTCTCAAACTTGAGTTGGCAGCAGAGAGCAACATGAACTTCTGAGAGGCTTCATTCACTTCTCTCAACCTCTAGGTGGCATTGAAGGGCAATAGGTGACATTCAAGCTCCCATCCAATGAAAGTAATACTCTCTGCAATCAATCAGTTTTCTGCCAGATGATCACATGGGTAGAGCTATAACAGACCTGACCTTTTCACCCCTTTTTCAAAGTTAAACTTTTTGTTCCCGGTTTCTTTGCTCTTTATCCACTACTTCTAATGGTTTAAATCAGAGCCTTCTAGTATTCAGTTATTTAAACTTCACTTAGAAAAAAACTCACCACAGCTCCCCTATGAAATCAACAGTCTTTGTCTCTTTAGCTCTAACCACTCCATAGTTTTCAAAAAAGGTTTAATTTAAGTCTGTTTCTAACAGCTGGATTTTATATTTGTATAAAACCACACTCACCACACCTATATATACATATATATATATACATACACATATATATATACATATATATATGCTTTATTCACAAAAAAAGGCATCACTCTAAATTCTTTACAATGTGGTTTAAACTTTTATATTTATGTGTTTGTTTTATTTTCCTCCCCCCCACCCATAGCTCTTCTGAGAACCATTTCTTTACATGTAGATTCTAGTAGTTTTTATTAACCTGAACTCCTATCCCTACTGTGTTGAGGCACCAAACTGTTCACCTCTATATACGGGGGGTGGGGTGGGAAGAGAGAGTGATTGGCATTAGAAAAGACTTTGGAGAAGGCAGGGATTTAACTGGGACTTGAAGGAAGTCAAATAAACTATGAAACAGAAATTAGGAGAGATTATGTTCTAGGCATGGGAAATAGCAAGTGCAAATGCCTGGAATTTGGAGATGCAGTATCTAGAATTGCAAAGAGTCTAGTGTCATTGGGAAATGGAGTAAGTGGGTGTGTAAGGAGTTAGATGATAGGAAAGGTAGAAAGAGACCCAATTGTGACAGGATCTGAATGCCAAACAGAGTGTTTTATATTTCATCCTAGAGGCACTAGGGAATCACTGGAGTTAATTAAATGGGAAGAGGGTGATGGGGTCAAACTTGCCCTTTAGGAAGATCAACTTGACACCTGAGTGAAGGATGGACTGGAGTGGGGAGAAACTTGAGGCAGGAGGACCAACCAGCAGGCTATTGTAATAGTCTAGACATAAGGAGATGAGAGCTCACACCAGGGCTGTGGTAGTGTTGGAAAAGAGAAGAGAGTTTATTTATGTGAGAAAAATTTTGAAAATAAAATAGACTTGGCAACAGATTGAATATGAGAGGGGGTAAGAAAGAGTGAGGAGTAAAGGATGACACTTAGGTTGTGAGTCTGGATTACTGGGAGGACAGTGATCAATAGCAGAGAAGTTAAAAAGAGGGGAGAGTTTGGCAGGAAAGAAAATGAGTTTTGGATATGTTGAATTCGAGATGTCTGTGGGCCAGTCAGTTCAAAATGCCCAGTAGGTCATTGGAGGTATGAGTTTGGAGGTCAGGAGAAAGATTAGGGGTAGAGGAGAAATAAATGATTACATGCCAGAGGGAAATAAGGACAAAATGGGTCATGCACATAGTAAGTCTTCAAGAATTTGTAGGAGAGAGATCACTATGGGATGGGATAATTAGGGAAGTTTTAGAAAACATGACATTCAAACTGTGCCTAGAAGGATTGCTAGAATTTAAATAAGAAAAAAGGGAGGGAGGAAGGAGACTGTCACTCAGATAAAAGTTTAGAAATTCTGGGTTGATAAAAGAAGGTATAGGTGATAAAATCATATCATTTTAGAGCTGAAATAGAAATATTCAAGATCACCCAGTCTGATCCTTTCCTTTTGTAAATAAGGAAAATGAGGCCCAGAGAGTTAAAATTACTGTCTAAAATCCCACAGTTAGTGACTGGCAGAGCCAAGGCAAGAACCCATCTCTTCGTTCCCAGGCCATTTGTCTTCTCTTGATCCCATACTATATTGAAAAATAAAGCTATTTAACAAAAATTAAAGTAAAACAATGTAAAGTCTTCCTAAATCTTAAATACGCATGTAAGTATATACACACATATATGTACATACATATATAACATACCTATTAATATGGAAAATGTATTTAATAATTAAATATTTAATAATCAATATATTAATCAGATGTATTTAGGTATCAATAAATATATTTCATGATATGTATGTATATATATGTGTGTGTCTATAAATGTATGTATATATACATACATACATATATATATATATATATTATTTATTAGAAAAGATCCTTGACTTGGAGTAAGGCAATATGCAATTGATTTGTCTTTGATGCTTTCTGCCTGTGTGACTTTGGACAAATTCTTCCATTTATATATGAACCTCAGTTCCCACATTTATAAAAATGGGCATAATTATATTTATATTGACTTCCTTAAAGGGTTATTTTGAGGGGAAAATACTTTAAATCATAAAGTATTATTTAAATGTGAATTATTAATAATAATAAATATTATTATTATAGGGAAGTTAAAATACTTGTTTAATTTTCATGATTTCAATTTATATAAAAAGTGGTATCTTTAGTATTTGTTTCCCACCCCACTTAGTACTTAAATTTGGTTCCTTTTAAAAGACAGTGCTCTAATTCCTTATCTAAATTCTAGTGTTTTATATTTTCCATCTCTTTAGTTGTGCATACTGAAATCAAACTAGTTTCCTTCTGGTGACTGTCTGAAAGTGTTGTAAACTCATTGGAATGGCCTATGGGGCATTCATAAATACATGCAATAACTCAGTCTTACTGGGCATATTTTTGCAAACATTTATTCCAGGGAATATATATAAAGGCTTTTAATGCCAGACAGTCAAATAACAGCAGGATGCTATGTATGTGTATGTGCGTGTGTGCACGCGAGTGTGTGTGTGTGTTTGTGTGTGTGTGTGTGTGTATGTATGCAATAGAAAGAAACTCCTTAACCTGCCTTGAGGTAGATAAAGCTCTCAAATTGAATAGGACAAGAAGTACAAAGCTTCTGAAGGACTGATTTTTAAATTGTATATTACCAGGAAACAATGGAGCCTCCTGGAGGGTGAGCTTTCAGACAAACTGGTCCCATGGTATCCAAGCTCAGTAAGAGAGCTGAGAAGTTGTTCACACATCCAATCAAAAGGTAAGGATATTTGGATATTTGTATCAATGAGCAACAATTTGCTCAAATATAAAAGAACTGAGGTCCTACTATTTTTTTCTAAAGTGAATTCTGCTATATCAGAGATAGCCTTTTTTAAGAATTTTGTATTATTTCCAGGGACAATCCAACTCCTGCATTTTACAGATGAGAAAACTGACTCTCAGAAGATTGAGTGACTTATCTAAGGTCATACAGGTAGTAAGTAAGAAAACTCAGGGCTTTTGAACATAAATCCAGTAATCTTTCTACCACGGAATGAGTCAAGAAAACCAGCATCAATTCTTAGCTCTGATACAAGTTGAAAAGTCACATAGAGGACAGCTTATCTTTGAACCTCGGTTTGGGGGACGCTAAGTGGTCCAGTGGATAAAGCTCTAGAACTGGAGTCAGAAAGACTTGAATTTCAATCTGGCCTCAGACACTGGCTGTGTGATCCTGGGCAAAGTATTTAACCTCTCTGTCTCAGTTTCTTCAACTGTAAAATGGGGATAATAACAGCACCCACTTCCCAGGGTTGTTGTGAGGGTCAAATAAAATGAAATTGGTAAAGCTCTTAAGCACACTGCCTGGCACCACAGTAGGCACTATGCAAATGCTTGTTGTTATTATTATTATTTGTTCATCTGTACAACAGGAATGATAACACTTCCACCACTTCTCTCACAAAGTTGTGTAGAAAAGGCTTCATAATCCTTCAAAGGTTATATATAGAAAACTTAGCCCCTGAGTCAAGGAGAAAGAAATCAGGATGATAGGACTACAGACTTAAGATAGCTAGAAGGTTAAGTGCATTCATTCTGGGCATAGAGTTAGGAAGACCTGAGTTTAAATGTGGACTCAAGTACTTTCTAGCTGTGTGACCACAGGCAAGCCCTTTAATCTGCATTTGCTTCAGTTTTCCTCAATCATAAAATGGAGATAATCGTAGCATCTACCTCCCAGGGTTATTGTGATGTGATAATGATATGATACTGGTAAAGACAATGAAATAATGTTGGTAACTTGTTTTGCACACTGTTCGGCTCATAGTAAGAGTTATGTAAATGTTACGTATTATTATTAAAAGATGTCATTGTATGAGGAATGACTAAGGAATCACAAAGAATCCTTGAAAATGCAATCATGAATGAATGAAAAATCATTTAGTAAGCAGTTATATTACTGCTTACATAGTACAAAACACTATGCAAAGAACTAGGGATATAAATAGAAATTAAAGATAGTCCTTGCTCTCAAGGAGCTCCCATTCAGATGGACAAGACAATACAGGTAGAAAGAAAGATAGAAAGGCTCAATGAGCCTTTAAGTTCAGTGGAAAAGCAGGTGGCAATGCATCTTCCTTAGTGTCATTGCCATAGCAGCTCACTCTGTGATTTAAAAGAACTGGAAACTAAGGGAAGGCCCATTAAATAGAAAATATTTAAACAAATTCTAGTATATGCATGTAATGAAATATGACATATCATGAGAAATGACAAAAAGATTAGTTTCAGAGAAACCTGGGAAGGCTTGTATGAATTCTTACCTTAAAAAAAGTCTTATCAATGAAGTGACCAACCATAGTTCCAGAGAATAGATAATATCCTTTCACCTCCTACCAGAGCGATGGTAGGCTGCAGAATCTGACGTGCATTTTTGGACAGTGTGGAAATATATTATGTAGATTTGTTACAAAGGTTTCATCTTTCGTTTTGTTTTTCTTCTTTCATTGAGAGAGATACATGCTAATTGAAAAATAAGTTATTAAAATGATTGGCAATTTGGCAGAGGGGATTCCTGTTCAGGTAGAGGTCAGAGTGCCAATATAGCCACTGAATTCCCCTCCAACTTTAGGATTCCAAGATGAAATCCCCTTCAGAAGGAGGAGAAAGGAGTGAAGTGCCACATAAGATATCTTTGACCTTCCTGACTATTCCTAGGCTCCTTTAAAAAAATACTCAACAGTCATTAAAAAAAAAATTAAATTGATGAGTACTGAAGTCCATTAGCTATTTTGGAAACTGTCACTTGTCTCAATGGGCTGAATGCTTGGCATCTGAATAAACAAAGAGATAATTTAAAGAGAATATTTCTCTTTGAAATAGGATTGTATGTGCCAGCATGCCTTCCTTCTTGTATTCAAAAGTGCTTGGATAACCCTTTACTTATTAGATGACTAATAATGCCTGAAAATTAATCAGCAGGTATATATTGTGTTACAGTTATATGCAAGGGACTCTGTTAATAAACTCCTTGAAGACAGTTCCTGGTACATAGTAGGCACTTAACAAATGCTTGTTGATCATGAGGCACTTACTAATGTTGCTTTATTTTTGTCTTTGTATCCTCAGGGCCTAGGACAATGACCAGCACATAAGATATTTAAGAAACTTTGATTGATTTGAAGTGAATTGGAATAGATTGGTTAGAAAAAGAGATGTTCCCTATCCACACAGGGTTTATGCTCTAGTTGGGAAGACAGAGAATAAAAATATATCTATCAATGAATCAAGGCAGTGCAATAAGTGCCAAATGGTTGGTCCAGAAAATGACTCACAAAGAAGTTCACAAAGGATAGAGCTAGGCACAATGGGAGAAAGTTGTAGAGAGGCATGTTTCTGCTTGCTCTGAGGGGGAAAATCTCTTTAAAAATGAATGTTGCACCAATGAGGACTGGGCTATTTTGGGAAACAGTGTGTTCCCTTTCACTAGGGAGTCTTCAGTGGAACTGAATGGTCACTTTTGGAGCAAATGGCTTCTGAGGCCCAGCTCTGAGATTCTGTGCATGTTATTCTATGGGTCTGTTCTTATTTCAACTATCCAATCATAAAGGAAGCCCAAAATTTTACCAAAATAGTGTTTTCATTTGTTTGAATGACAAGCAAATTGAAATAAATGCTTTGACATTTATGACAGCATCTATCTCAGCATCTTTCTTTGAGAATGTATAAATCTTTCTTTTTAATGTAAAGCCATACTAGGAAACAATCTGTTTCGAATTTCAAATATCTCCTCTCCCTACACGCACACACACACACACACACACACACACACACACACACACACACCTTTTGTCTGGCATTGATGAATTGCATTTTATTTCCATAACAAAATTTCTCTATGTATGTGCTGTTTACATGTTTGAAATACATTTTTGTGTTTTTTGTTGTCATAGAATAGTGATTTCATCTGTATGCAGAATTTACAGTATGGAAACTCCTTCCACTGGTGCATGTAATAACCTGTTTGTACCTTACATAAGTAAAGAGTCATCTGGTAAACTGAGATTAAGTGCTTTGCCTCTGGTCCTGTGGCAATATGGCCAAGTGGCATGATTTAGATCAGGAATGGGGAACCTATGGCCTTGAGGCCACATGTGAACTTCTAGAGCCTTTAGTGTGGCATTTTGACTCAGACCAAGTTGTATAGAACAAATCTTTTTTATTAAGTCTTAGACCTAGAACATCCTGACTTCAAAGTTTCCATCCATAATATTAATGTCTCTTATAATTGGAAGCACAGCAATTTGTTAAGAAAAATTACATTTTTGTTTATGAATGTATATGTAACTGAAAATCGGTGAAAAATATTTTTAAAATAATTAGGACCAGAGGTGTCAGACCTAGGGCTCATGGTCACCATGCAGCCAACAACACTTCCTAGTTGAACCAGAGTAAAGTATAATTGGGAAATATTAACAAAGTAAATAAAAGTACCAGAGAACCTAGCTAATGTGAATATGTGGTTTTCTAAGTCAATATACTACCTGCAAGGATCCTTATGTATGGCTTTGTGGCCTCCAATTTCTGTTTGAGTTTGACACCACTGGTTTGGATGATACTTTAAAGAAGCTATATTATTTAAGCAATATTATATGAAGCTTAGGCAAACTTCTGAAAGTGATTTTAAACTAAGGAAAATTATGTAGCCTTTGGTTAAACTAAAAAAGGGTAAATGTTTGATCATCTTTATGATTTTTGTATTCTTGGTAAAATTCAAATCAGGAACTCAGGAAAACAACCCCAAATTATCAGGAATTTGGAAGAGGAGACCCATGGGGTAAGGTTATAAAGAGCAGGATTATAGCCTAGCAACAATAAAGCTGAGAAATGCCTTATCCATTGTCTGGTTTGTACATGAAAGGTTATTAAAAGGTCATAGACCAACAACCTCCATCATCAGAGAATATTCTACTTTAGGAGAACCTGGCTTATCATTTTTAATAGCACTATAAAAAATTGAGTCAAAATCATTCTTTCAGTGAATATTTATTGAACCTGTATAACATACAACTGTAAATAAACATAGTAAACAGTCCCTGTCTCATATTTGTAAGTAAATGGTAAGAAGTCAATTATGAGGGACTATGGGATTTAGATTTGAGAGAACCCTTGTAGGATATATAATCTTATCCTTTCATTGTACAGATGAGAAAACTGAGGCCCGCAGTAGCTAAGTGACTTGCTCAGGGTCACAAAGGTATTAAGTAACAAAGGTAGGACCTGAAGCTAGGTCCTTTGACTCCAAATCCAGTATTCCTTCAAATGAAGATTCATAAGAGAGGAACTATGTGCTATTTTTTTTTTTGTCATCTCTCAGGAATGCTAACTCAGTTAATATATTCAGTTGAGCTGGAGTGATCAGAAAACACAAAGACACACAAACACACACACACACACACACACACACACACACACACAAGACTCGAACTTGATAGAAAACCTTGGCCTTAGTTTAAACTCTTCTTACTCTACTTGTTACAGCCTTTCTCTCTAAGGTTACTTTCTGTGTTCTCTGTATGTACTTGGATGTACCAATTTATATACTTGTGCCTACCTCATTAGACTACAAGGTGATTGAGGACAGGGACTATTTTTTGCTTTTATGTGTATTCCCAGAGCTTGGCACATTGCCTGGAACATAGGCAATGCTTAATTAACAATTAATAAATGCTTGTTGAATGACTGGTAGGAGTTGACTAGGTGGAGCCTAATGGAAGGGCATGGAAGGAAAAAATTAAAGTCAAGAATATGCTTGGTAAGGTTAGAGAACTTCAGAAGCTGAATTGAAAGCTGAAGATAGAATTTAAGACTACAGGACTAAAGACAATCCTGTTCACCTAATAAACCAATGTTGCTGAGTTTTCTACTTCCATGTACCCCAAAGAGTTTCTTCCATATCTATACATTATTATAAATAAATACAAAGACATAAGCTTTTATAATTATCTTATTAGATAGTGACATTTCTAGACCGAGCTTTTGTGTATCCCTTGGAAGATTTTTTTTTTCTTTTAGAATTGTAATAGCTTCTATGTGGCAGCATACTGCTTCCTACAGAGTCAATCAGATGGGCACTTAGGTTTTTTGAGAAAATTAGAGAGATATTATGGTAGCAATAAACATCTAATTGAGAATGTATTAGCTTAAATACCATTTTCAAAAAATGAGAGACAACTGCAGAATAATTTATTGCCATTTTTTTTGGAGGGAGCTGAAATTTACAAATAGGATAAATATCAATTCTATTTCTGTATTGTCTGTGCCACCATGACCTTCTCAAAATGTTTTCAAGCAGGATGGTCCCACCAGGCAGTTTTATTTGGCAACATTCGTTGGACTGGAGGCAAGCAATGTTGCAAACACCTTTTTTTGTTCCGTTGGTGACTTGGGGGAATAGCGAGTTCTTTAAAATATGAGTGGTTACCTATGCTAGAAGCTCCTAAGTCAGTTTTTTTTTTTAGTAACTCAATAATCAATATCCTGATATACCTATTTCAGAGGACTTTTAGATAATTCCCTTTATCAGCATAATTTTATTTATCATTTAATTTGGTTTGTTAGATAATGATGATGCTTTCACTATTCATGCTTATTTGATAAGTCATTAAGAACTAAAAGTATACTTACAGAAACTGTTTATATGGATTACAGATGTCATAGAATGAGGTTCATGGGATCATAAATTCAGAGTTGGAAGGAAGTTTTGAGGTCATCTAGTTCAACCAGTTCATTTATAGATAAAGAAATTGAGACCCATAGAGCATAAATAATTTACCCAAATCCACACAAAAGTTAACATAACAGAAAGGAGGGTTGTTTGTCTTTAAAGCAAAGCCAACATAGCAGAGCAGAAAGAATGCTAGATAAGAAGTCAGAGGACTTGTCTCATCTTAATTCTTGATCTTAGGTAAGACATTTAACTTCCTGTGTAAGTTTCTTAATTAGTAAGTTGAGGCAGTTGGACTAGATTATTTCTAAAATCCTTTCCAGTTCCAAGAGTCATGATTCTGTGATTAAATTTCTTTAACATTTTCTCTTAATCATTCCTGCCTCTCTAAAAATAAACATGCCCATAAAAAAAGAAAGACCATTTAATCTCCATTCCCTGACAAGTAGTGCCTACTGAAAGGTACCTCACATCAAGGCCTCACAATGTGGCCACTGTAATAGCATATCAATTAGGCTCTGTAAATCTAAATTTTCCAGTCTCATTCATCCTGTATATCATAGTTAGATCAGTCTTCCTAAAACACTTTCAATTTTCCAACTCTTTTGCTTCCTAACCTTCTATAGCTATTATCTAAAGAATTAAGTTCAAAGCCTCTTAAGCACTTATTTCTTTTTCTCATTCAGGATTAAATCAGGTAAGTCTTTATTTTTTTAAAAAAAATGTGTTTTGTGTTGTTTAGTTATTCATTCATTTGTTCATTTAGAAAACATTGATTGTCTCTTGTAGTATTAATGTGATCAAGGTTTTCCCCACCCATTCAATAGGCCTCAGGTGCGGCTAGGTAGGAAAGCTTGATTATATCCTTGTTTGTAAGTAGGCCTAAAGCCTTTAATTATGAGATACTAAGCTGATGTGGCTGTGAAGCTGTCAGGGCCCTAAAGGGAGTTGCTAACACCAGAACCAATGGTATGTGCACTGAGTTCTAGCCAATCATGAATTCAGTCAGTCAGAGACTTGGGCTCTAGTCAATCAGATGCCAGCTAGGACTGTATATAAGGAATGCCCAGAGTGTGAGAACAAGAATTGAAGAGGGTCAGAACTGACAGCAGCAGAACTGAGAAGACACTGAGGCAGCAGACATCAAAAGGGCGCTAAAGAGCAGGCATTGAGAGAGCTGCAGAAGAGAGTGCTGAGCAGAGAGTTAGGATTCCAGAGCCATTGTTTATAGAAAGGCCCTAGAAGGGGAGAAGGTTACAGGATGATTGGTTCCTTGCTATAATACTGTGTTACAACTTCCTTTTTGTGAGGGGAAGAGCCAAGATGGCAGCTGGAAAGCAGGGACTGAGCTCCCTGCCAAGTCCCTCCAGAAACCTATAAAAAATGGCTCTGAACCAATTCTAGAGCTGCAGGACACACAAAATAGCAGAGGGAAGCAGGGCTCCAGCCCAGGACAGCCTGGATAGCCTCCAGGTAAGGTCTTTCACACACAGAGCTGGGAGCAGAGCAGGGCAGAGCAGAGCCCAGCTTGGGCCGCATGGACCAACCAAAGCAGGAGCCGGGTAGAGCATGCCCTAGTGCCCTGAATCAGTGAGCTGCAGCAGTTACCAGACTTCTCAACCCATGAACACCAAAGACAACCGAGAGGGTTAGTGGGAAAACCTGCTGGGAACAGAGTATAAAAAGGAGGTCGTGGTTTGGCCATAGCCCCAGGGGCAGCTGAGGTGGAGCAGCTACAAAACTACAGCTGCAGTTGCTTCTGGCCCCAGGCCCACCTGGTGGGAGGAATTAAGTGGCAGATCAGAGCAAGAGTAAAGAGCCTGCTGAAGATCTAAGTCCAGTCTGGGTTGGGGGTTCTTGGGCAAGGAGGAGTGCTGGTGTGGCAGCACATCCGCCCAAGCTTGGAACATAGAATTCTTTAGTCTACAAGCAGTCATGCCCCTCTGAAAAACTCAAGGGTCAAGTAAGTTGTCTGGGAATGTGGCCAGGCAGTGAAAATGCACCCAGATTCAGTTTTAGACTTTGGAATCTTTCTTTGGTGACAAAGAAGACCAAAACATACAGTCAGAAGAAGTCAACAAAGTCAAAGAGCCTACAACGAACGCCTCCAAGAAAAACATGAACTGGTCTCAGGCCATGGAAGAACTCAAAAACATTTGGAAAAACAAGTTAGAGAAGTAGAGGAAAAATTGGGAAGAGAAATGAGAAGGATGTGAGAAAACCATGAAAAACAAGTCAATGACTTGCTAAAGGAGACCCCCAAAAATACTGAAAAATATACTGAAGAAAACAACACCTT
>CM053622.1:691553043-691597196 GCA_028646595.1 Phalanger gymnotis | reverse complement strand
ACAGAAGGGAGGACTGACTGGGGAACAGGGCAACCAGAATATATGCCATCTTGGAGTAGGGGGGAGGGTAGAAATGGGGAGAAAAGTTGTAATTCAAACTCTTGTGAAAATCAATACTGAAAACTAAATATATTAAATTAAAAAAAAATTTAAAAAAAGTTTCCTTTTTGCTACATTGAGGTAGGCTTACTGGTTTTGGAATATAATTACTACCATATTGAATTGGGGTTATTGGTCTTGGGAGTTTATCCTCTGGAGTCTGAATAAAGGTTATACTTCCTCTGCCTTCTACCTAGACAGATTTTCATACTTTGCGATTCCAAACCATATTGGCATGTTCATGGTCACCCTCAAAATCATGAATTTTGCCTTACTGATGCATAAGTTCTGGATAAAATGTTTAGATAAGATATAATATCTGTCCTCAAAGAATCACAAACTCATGGAATTTTATTTATTGTTAGAAGGGACCTCAGTGGCCTTCTGCTCCAACCCATACCCCAAAGGAGTCCCCACTCTAACTTACATACTTAGAAAGTGGTGATCAGATAAGACAACCAGTGATTAATAACTTATAGTTAAATAAAGGTTTAAGACACACTCTGTATAACTAGAATACATAGTACCTGGATGTCTATGAATTGCTATGTTATCTTTTCATAAATGTATGTTTTTATTTCCTGAGTAGATTGTTAAGCTTCTTAAGGATAAGGAATAGGTGCTATCCTAAGCTCCATGGTGCTTTGCCTAATGCTTCATTTATAGCAGGCACTCCAATTACCATATTTCGCTACATAATCATCAAAGATTTTATGCCAATTTTTTTTTTTGTGAAAAAAGTGGGGTGTGACCATTATGTGAAACTTTTTTTTAATTGTGGCAGTGTTACTTAAAAATTATTTGTTACTAAACTGTCTTTGGTGCAAGATTAGGATGCATGGAATACTCATGAATATACATTAAAATTGAATGCTGACAATATACCTGCACTGAGAATTCTAGACTCAGGGCTTACAATGCAATGCACAAGGACTAAATGTGTATCCATATGCCACTGATGAATACATTGCTGCTTTGTTTACCTTTTAAGTGGTGTGACAGACAGAATTATACCATAAACCAATTTCGGACTGAAAAAAAAACAGTGTGCAATTATTAAAATGCAGTGAAATATGGTATTTGATGAATAAGCTGATCAATCTAATATTTGAAATACATTGTATAATTTAGCTTGAGTAAATGTGTTTTTAAAGATGAGATGTGAAGTGGCAACCTGACTGCTGTAGCCAATGGGCAGCCAATCAAGGGCCTTTCATATAGAAAATCCATATATTCTGTGGCCTAATAATTTGGATTTCATTCTTAATTTAGAAATATGAGCCTGTGATAGTCTATGATAGTTATATTTTTTTTTTCTATTTTGTAGACATGGTAAAAGTTGGAATAGTCAACCACTTTGGAACAGCAAGTCTGAGGGTCTTCCCCTCCCACCTTGATTTTTTTTTTCTTTTTCTAATTAAAGGGGCCATCCTTTGACTCACTTCTTAAAGAGGCCTATTCACTGAATGGGCATTACCTCACTCTAAATGAGTACATGAAAAGGCCTTAGCCCAAAAGAGCAAGGGTCTCCCATTGCATCCTGGGTCATCTCCAGTCATCCTGATGGATATCTGGTCACTGGATTCAGATGGCTCCGGAGGAGAAAGTGAGGCTGGTGACTTTGCACAGCCCTCCCTCACCCAAAACAAAGTTAACTACAAGTCATGTCATCATTTCCCTGATGCCATGGTCCTCTTCGAAAATGAAGGCCAAACACAACTAAATAAAGGGTGACTCCAAAAAGACCTGCTTAAATAATCCCTCTCATTTAGAGGTAACAATATTTAAAACTCCAAATGAATGTAGAAAATTATTTTCCTTTAACATTAAATGCATACAGCTTTGAAAACAGTTTCAGAGATGAAACTACATATTACAAATTATAAATAACAGGGTTGGATGTTTGTTCTGCTTTAATCTTGTCATATCAGAAGCTGAAAAAGGTTTTAAGAGTTATTATGAGTCACAATTGTTTTATTTATATCATAACACTAGAACAACACAGTATGGAACCAGTATACCCTGTGGGGATATGGAGAGAAATAAAAGTTATTGTTCCTTGTTATCTCATTCATAGCAGAGCTTCCAGCTTGTCACTAGACTCAAGACTCTAAATACCCTAGCCTTAATCCTAGAGCCAGGACAACATATAGCTCTTAGAAGTCTGAGGAGTGGGATTTAATACAGTATGCCCTAGGTGAAGAAGGCAGAAACAGAGTGGCTTTTCTTGTCAGTCTTCTCACTGGAGATGAGACTATCTTCACTATCTGCCTGAAAAAAACAATGGAGACTGTGACATGTAGAGGAATATATGGTGAATCGACTTAGCTTATCAATATGGTAAAACTTGATGAAATGGTGTAGATGGAGGCAGAGGTGATCAGGCTACCCCTCATTCCCTTAAATAATCTCCATCTTTGTCAGTGATACTGTCCTTTCTGGTGCTAGGTGGCTGTGAATCATGGAAGACCTCTTTGCTTTCAGGTGTCTAATTGTCCGGATTTTACCTGATTAAATGTCTTATGTAGAGGTTGGGGAGGCTGGCAATGGTTACTGCAGGATCAATATCAGGCAATAGACCTTCAATATTTTCAAAGTTTGGGACTGTAGAAACTACTCTAAAACCAACATTCAACTTCGATATTCAATTGCCTTTACTTGAACTTGGCAGAACTCAAAGGGAATAACATTTAACTACAGTGTCATCTTGTAAACCTAAGGCCAGACCCTTACCTTCAATTCCAAACTGATCCTAGAAGCTTGAAATACATCTTTCCTAGCCCATTTTCTTTTTATCAAGTTTCCTTACTTTCTGTTCTACTGTTACAGTGGGGATCTTATGAAGCAGACACCCTCATCTCCCCTCCTCCACACTTCTAAACCTTTCTGTTTCCTACTCTTTACCCAATTTTCACTCTTTTCCTCTACTCTCAAAGGGTGAAGCAGCCCTCCACATGGCTAGAGCTAACCCAGACATCTCTATTATCTTTATTCCATCCTCTCTCTTTTGTTCCATCCTTGAGTCTTTGATTACCCCACTCTCTTTCATCTTCAAACTCTGCCTCTCAGCTCTTTCACTTCTGCTTATACTCTCCATTCTCTTGTACTCTTAAAAGAAAAAACAAAAAAACAAAAATCCATAGCTAGACTCCACTATTCCTTCAAACTATAATTCTCTCTTTCTTCACCTATGCTTCAAGTCTAGAAAGCACAATCTATATTCACTATCTTCAATTCACTACTTCCTCTCCTGCAATTTCTTACAATTTAGCTTTTACTTCCTGTGCTTTAATGAAACTTCTGTCTTCGAGATCACTAACAACTTCTTGACTGCCAAACTCAATGGACAGAGGACTCTGTACTCATCTTTCCTAATGTTGTAGAAATAGGTGATGCTGTCAACCACTCCTTTCTTAATACTTTTTCCTTTTTGGCTTTCATTTTGACTTTCCTTTTATATTTTTTACTGTTCCTTTTCATTCTTTGTTGGTTCATCTTCCTCATTCAAGTACTGACTTATGGTCATTCCCATGGGTTTCTCTCCTAGGACCTTTCTCCTACAGTCTCCCATGACAATTATATCAAATCTCATGACTGTCATTTACCCCTATGCAAAGAACTTCCACATTTATTCTACTAGTCTTGATAGATCTCTCGAATCTTATCCGCTCATTTCTAACTCTGTGTTGGGATATCTCCACCTGGCATTTTGGGGACCCTTCAAATTTAAACATAGCCAAAATTGAATTCATTATTTTTCTCTTTAAATCTGTTCTACTTAACTTTTTCTGTTTCTCTTATTGGCATTATCATTTTCTCTGGTACTCAATATTGAAATCTCAGGCTCATCCTTGACTCTTCCTCATCCTTCACTTCCTACTTTTAATAAGGGGTCAAGTTGTAGCAATTATACTTTCCCATCTCTCATATCTATGACCTCTTCTATTTCCTCACTGCTACTATGCTGCTTCAGACCCTCATTACCCCTCACCAAAGCTACCAAAATAGCCTCTCAACTGCTTTCCTACTCCAATCCATCTTCCACAGTGTTGCCAATCTAATCTCCCTAATGCAGTTGTTTGATCCTGCCATTTTACTTTCAAGAAACCTTTTGTGATTGCCAAGGACAGGATAAAGTAAAACAAGGCAAGGATAAAATAAATGCTTATGCTTGAATTCAAGGTCATCATATCTCGTTTTTCATTATATTCATTTCTTCTACGTTCCAGCCATATTAGACTACTCGAATTTTTTCTGCTTTTATCTTGCTGTCTTCTACTTCTAAGAATCTGCTAACCCCTCTTCATGCATGGAATTGACTCCTTTTACATGTCTTCTTTTTGAAACCCCTCTCTTCATTTGGGGTCCAGTGTTGGCTCTTCCATGAAATCTGCCCTAAAAGGGCCACTGCATCCTGGGCTATCTCCAGTTGTTCTGATTGATATCTGGCCGCTGGACCCAGATGGCTCTGCAGAAGAAAGTGAGGCTGGTGATTTTGCACAGCCCTCCCTCGCACAAATGAAAGTCAATTGCAAGTCATGTCATCGTCTCCCCGATGTCATGGTCCTCTTCAAAAATGAAGGACAAAACACACTTCTTCTTCCTATCTACAAGTGTGCTGAATCCCTCATGCTTGGATATTTAGCTTTCCCTGAATATTCATCTCATTCTTAATATCCTTGAAATGATTGATGTTCACATGAGAATGTAAATTCTTTGAAAGTAGGTATTGCAACATTTTACAATTCTGTATAATGGCACCAGAAAAATGCTTCACACATACTAAAAGTTTAACAAACACTTGATGAATTTAATTTACTAGCAAATTAAGATGAGGAGAGGGATGGTAGGAGCAGGCAGGTAAAATGACAACTGTGAGAAATAAAAGCAGAAAGAAAAATAATAGAATGTAATCAAAACGCCAAAAAACACAGCAATCTGGATTAATTTAAAGTAGGATCAAGCAAACCTTCCCACTCTAACAGGTCCTGAAGCCTTAACTATACTTCCAGTATAGCGCAATAATTGATGTACATAACATAATATTGAATCATTAAGAAATGGATAGATTATGTTCAGTATTATCTGTTTAAGAATTCAAGGAATGGTAGAACGCATGTGAGAAAACTAGGACAATAACAGAGGCTAAAGACTCAAAGGAGGGGCCAATAATCTAGTTATTTCAACAATTATCAAAACAGCAAAGACAGTATTGTTAAGTCTGGTGTTCAGTAAATGATAACAGAATTGTTTGCATGTATTCAAGACTTCATGGTTTGATAAAAAATCATGTCAGTACATTTCCACACCAAACCTATGAAGCTATTATTATTTTACATATGATGAAACTGAATCTCAGAAAGTTCAAGTGACTTCCCCAGGGTCACAAAGCTAGACCTAAATTTAGGTCACCCTAATTCCAAATCCAGTTCTCTAGTCACTAAGGCATGCTGCAGCAAGTTGAAATGTCAAGATAAATTCCATCCAAAATGGTTAATGTTTTTTAAAAAACAAATCATTGCTAAAAAGAATAAGCTTAAATAACCTGAAAAATGAACAAATTATCAGATCATGGAAGGTATTTAGCTGATCTTCCCTTGACATATTAGAAATGAGGCCTTGCTTTTTTTAAAAATAGGTGTACAAGACAGAAATGAAATATCGAATCATCAGTCTGATTGGCAACATTGTTTTTAAACTGATGAATGAGAGAGGCTTAGTGTTTTTTTTCTTCAACATTGGCTTGCTCTGGTTCATTAGTAATACCATTATTACTATTATTAACACTATTAAAACCTAACCTAATTCTATGAATAGGGAAATTAAATTCAGTTTCATGTTTTTGCGAAGGAGAAAAAAATCTTGTGTCGTTAGATACTTGGAACCATCCTCACCAACCACAAACATTTTTGAACACTTACTGAAAGGACTATTCTCCAATCTTCTACAGTAACCTACTGGTAAAAAGGTCCATAATTACATCTGAATGAACAAATAAAATAGAGGACTATTCCCACTTGCAATAATATAAGATGCATGCCATTTTCAATTATATAACTCGCCAAACTCTACTGAAATGAACTCTTAAACAATTTTTTTTTTACACATCTTAACCCACTGGAAATTCTTAATCTCATTTCTAAGGAAGAAAAATATAACTTTGTAAAATCTGAATATAAATACTTTTGATAGACCTCCAGAAATAGCTAATGAAAAATTTGAATTCCTGAAACTTCTGATATATAATATTCTTTGATGGTGAAAACCTAAAGAGCAGGGAAGAAGAAGATAGGAGTGATTGAGAGAGGGGAGAAATAGAAAAAAATTGAGTACTGCATTCCACTGTAACAATGAAGTAGAAAGGAAGAAAAAAAATCTAATAAAAGAGACTAACAGGGATAAGCAAACATTTAAATTTTAGTATTATAGAATGGTCACACATCATATTGCCTGCATAATAACAATGCTATTAAAAAATACTTGGTGCTATGCCGAAATAGCATTTTCCATATGACAATTTAAGAAAACCAGAATAATGTTTGTGCAATATGACCAACATTAGTATGCTGTGCAAGTGATTAAAATGTTTATACTCTTTGACTCAAAGATCCCTATAGATATAAAATTTTTAATGGTAGTACTTTTTGTATAAATGAAGGAGTAGAAATTAAGTTGATGGCCATGTTTTAAGGAATGGCTAAACAAATTATGATATATAAATGTAATAGCATTTGACATTTCTCTAAGAAATGATGAGTATGAAGATTCAAAGAAGCATGGGAACTGAGGCAAAGGAGAACCAAGAAAACAATATACACAATGACAATGTTATATGGAAAGAGCAATAATAACAACAAAACAAAATTTAATCCTGAACTTCAGAGCAAATACATATAGAAATTACAAACAGAAAATATCAACAGATCAAATAACACAATTCAACAGACAGGCTTTGTCTGATCAAGACATCACATACATAGTTACCAAAAAGAAAAGCACCAACATCTGAGTCTTTTTCAAAGCTAGGGGCTCTTAACAACAGCTACCCAGAGTCTCCACACCAACATTCTTCCAGTGAGTGAGAGCCCCAAACAAAATGCCAACCTCTGAGTTTATATACCCTCCTTAGGTCCTGAAGGCTTAACACCTAATCAGCAAAAGGGTGTGGGCCTGGGGATTTGCATGTAGTAAGACTTAATTACCTTAGCATTCTAAGAGAGAAAATAGTAAAAAAAAAAAAAAGTCCCACCCTAATTACCAATACAGAGTAGAGGGAAGGCTCTACTTGGAAATACGGATGATATAAAAATAAATCTTATCAACAAAGGTGTTTTTAAAAGAGTGGAATTTAATTATGACTAATTGAAACTTTGGTTCTAGAGAAAGCATGGCACAGATGAAAGAGTGCTGGCCTTGGATAGAGCTATAAGACCTGGGTTCAATTTTTTGCCCTACCAGTTGCTACCTGTCCAACCTTAAAGAATTTACTTTGCTATATGAGCTCCTACTTTTTAATCTATAAAGTAAGGGTCTTATGAGTAAAGAAAGTTGTTAAAGTGAATCATCAACTTCACCTCATGTATCAAACCACTTTTACTCTTCCTTTCCTTTATCCTTTCTTTTTTAACTCTTCCTTATTTTCTTCTTTTCTTTCATATACCTGCCAGTGGCCCATAGGAACATTTATTCAACCCTGCTCAAGTTAAAGAAGCTGCTAACTTAATATTACTCTCTATTGATTTTATGTTTGTAAAATCTTCCTCTTCCTCAACAGTTGATAACCAACAATTAACAACTAATCCCAACCCTACTATTTATTACCGCACAATGCCTGCCACTTAACTGCCACTTAATGCTTTCAGGTTAATTGACCTAGGTGCTAGACATACCAAAAAGTTTAAACAAGTTTATCCCCAAGGGACATAGAATGTAGTTTGGGAATCTACTCATAAACATAAAAACAACTAATAATACAAGGTAACACTAATGTTCTTCCTAGCTATAAATCTATGATATAATGATTGTTCATTCTGCTTTGCCTCCATCTCACTTTTTGCTATTCGTTTTCATCTTTTCCCAAGGAAAGAATGCACCTCAAAAGTTTGCTGGGTGCTTCTAACTATGGCTGATAATGAAGAAAATGTAGATAACTTCTAGTGAATTGACATCAGTACAAAGGGTGGAGGTAGGAGAATTAGACAAGGAACATATAACTTTACACTGGCAATTTCACATTTTTAAAAAAAATTTACTGGCTTGTTTTACTATAAAGCATCTTTGAGACGACCCAAAGTGTTAGGCTCTACCACCTGTCTTAGTAGACTATTCTACAATTCCACATTTCCCTGAGGCAGATACCTCTTTTTCTTCTGATAGTCAATGTAAATTCTCTCTTAATTTCATCCTATTAGACCTAATTATCCCCTTATGATCCCTTCTTAATAGGCTACAAATGTAAGGGACGTTACTAGAATGTCCTCGTTTGTCTATTGTAAACTCAAATTAGATGCAACTCTTTAATCTCCCTAAAACCTAAATCACTTATATCTCCAAATTATTTTTGTACCTCTTCTAAGAATTTTCTCCAACTGGAGCTCTTTGGATGATTGGATGATAATGAGGTGAACAAGTTTCAAGGTCTATCTGAATATAAATTCCAGATGCAGCCTGAACAGAATAATAGATGGACACTCATACCCCTATAATTTTGGACATATTATTTCTGTAAATATATCCTGAGAACATCTGGATTTATTTATCCCACTGCAATCATCCATTACTTGAATCAGATTGAGGCTTCATCCATATGTTACTTCTGATGTGTTTGTATTTAACTGAACCAATGCTTCTTGAGCCCCCAATTATAGCCAAGGAAGTTTAATTTAGGTTATCTGTTATTTTAGGAAACCTTTTATTCTTCCTTTTTTATTATTATTACCCAAGAGACACAATGGAAAAGCAATACACTGCCATCCTTCTCCAGTTCTGGTCATCGTTTCTATCTTTGATCCAATCATAAAGTATATCAAGAAAGCTTATACTTGTAGTAGTAGTATATAACCATCAATTCTCACAGCAATGTGTCAACAGTTTCCTTTAAATCAAGTGTGGCCCTTCTGCAAATTAAATGTGACATATTAAAAGGCAAGAAACAAATAGCACATGTATTTAGCTGTTAACACTTCACTGTGTACCTGCCGTTGACTTAATCTTCTGTATTCTTTATATGCAGGAGAATGGTGACAAAATTCATTTGATTGTCCTGGTTCTATGGAAATGACAGGATGGTCAGCATAACAGCAATAAAAGGACTAATTCCTACAGGTGTTTGATTTATTTATTTGAATTTAGAAGATCGTGTAAAGAAACCAAAGCTCTCAGTTGTATAGTTTGTGGGCTTTCTTCTTATATCAATGGGAGAAAGTGCCCCAAAGTAGTAGTAGGCAAGGAAAATAAATAGAATAAGAACAGAGACATTGGAGAAAAGGAATAAAAACATTGATGACTATTAACCACAAATGAATTCTCTATTGTGCAGATAGGGCAAAAGTCTCTTGAGAATAAGAGCTACATCTGTCACATCTTTGCGTCTTCCATAATTCCTAAAATAGGCCATTACAGATGCTAGGCACTCAAATGTTCACAGCATGAATTGGTATCCCATTTGACCACCCTCCATTTAAGTGTTTTTATTAAGTGTTTTTAATATAATTTTTTTATTCCCTTTCAGGGGCATATAGGTGGTGAAGTGGATAGAGTCCTGGCCTTGGAGTCAGGAGGACCTGAGTTTAAATATGGCCTCAGATAGTTGACACTTACTAGCTGTGTGACCCTGTCCAAGTCACTTCACCCCAATTGCCTTACCCACCCCCCAAATAATTCCCTTTCCTCACTGCACTCCCACCTCTTGTAGCCAGTAACCAGCTCATTATGTTTCTACTTTCACTCACACAGCCACAGCACTGGTTCAGGTCCTCAGAGTGCTTTGTTTCAGTCTTTTCCCTTTCTGATAGTAATGCGTATAGCTGTCAAAGTGGCATTCCAAAACCACAGTTTGGCACACTCCTTCCCTAGTTTAAAAGAAAATGCTCCAGTGGTTCTCTAGTGTCACAAGGAAAAGAAGCTGATTCCTCTGTTTTGTAAAGCTTTTCCCATACCTGCTTCAATGAACCTTTCTAGAAGTATTCCACATTACTCCTCTACATACTCTCCATGATCCAGACAAAATATTGTGTTTGCCACTTCTTGTTCCCCTTTTTTGCCTGTTCACAGTTTGTTCCTTCTTCCTAGATGGGACTTTCCTTCTCACCTCCTCCTTTTAGAATCTCCAACCTTCAAAACTTACCTTAAACATTAGGTTTTCCCTGTGCCCTTTCTTTATTCCTCTAGGTGCTAATGCCGTCTCCACTCTGTATTTACTTTGGATTTATTTGGCATTTATGTTTTATTTATATATGATTGCTCCATGTTGGCAGGAACTATTATTTAAAAAAAATCTTTGCAACTCAGCACCAAGCAAACTGGTTGGTATGTAGTAGGCACTTAATGTTTGCTTATTTAATGATTGAAGGATAAAATATCTTTGGTATTTTCTACTCTATTAAAATACCAATTGATCTTCAATGTTGATATTGACAATTCAGATAGTTATAAAAACAATGTTGTTCTTTCCTACCCAATATTATCAACATTTTATTAATATAAAATTTCACCTTGCCAATGTATCATGGCCATTGTGCAATTATAACATACTCAGAATTCTACACATTGTGTCACGAGTGTCTATTATTCTGATCATGCACAGAATTCTACACAGAAGGCATATAAATTATTTAAAGATGCTTAAAGTCTAGATGGGGTAATGAGCTCAACATAGCACAGATCAATGATCAGACGATAAAAGATATAGATAGACAGACAGACAGACAGACAGACAGACAGATAGATAGATAGATATAAGGGTAGGCTGCCCTTAATAGGGTCTCTGCAGCTTAGCTTAATGTGATTTCAGTGATGAGAGAGGGAGAAAGCTTTAGACCATCACTGTCCTTACTAGATTGGCACAGAACACAAGGGATGAACTAACTGGCACAAAGTTGTAAAAAATAAAAGCAGGGGGAGAACCACAGAGTTACACATAAATGGGAAATAATGTGCTGTTCTTGAACAGCTGTGAGCAGGGACCTACATGGAGAGATAACAGAATGAAAACAATATGGTTTCCAGAGTCATGGGAGTGAGCAGAGATAGACATTCAACCTGTAGGATGAGGTCAGAGCAGGGAAATATAAGAAGGCTAACATAGGATAGTATCACCACAGTCTCCTGAAATCAAGGAATCCTGGTTGAATCCTGGTATCTTAAAGTCAAGCCACGAACAAATTCTATACTTCCTTGAGAGGTTAGCAGATGCCCATGCTAACCATTGAGAGCATCTGGGTAAGAGATGGGAATGACTGACAGTTTCCTTAGTCTTCCTTCCATGCTCTAAGGTACAATTTCCCCACTCCCCCATAATTTTCTCTCAGGAGGTTTCTTTCCCATCAATTACCTCAGTAGGTTCCCATTGGCATGTATTGAGAGAATGCTTCCACTTGATTGCCTCCTCTATTATTTACCTCTGTTAAAAAATGCTTTTGCTATTGAATTGGTGAGTGATGTGTGGTCTGATAATAAATGGCATTGTACATAGATGGGGACGCAAGCCATGATTTGCTTACTGTATTAGAAAGAATTGTGGACTAAGAGTCGGGAGAAGTAGACTGATTTTTTTTTAATTTCATTTTGCATCAATTCACATGCTTTCCTGTTACAAATTCTTCGTATTCATTGTTTCTTAGAATAGAATAATACTCTGTTACCTCCGTATACCGTATATTTAGTCATTGCCTATTTAATGAGCACATACTTTGTTTACAATTCTCTGCTACTATAAAGGTGTTATTAATTATATTTTGGTATACATGGGACTTTTGTCCCCCTTCCTTTGATCTCCTTTACATGTATGGCTAGCAGTAGACTCTCTGGGCCATTAGCCATTTTCTTAGCATAATTCTAGATTGATGTTCAAAATAGTTGTACCCATTCACAGTTCCACCAACACCATATTAATGTTCCTCTCCAAAATTAATTATTCCCAGCTTGTTTTATCTTTGCTAGTTTTTGGAGTATGAGGTAAAATCTCAGAATTGTTAGTCCATAAATTTGTAAAAATCAGCATGTACACTGCTTTCAATAAGGGTTCTTATTGTAAGAGGCTTTATTTTTTAAACCCTGGAATAACTGATATTGCTGTAGGCTTTTAAATATAACCACGTGTGAGAAATATATGTGCAAATACATATGATATGTCATATTCAACTAGCATCTGTGTATATTATATTTGTCTATTGTATCATATAGATAAATGATGAAGTAGGGTATAGTTAACACTAAGTGGAATTTATGTTTAAAGATTCAGTCAACAAAACATTCGAATTTCATTGTTCATTTGCATCCAACTCTTCATGACCCTATGGGACCATAGTATACCAATGCTGCCCATGGGGTTTTCTTGGCAAAGATACTGGAGTGGTTTGCCATTTCCTTCTCCAGTTGATTAAGGCTAATAGGTTAAGTGAGTTGCCCAGGGCCACACTGCTAGTAAGTGTCTGAGGCTGGATTTGAACTCATGTCTTCCTAACTCTAAGCCCAGGGATCTATCCACTGAGCCATCTAGTTGCTTCTTTGAATGTCATACATGCAGTTAAATTCAACAACTATGAGTCCTATATATGCATAAACAAACATTTAATTAATGGTTAACATGCATCTCACCCTTTCCAATTGATATGACAGACAAACTTCTGATTACACATTTCAACTGAATAGAAGCAAGGCAAACTTCTTTCATATTTTAGAGCTAGGAAGATGAAAACTGTGCTCTGCAAGAACCTAGCTTCTGGGCAGGTTACAAAGCTTTTATGTAATGATGTCTTGTGTTAGATGAAGGCTCAGCCCATGCAACACTCTCCTTCTCCCTTTCCTCTCAATCGCCACCCTAGGGAGTGGAGGATGGGGGGAGGGGTGACAGTTTATGATTATGGGTAATTTGTCTAGCAGTTTTGGTCAGTATTGCAGCAGATTTATGAGTGGTTGATCAAAGCAATGCAGTTTTTATTTGTCATTTGTATGACACTGTTTGGAGAGTGAATACCAAAATGCTGTGACCAGTTTGGGTGTTTAATTAAAATTCATAGAATTTTTATACTGATGGATCTAGCATAGAGTGCCAAATTTTGTGGGCACAGAATTTAGGGAGTCCTTACAGTACTGGCAGTTCAGCAACATAGAAAATACAGAGCTTATCACTTAGATAGCGAGACAAATTAGGTAAATAGTAAGTTAACAGATGGTATGCATGTTGCAATTTCTGCATTTTCTTGCCCAACTTTCATGCTGCACTGTGGCCTTCCTGGTAGTAGCCTTCTGCCAGGTCATTGTCTAGTCCCAGCTTCAACTAAAGGCAGGTTGTGCTGCATGCCTGGGATGCACAGTTCATGATACTTGCACCAAATGCAAATAGTTACCTCATTTCTGTGTTGCAGCTTAACTAGTAAACTTTCAGACTCTGTAATATTCTAGTTCAAATCTTCATTTGGAATGCTGAAGTACAGATTATTTTCTTTTTTTTTCCTCTTTCAAATATATATTTTTAAAGAGGTAATTTAATGCCTATTATACTCTAAGGAAAAAAGAAAAGAAAGAAACATGCCCAACCAAGTCACGGGTCAGACACAAGACAAGTAATTCTACATTTAGGAGAAATTCCATAGCCATGCAGATCATAAATCTGTTCACAAATGATAAGTTATCCTATTTAAAAAAATCTTTGATTCGTGTCAAACACAAAAAAGCTATTTTTTGCTTGGCCGTGCAGATAATTCAATTCTCTGGTAGTTGCAGCTTTTGTCCTTCCACAATGTATGCATGTAGCAAGAATCATTCCTTCAGTAACACATTCTGTAAATGGTGGGAGAAAATAGATTGTTTATTTTCTAAAATAAAATGCCCTAGGTTTGGCTGCATTCAAACTCACGGCATGAATAACGGAATTGTTTTCCTAGGCTTGGAAATGTGTTCTTTATGCCCTTGGACAATAGAGAACAGATCTTAATAGTTATCACTATGATGAATTCCATCCTGCTGGGTTTAGAGCAGTTATGATACATGGAACAATTTTCATTCCACCTATTTACAGAGTATCTCAGAAGCAACTTCAGTTACTTCGTTGAGGTGGTATGGCTTGCAAGTGCTGAATGCTACCACACAATTGCTTGGAAACAGATTCCTTGCCTGTATACACTCAGGGAAGCTTGGTAATATCGGCCCTATCGTCATCATATGCTATCCACACCATGAGAGGCAGCAAGGCACAGGGGAAAGAATCCTGGATTTTCTGTCAGAAAACCTCAGTTCGAATCCTGTCCCAGATACTTTCTAGCTATGCAACCCTAGGCTAGTCATACAACCTCTCAGAGTCTGTTTCCTCATCTGTGAAATGGGGGAGATGTCCCTTATATAACCTAACTCACAAAGTTATTGTAAGGAAAGTTCTTTATAAACTTTAAACTCAATCAACCAATTAATCAACCTATATTTGTCAAGCACTTACTATTGCCAGACACTATGCTAAGTTGTGGGGACACAAAGAAAAGTAAAAATCCTGGTCCCTACTCTCAAAGAACTCGCAACATATAAATTATTGTATACATATACATGTGGTATAAATAAATGGGAGGTAATCTCATAAGAAAGATACTAGTGAGGATGGGAGAAGAGGAGAGAGGGGCCAGGAAAGGCCTCTTACTGAAGGCAGAATATGATCCCAGTGTTGAAGGAAGCTAGGAAGTAGAGGTGAAGGGGGAAAGCGTTGCAGGCTTGAGGGGTAGCACAGAGTAGGGCGAGTATACTGTTCATGGAACAGGAAGAAGGCCACTGTGGCTGGATCATAAAGTAAAGGAGAGGGAAGGAAAGTTTGAGACCAGAAAGGTAAAAAGAAGAGGTTAGGTTTTGAAGGACTTTAAAAGCCCAAGAGGATTTTATATCTATCTGGGGTAATAGTGAACCACCAAAGTTTATTTAGTAAGATTTGGTAAATTTGTATGGATGTTAGGGCAGGGGGTAGGGGTGGGGTGAAGTGATAACATTGTAAGATCTGTTCTTTAGAATGTGTTTGTCCTTCCTTCTAGGAAAGGACCATGACATCGAGGGGATGATGACATGACTTGCAGTTGACTTTGATTTGAGTGAGGGAGGGCTGTGGAAGGTCACCAGCCTCCAGAGCCACCTGGATCCAGTGACCTGATATTCATCGGAACAACTGGAGATGGCCCAGGATGCAATGGGAGACCCTGGCCCTTTTAGGCTAATGTCTTTTCAGGTTCTCACTTTGAGTGAGGTAATACCCACTCAATGCATAAAGGCTCTTTAAGTAATGAGTCAAGGTGTGGCTCCTTTAATTAAAAAAAAAAAATCAGGATGGGAGGTTACTGGCCAAAAGAGAAAGAGTTACTATTTACATTCACTCTGAGCCAGGAGGGCCTAGAAAAATAGCCATTAAGTGGGCAGGGACCTATTGTTGTCCAATCTATGAACTCCAAAGTGAAATGGGTTTACATGTTGGTATTTGAGAAAGAAATCTAGCCAGTAAACCCCAAGTAAACTAGGCAGCTTTAGGCCATCAAAATTTACTAGGACAGGGAGGAGGAGGGGGAGGGGAAAGGGGAGAGAGAGATCACTTTGGCAGCTGAGTAGAGGATGGATTGGAGTGGAGAAAGAGTTGAGGCATGATCAGTCAGAGGAAGAAATTAAAGATATCTATATTCATATGAAAAGTGCTCTAAATCACTATTGATTAGAGAAATGCAAATCAAAACAACTCTTAGGTACCACATCTCACCTGTCAGGTTGGCCAACATGACAAAACAGGAAAAGTATAAATGCTGGAGAGGGTGTGGGAAAATCGGAATACTAATGCATTGCTGGTGGAGTCGTGAACTGATCCAACCATTCTGGAGAGCAATTTCGAACTTTGCCCAAAGGTCTATAAAAATGTGCATACCCTTTGATCCAGCAATACCACTTCTAGAGTTGTATCCCAAAGTGTAACAACAATGCTACTTGCCATACTGTGCTGTATAAGGCCAACGACACCAGCACATAGGAAGGCTACTAGCACAGGTTCCTTGATATGCTTTTCTAAGGAAAGAAACTTTAAGAGGCTAAAAATTTTACTTTAATTAAACATACATATATCATTCACTTAGTCCAGGGGGAAAGGCAGCACCCTGAACTTCAGAGAAAACACAAACAGAAACTACAAGCAGAAATTATATAAACATAGCAAAATAACACAAATCAACAGACAGGCTTCTAGCTGTCTGTCCAAGATATTACACACATAGTTAACAGAGAAAGAAACACCAACATCTGGGTTTTTCAAAGCCAGAGGGCTCCTTAACAGCTAACCAGTCTCATCTGGTCAAAATTACTCAACACTCTTCCAGTGAGTAAGCCCTAAAGCAAAAGCTAACCTCTGAGTACACACACACACACACACACACACACACACACACACACACACACGCTTCTTCAGGGTCAGAGGGCATCACAACCATGCAACTCAAATCCATGTGATCTAGGCCTTCCTGTGACTGCCAATTCAATCAAAGACTCTTGATTGAAACAAAGGCAACACTCAAAGGCACTGGATTCCCTTAGTACTGAGAAGTAATCCAGAAGAAAAGACAACAGAAGTCCCACTTTACTTGCCATTACACAAAGAAATCATACAAGTGGGAAAAGGATACATATGTTCAAAAACATTTATAGCAGCTCTTTTTGTGGTTGCAAAGAATTGGAAATCAAAGAGATGACCATCAGTTGGGGAATGGCTAAAAAAGTTGTGATATATAAATGTAATGGAATACTATTTTGCTATAAGAAATGAGGAGCAGATACATTTCATAATAACCTGGAAAGACTTAAGTGATCTGATGTTGAGTGAGGGGAGCAGAACCAGGACAATATTATATGCGATTACAGACACATGGTATCTGTAACTGTGATAAATTTGGCTCTTCTAAGCAATGCAAGGTTCTAAGACAACTCCAAAAGACTCATGATGGAAGAAGCTATCCACACCCAGAGAAAGAATTACAGAGTATAATGCAGATTGAAGCAAACTATTTGCTCTCTCTCTCTTTTTTTTCTGTTTTGTTTCTTCTTTCTCGTGGTTCATTCCATTGGTTATAGTTCTTCTTTTCAACTTGATTATTGTGAAAATATGTTTAGTGTGAAGGTATATGTAGAACCTATATTGGATTGCATGCCGTCTTTAGTGGGGAGGGGGAAGAAGAGGGAGGGGGAGAAAATTTGAAACTCAAAAACTTGAGGAACTAAATGTTGTAAACTAAAACTAAAAATAAATTAATTAATTAAAAAAAAAAGATCAGTCACAAAGCTATTGTAATAGTTTAGGTATGACGTGATGAGGGGCTGCTCCAGGAACAGTGTCGTGTAGGTAGAAAGATTTATGAAGGATATTATGATGGTAGAAACCATCACACATACACACACACACACACACACACTCAGGCACACATCAGGCAACAGAGTGGAAATATGAGATAAGTGTGATAGGGATATTTGGAAGCCAAGGAGGGTTCGAGGAGAAATATGAGTTTCTGTTTTGCACATGTTGAGTTTAAGATGTTTATGGGACATACAATTCAAGACACCTGAGAGGCAGTTTTTGATGGGAGAGTAGAGTGTTAGGCTAGATAAAGAATCAATTGCCAAGAGATGATAATTGAAGGCATGGTAGCTAGGTATTGCTCCAATGAAAATACCAATGGTGTTAGAGCACTCACAGAGAATACAGAAGTAGCATCTGGGTTGACGGTATTAAGAGGAAGATCTGTTGCTTTTGAAGAATATTACCTTGGTCCTGTTTGGCCTACAGTTGTACAACATGTTCCACTTGTATTCTTTTTCATATTATTGCTTATATTATTGTCCCTTCATATTTTTTTTAAGTTCAATGTCTAGATTTGATTTGAATATCTTCAGGAATAATGACCCATTTCTAGGGGCAGATCCCTAGATTTAAACAATTTTGTAGATCAGTCCTCATTACTTATCAACTTCTTTGACCATTTTGGATAAAGATTACCATACATGTGTCGGGGTCCAAAACTAAATTTTTGATCATTTTGCCTGTTGGCACAAAAAAGGGAAGGAAAAGAAGCAAATAAACATTTATATAATACTTACTATATACCAGGAATTATGCTAAATGTTTTACATATATTATCTCATTTGAGATTTGATCTTCACAATAAGCCTTGGAGGTAAGTGATATTTTGATCCTGATTTTACATTTGGGGAGACAGAAGCAAACAAGATAAGTGACTTTCTTAGGGGCATACAGCTAGTAAGTGAATTAGGCAGTATTTGAACTCAGGTCTTCTTCACTCCAAGTTCTGCACCCTATCCACTACCTAACCACCTCCAATAAACATTAGTAGAGTAACAATGATAGGATGTGAGACGGATATTGTTGGAGGAAAGCAGGAATTTGAGAACGACAGTATCTAATATGAAAATGTGGCAAACAAATACATTTCTCTTTATTTCTTCCTACTTTCATCCTATGAACTAATCCCTTGTATAACAGTCAACTTTCTTCAGCAATTCCCAATTCTAGAAATAAAGAAAGAGGAAAACAAATATTTATAGTTGCTCATTTTGTAGTGGCAAAATACTGTAAACTAAAAGGATGTCCATCAACTGAGTAATGGCTAAATAGGTTATATAGCATATGAATGTAATGGAAAACTAACATGCTAGATGAAATGACAAAGGTGATGGTTTCGAAAAAACAACAGGCTTCATGTGCACCTGGAAAGAGGCCTAAATATCCATGTGACTGTGTCCTAAGGCAAAATGGGCTCCTTAGCCCTTGAGGAGTTTGGCTTTTGTTTACCTTGAGTGAAAGTACTTTCAGCTGTTAAGTGCTAAGCCCCAGGCCCAAAGCCCTATCAGGTGTGAAACCTGTGTGGGCGTAGATTAATGCCTTAAGAGGGGCCAACTCGGGAAGCAATGGGCTTGAGGATGCCAGAGGCTCAGCTGTGAGAAGAGGCTAGCTAAGAGACCAACTACAGCTGAAAAGAGCTGAAGCAGGAGACCTGTGTGAACCCAGGAGTGTGAGCAAGGACTTGAGGCCAGTAAACACGATTTGGCTAAATACTATCTTGTTTCTCTGTGGCCTCCTGGTTACTCTTGTGAGGTGGGCCTATTGGGCCTGGGGTCTTTTGGTCAATATGTCAGAATGGGGAGGCTGGTTCAAGAATCTGTTGCTCTGGGGCCTAAATAAATGTTCTGATGCTTTCTACTTAGAGAATCCCTCATACCTTGCAATTTCAAACCATTCAAATATATATATGATTATATTTGAGATCATAAATTTGGCCTTCCTACTACAGTGACCTCCACAAAAACTACAACAAAAACAACCATGTACCTAAAGATATGGAATTGTGGCAAAAGACAGGGAGCCTTGGGGAAGAGAAAAGAAGACTCGGAGCTAAAACAAGAGAGTGTGGGATACAGATGGAGGTATTCAGTCTTTCTTGTAGTAGTGATCACCCTTCAGGCTACACAAACTCTGTAGCCCCAAAGGGGAAGATGAATGAGTACAACATGGGCCCATAAGAGCAAATCAAGATGTATTCTTCCTCTGATAGGCTTGACTTAGGCAGTCCAGAAGTAAGGTGATATCTACCATAAAGTAGTGGTACAACAACAGTAATCAGTAGCATTTTTTATAATGCTTTAGGGTTTCCAAAGTGCTTTAGAAATATTAAATCATTTTTTTTATCCTTACAACAACTATGGTTGTACACCTCCAATAGGTGCTATTATCATCTCCATTTCACAGATGAAGAAACTGAGGCAGAGGTCAAATGATTTGTCCAGAGTTACTCAGCTAAGAAGTCTCTGAGGCCAAATTTGAACTCAGGTCTTCCTGACTTCAGGCTCAATGTTCTGTCTACTGCACCTATTCCTCAGAAATGGGGAGAAGAATTCTTGGGGTTTTTTGTTTGTTTGTTTTTTACCTTTAAGGAATTGCTTCCATTGGAATGTGAGCTTCTTGAAATCAAGAGCCTTTCTTTGTTTCACCAGCATTTAACACAATGTCTGGTATGGAATAAGTGATTCAAAAATGCTTCTTTACTTGACTTGCCTTAAGAAAAGCTTCCAAACATGAACCCCATCTGTATTGTCAAAGGCTGGGTCTCATATGGTATGTTTGTTAGAAAAGCGACAACAATCAGAAAACCTGACTTGATCTAGTTACTGAGAAAAATGACAAAGTTGGAAATTCTATCTATTTAAATCCTAAGCTTATCTGTTTTTTATGGAGGAATCCAACATACCTATCTAGCACCAAACTCTATCTTCGATATTTACCATTTCGATTCCCCAATTATTGCAGAGCCAAAAAACAAATTAAAAAAACCCCACTCACTATACTTTTTTTAAAACCTTTTTCAAGCCTTCCCTTGATCATTACCTGGGTTAAAATGCTACTGGCCCAAAAGACAACCTATAGAACCTAAGGATATTCCATCCTTCTGTTAATAAGCAATATATACTGCGATTAAAGTTTATTCTTAAACCTATACTCTTTTCCACAAGAGAAATAAGGTACCCTCAAGCAAATAATGCAAGCCCATAGGTCAAGTGGACAAGAAAAATAATTGTGCTGTTAGAGAGTGCCTGTAGGCTTGGTTCTAAGTGAAATATTGTCAATTGGGCACTGTAGGTTTCTCACAGTCATGATCATTAAATCGCCATAGCATTGTAGAGGACGTTTTTGTATATTGTAATCCATTTCTGTCATATAGAATTCTGATTGAGCTCCAATAGCAAATGAGGCCCAGTTCAGAATATAAACATGCAGACCTTGACCAGCATATCTGTCTTCAGGATTCCTTCCCAACATTTCCAATACTCCACTGCTAATATGACTGAAAAGTACATATCTGCTCCAACCTTCTCAATGTCCCCAGCCACCTTCCAACTTAGTCATCACTCTTTGTTTATGCAGTACCATCTCTGACAGTATAAGCATTTAAACTTTTCTTATATAGTTCTCCCAGCTTCCCAAATTTAATATGTCACTAACTTCCCCCCTCTGCCTTACCTCTGTGACCCCTTTCTATTTTCAACATTTGTCTTTTCTACATATTGTAACCAGTTTTTGAGAGTGGAAAACAATGGAATAAATAATTCCCAGGCCCTATACTACCAGCATAGTACAGAGGAAAAAGCACCAGCTTTGGCAAAAAAAAAAAAGTCATAGGTGCAAATATCTCTTCTGATATTCCCTATGAGGTTTTAGGCAAGTCACAATCTCCATGGGCCTTAGTTTGGAAAACATAGAAAAAGACTGTTGTGTTCAATAAAATATGTCCTATATTTGATGCTTTCTTAGCTCCAGTTCTCAAATACTCAGTGAGGTGGTCTTTGGGGAGAGAGGAATGAGCCTGGTACTGATATTCCCAAGATTCCTCTTAGACACAAACCAGGGAGCTTCCAAGTTTCAGATTACAAGTTGTACCTAAGTCTCTTATATCACAGGCTGGAGCCAAATGATACCTAAATTATGCTATATTTTAACATTATGTTGATTTAAATCCACTTAATCTTTTTGAGATTGTCACATATCACTGTGGTTTGTTATCCTAAAGCATCTGTATAACATCTTCATTTTTTATTTAAAAAATAAAATGGGTTTATTGGGCTGAATGGCTGTGTTCTCTTCTGCTCTAGATCTAGGAGTCCATGAACCTTTCATATTCTCTATTTTGTTTTTTTTAGGTCATCAGGAAGATTGGGAAGAGAAAAAAATGGGTAGAGAAGAGACAGCAAAAATGAAGGTAGAGAAAAAGGAAGAGGCTGATGAGAGTGATCTGGAGTAATTTATACCAAGCCAGAAGTGGAGTTGCACAATTGAAAGGGGAAAAGAACCTAAGGGCTGGTTCTCCCACGTAGGAAATCTTGGAAGGAAGAAAGGAAATGGGCATTTATTATGTGTTTGTTATTGTGCCAGGCACTGTACTAGTGCATTACAAATACTATCACCTTTGAGCCTCAAAACAACCCTTGGAGCTAGGTGTTATTACTACCCACATTTTGCCTTGGAGGAAACTAAGGCAGACAACAGCCCAGAGTCAAAAAGCTCATACACTTCTGAGGCCACATTTGAACTCAGGTGTTCCTGACTCCAGGTCCAGTGCTCTATAATCTGTGCCATCTAGTGGCCATGAGTTAAAAGGCAGGGCCCACCAGCAAGCTATAGTGAAAAGGTCCTTTGGATATGGAATCAGGATGCCTAGACTTTAAACCTCTGTTCTGTTGGCAGACTGGATAGAGCATTGGGCTTAGAGTCAGAAGACTGGTTTTCATGAGTTGGAATCTGGCCTCAGGCATTTACTAGCTATGTTACCCTGGGCAGGTCACCTAACCCTGTTTGCCTATTTCTTCATCCATAAGATGGGCTGCATTTACCAGCTGTGTGACCTTGGGGGACAAAGTCACTTAACCCCAATTGCCCTGTCTTCCCCCCTCCAAAAAAAAAAAGATGAGATACAGAGAATGGTAAACCATTCCAATATCTTTGCCAAGAAAACTGCAAATAGGGTCACAGAGTTGGACAAACAGCAACAATCTGGGTGACCTTGGAAAATCCACTTTCTTTTTCAAGCCCTCAATTTCCACATCTAACAAATGAAGGTCTGGAAGCAAATGATCTACAAGGTCCCCTGAATCTCTAAATCTTACCAACTCTTCCCAGATCACTAGCCAGAGCTAAAGAGGTATAATGATTTTAAACAAAATAAAACAAAACAAAAACCTCTTTGTCAAGCTAAAATGTTAATGCCTGGTAATGGCTTAGGGTGTTACTCCTCCCAGCTAACATTTGCATTTTAATAGGATTCTTTTAATACCTTACCTCAAAGGAATGAGTGATGTGGGGATTTCAGAATCTGTGGCAGGACTAGTGGTGTATATATTTATATATAGAGGATCTTTCAAATTGCTTCAAATGAATCAATAAATTACTAAATATTTATTGAAAGATGGTATGTGCCAAAGGATGTTAGAAATTACAAGTCTAGGTTAATAACCTTGAATTCCTACTAGTAGAGTTGGAGAGGTCATAGATTATACCTAATAAATGTAATGTAGACTAGTATAAGATAGCACTGAGTTATATGATAACTGACTGTAACACTAAGATTTTTTAGAGGGAAAAAAAGTAATTTATGCATTGAGAATGAGAAATAAGGATATTGTTTAGAGCATACAATAGTATTTCTTCCTGAAGGTTTCAGTGTAGAAGGTAGGACTTGAGCCTAGAATCAACTATAAGATAAGTAGGGTTCTGATAAGTGGAGAGATTAGGAGAATTCCAAGCCAGAACTAAATGAGTAAAGTTCAGAGGTAATGAGGGGGTGTTGAGACCTGAACTAGGTCCTGAATTTTCCCATACAACTCAGTCTCTGGCAGCTTCTGGAGGCATCTGGCCCAGCCCAGCCTACCTAGATACTCAATAGTACTTTTACTGGCCCTTTCACTGTGGCTCTCTGACCTCTTAACTCCTTTCATTGTCTATGTCTGGCTCACCCCATGCTATTTACCACTCTTTAATTCCATCCAGATATTCCCATTGTCTTTTTTTGTATATAAGTACCAATCTCACCCCCAAGAAGTTGCAATCTCCCTATAAATCTCTGCCTGCTCCTATTGGTCTTGATAACAGATTTCCTAGGAATCTTGCCCACTCTACTGACTTAAACCTCACTACCTTGACTGAAAGAAGTCTTGAGTGCTTGAATTCTTTCCAGGCAGACTCACCCTGAACCCTTAGATTTTGGGATTCCCAGCACCCCAAACTGCAACAGTAACACTAACTCAACTCCATTTCAGTTCAGTTGTTTTTCAGTCATGTCTTGAATCTTTATGATGCCATTTGGGGTTTCCTTGGCAAAGATACTAAAGTGCTTTGCCATTTCCTTCCCCAGGTCATTTGACAGATGAGGAACTGAGGAAAACAGAGTTAAGTGACTTGCCCAGGGTCACACAGCTAGTAAGCGTCTGAGACTAGATTTGAACTTATGGAGATGAGTCTTTTCTGATTCCAACTCTAGTGCTCTATCCATTGTGCCATTTAGTTGCCCTAACACTAAATAGAAACTTTATCATGAGTTTAGCAGAGGCTACATACAAAATTTGGGTTCAAATCTTACCTCGAATACTTACTAGGCATGTGATCTGTAAAAAGTCATTTAGTTTCACTGTACCTCAGTTTCCTCAGGTATAAAACGGAAATAATAGCACCTACCTCAAAGTAGAAATCAAATGAGGTAAAACAAGTAGATTACTTTGTAAACCTGAAAGTGCTATATAATTGAAAGCTAGCTTCATCATATCATCATTATTCGGGGGCAACAGGGAAAATAAACTTGAAAATAGAAGCTAGGACCAGACTATAGAGAACCTTTGAAGTTAGGTAGAAAAGCTTATAGGTGGGAAGCTATTATAGATTTTTGGCAGAGGCAAATAAGAGCAAAAGATTATTCTGGAAAGTATATACAGAATAGACTGACACAGTCAGTCAATTTGTATTAAATATCTACTATTCACCAGATGCTGTGTTAAATGCTGGGGATACAAAGGCAAAACAAAACAAAGCAAAAATAACAATCCTTACTTTTAAGGAATTCACAGTCCAATGAGGGGAGGCAAAATGCAAATCACTATGTGTATATGCAGTCAGAATAAATTGGGGGTAGTCTCATAATGAAGGTAATAGCATTAAGGAGGATTGGGAAAGGATACTTTCAGAAGGGGATCACTGTAATGAAGACTGTTGACCATAGGGAAATTGGCTTTTCATCAAATGTGATTTTCAGTCAGTCAATAAATAATCATTAAGCCCTTCTAGGCATCTTGTTAAGCTCTGGGTATACAATGAAAGGAAAAAAATAGTCTCTGCTTTCATTAAGGAATTCTTGGTCTAATGGGGGAGGCTACTTGCAAACAACTACATGTAAATAAGATATATACAGGACAAATTGGGGCTAAACAACAGAAGGAAAGCACTAGAATTATGAGGAATCAGGAAAGGCTTCCTGTATAAGGTAGGATATTAGCTGGAACTTGAAGGAATCCAGGAAAGCTAACAGGTCGAGATAAAGAAGGAGAACAATCTAGGCATGGGGGTTAGTGAAAATACCTGCAGTCAGGAGATGAAGTGTCTTTTTCAAGCAATAGCAAAGAATAGCAATATTACTATATTACAGAATATGGTATGAGAGTGTGTGTATGTGTGTGAAAGAAGATTAGAAAGGTGGTGGTGGGAGGGGGCAGGTTGTGTCTAAATAGACAATTTTGTAGTTAATTTGGGAGGTAATAGGGATCCAATGGAGGTTATTGAGTGGGAGGATAGGCAGGGAAGAGTGATATTGTCAGACTTGCACCTGAGGTAGTGAAAGCCTAGATTAGCAATAGTAGGAATGGTGAGAAAGAGATGAACATGAGAATGCTTATAGGGTCATAGATTTAGAGTTGAATGGGACCTCAGAGTTCCCGTAGTTCACCTTCATCCCCTTATATTGCGGTAAGAGAATGTTAGTATCGCTGCTATTTTGGTGGCTGGTCACATCACATGCTGCTGCTTGCAGAATTTAACTGAGACTTCGAACTTTGGCTCCAGCTAGTGATAGAAGAATTTCTGGCTCAGCTTTATTACCTCTATTTAATTAAGAGGAGACATTAATTATAGCCGTGGTGACACCTGGTCAGTTCTTGTTCTATCTGCAAATTTCCAGCTTGAGATAGCAGCTTTAGTTCAGGTGTTTGCTGATCAGTTTACTATTTTACCTGATGTAGATCTTCCCCTTCTGCTATTGGCTTTTTGATTTTCAAATCTTTACCTTTGTCTTTGCCCTTTGTAAAATTTCACCTGTGTCCTTCCTGCTGATATAAGTGTGTGGGCAACAGCAACTATCAACGAATCTCTGAATATATTTATGTCACTTTGCTGAATGGAGTATGGAGGGGAGGGAGGAAAGGACTGTGGTAGACAGAACAGTCAGCAAGTTAGCAAGCTATTATAACAGTCCAGGTCTTGAGTCATTAGGACCTGCACTGGGGGAGCAGAAAAGGGGATGTAAATACATATATATATTATTTATATATATTATATATATAATATATATATTATATATGTGTGTGTATGTATATATATGTGTATATATGTATACGTATATGTATATATATGTATGTATGTTTATGTGTATATGTATATATGTTTTTATATATGTATTTGTGTCTATGTCTATATGAATATATACATGTATATATGCATATATACATTATATATATGTATATATACATATACGTATATATAGAGAGAGAGAGATAGAGAGAAAGACAGAGAGAGACAGAGAGAGAGAGAGATGACACATTATGAAGATGGAAAAAAGACTTGCTAAATAGAGTGGATCAAGGAGGCGAGAGTGAAGAGTCAAGTATGATACTGAGGTTTTAAGCCTGAGTCACTGGGAGGATGAATATAGCTTTGATAGTAACAGGGAAATTAAGGACAAGGGAGGATTTTGGGGGAAAGATAATGATTTCATTTTTGGACACATTAGGCTTAAGGAGCTTCAGTTTGAGATGTCTAATTGACAACAGGCTGGATGACTGCAATGGCAGTTGTGGAGTAGCATTAAGTAGTTAGCACAGAGTACGAGAGTAAAAGTGTCAGTGAGGTGAGTTTAGGGTTGGAGGTTGTTATAATAATCTAAGCCTGAGATGGTAAAAGCCTGGATTAGCAACAGTGAGAATGATGAGAGAGGGATGAATGTGAGAGTCCTTATAGGGGCATATTTAGGGTTGAATGGGACCTCAGAGTTCATGTAGTTCACCTTCATCCCTTTATTTTACAATTTAGGGAAAGTAAGGCCCAGAGAAGCAAAATGACTTGTTGAAAGTCACACAGGTATTAAGTGGCAGATTTCATATTTGAACCAGGGTGATATGACTCCAAAGACAATGCCTTTCAACTGTACTACAGTGCCTCTCTGAAAATATTAGTAGTGCATTATATACATATTCTATTGTATACTACCATACATGGCAGCTGGGTGGCTCAATGGATAGAGTGCTGGATCTGAAGTCAGAAAGACCGGAGTTCAAATCCTACCTCAGACACTAGCTGTGTGATTCTGGGCAAGTAACTTAACCTCTGTTTGCCTTAATCAACTGGAGAAAGAAATGGAAAACCACTCCAGTATCTTTGCCAAGGAAATCCCATATGGGGTCATGAAGAGTCAGACATGACTGAATGAGTGACTGACAACAAAATCATATACTCGGTGATGCAGACAACAAAGAGGATGGAATAGCAGACTAAAAGTGACCTCAAGCATCCATTCTGACAGCCTTTAAAAGTTGTGATTCAATTGAAAAGGAAAAAAAAAATAAAGAAATGTGTAGCTGCCTATAGATAAAATCCGTCTCTTAGTCTTCTTCCTTTGGTCCCAAGTATAAGAAGCTTTACCTCACAGAAATTGTGAAAAAGAAGATGAAAAGATGAACTGAGAAAGGAGAAGTAATCCTTAAAGTCTACATTAACTGCTTAGAAATGCTTAATCCCTAGTAAATCAGAGATTTGCTTTCTGTGATATCTGGTTAGCCGGCTTGAAAGCATCTTTATATAAACAATATGTGCAGGAAAGAAGCTAATATAGATGTCAACTGTTACAGCTCTCATTTCTTTGGGGTATTAATCTCTCCATTTGATTTTTGGCTACTCACTATGAAATTTCTAAATATTTCTGCAAGTATATTTGTATGTGTCTTGTAAATGTCAAACACATGTGATTTATTAGCCCTAAGAAAACCTCCTTAAAATGCAATTATGAAAATTATTTATAAATGAGCAGATCCAAAATTCATCAATTCAATTTCAATATTTAAAATTCATTCAATTACAAAGGAAGAGTTATAGTATGTAAGTTCCATAACAAAATTTGCTCTTTACAATTTTAATATTTTTTTCTTCTTTTCATATAGTAGTAGGGCATAATAAACACTTGAGACCAGACTATGATGTGGTTATTCAGCAATAACAACAGCCTAGGCTTTGGTTTAATCTTTGACCCATTGACCTTTGACCTATTAACCTATTCTTTAACTAGTTGGATTCAGAAGGGCTCAGTTATACTTGAAATTCTTTTTGAAAAGAGAGCCCTGGACATTTGGCAACAAGGACTAGTGTGCTAATAGCAAGTCGGATCCTCAGATTATGCAAGTTCAAAATTATTTCTCAGATGGAGAAGAGCAGTAAAGAAAAGTACCCCTCAGGTAGGGTCAATTCCAGGAAATCCCAGGTTCAGGTCCTTCCTCAGATCTATATGAGTCCCGCGAATGTAAACAAGCTACTGGCTCTATCAATAACCTCAGGCAATTCCATTCAACTACATGAGTTCTTCACTGATGAAATCAGCATAAAACCAAAAATGAAAATTCAAGTAAATGATGTTAACCTAAGGAAGGTATAAAGATTATTCTGTGACACAAGTGCAAAGAAAGCAAGAGAATAGAAGGAAATCTGATATTTCTTAGTGGAAGTCAAAATAAATTCATTAAATATAATGCTTATTAAGTCATTTTTCAGTCCTCTCCAATTCTTCCTGTCCATGTTCCTCTTTGAGATTTTCTTGGTAAAGACACTGAAGTGATTTGCCATTTCCTTCTCCAACTTATTTTACAGATGAGGAAACTGAGGCAAACAGGGTCAAGTGACTTGCCAAGGGTCACACAGATAGTGTCCGAGGCTGGATTTGAATTCAGAAAGGTGAGTCTTTCTTACTCCAGGCCCATTACTCCATCCACTGCACCATCCAGTTGGCCCAAATATAATGCCCAAATGTATTATATTTAATTATGTAAGTACCTGGCACGTGACAATAATGATCATGAGAATAATGGCAGCTAAAATTTATATGGTGCTTAATGCACCAGGGATTATGCTACATGCTTTACCATTGTAACCACATTTGATCCTCTAAACAACCTTGGGAGGGAGGTGCTATTATTTCCCCACTTTTGCAGATGAAGAAACTGATACAAACAGAAATTAAGTGACTTGGCCCAAGATCAGGACTTCCTGACCCCAGGCCTGGCACTTTATCCACTGCACTACAGTAGGCACTTATAATTCTTATTAATTGATTAATTCTAGCTCAGATTGGGTTTGACATTTTCTTTCCTTGTCTTCCAAGATTTTAACCTATAGCCTTAAGGTAGAAAAAGCTGACATTATTGTTCAATGTTATGGTTGAACGACAATAAACTAGCAAGAAAAAAGAAGTGACAAAACAGTCCCAATTACAGTGCAAAGTCGCCAACTCCAAAAGTTTTATTTCTTTCAAAAAGAACCTAAAGGCAAAACAACTAAATAGTTAATGAGTCTGTGAGCTTAGAGTTTAGAACAGGGCTTCTTATACTTTTTCCACTCGAGACCCTTTTTGGTTGCAGAAATATTTTGCAACCACCAGCTATATAGGTAAATAAAATAGGTATGTAAATCAAACATTTGCTGATAATAATCATAAAAAATTTTATTTTAAAATAATTCTTTGGCATGTATATATGATTTTACCACTTATTAAAGATAAAAGCAAATTTGCACACTAATAAGATGGATGTGCTTGTTTATTTTTACATAAAGAATTAAATCTTGGCAGAACATTTGATACTGCAGTACGTAAAGCATCTTCAATGTTTTTCAGAGTTGATGGATATTTTGATTTTATAATAATCAGTGCTGTGTTCAGAACCAAGGTTGTAATGAAGTCGTGTGATGCAATATGGGCAGTGGCTGCCAGCAATGTTTTGGATTCATTAAGAGTTTGATTTTTAATTAATTTTTGGTTGTTGAGCATTCAGAAACCTTTCATGGTTGCCAAATTTTTCGAGATCCCCACATGTGACTTTGAGGCAAGAGGTTCCCTACCCCTGGCATAAACAATCTATCCATTGTAAGCATTTATTAAGTGCCTCTATGTCCAGGAACAAGGCTGCTAGGAACTACAGATATAAAACAAAAGTTAAGCTGTTCTTGTTCTTAAGGAACTTGCACTCTAGCAGAGCAACATGTAAATATAAAGGTATATACAAAATATAAAATAAGTTAAGTACGAGATAATTATGGGAGGAGGAAAGACAATAGCAACTATGGGGATAAGGAAAGGCTTCTATCAGAAGGTAGAACTTGAACTGAATTTTGAAGAGCACTGGGCATTCAAAGGGACATAGCTGAGGAAGCAATGCGCTCCAGGCAGGAGATGAGAAATGAAGTACCTACTTGAGAAACAGTAACAAAGTCCGTTTCAGCTAAATTGTAGGGTGTGTGAAGGGAAGAAATAGTTAATAATTCAGGAAAGGTAGATTGAAACTAGGTTGTGAAGGCCTTAGAGGACCGAGTATTTAGTTTGGGGTCAGGAAGAAATGGGTTCAAGTCTAGTAGACAGTAGGTCTTTGAAAATGACTTCATATCTATATGACCCCAAACAAGTCTATATGCCTCAGGTGACTGCTGAGGACTTATCTAATATCTGGTAGGTTATTTTGCTATTCTTAAAAGGAGTTCCCCAAAAGGACAAATCTATCATTAGGAAGTTATGACAAGATAGACCTACTACACGGGTAAATGATCTGTGGACAATTGGAGGACATGGACAAAAGTAGCCCAGGACATAGGAGGACATCTGCATCATTTGAGGGAATCCCCACATCAATGAAATGAATACTGACGCATAATCAAGTTAAAAAAAAGATTTGGTTATAGAAGCATGATAATATTGTATTTGTACTGTGAAGGATTCTTCTTTTTTTATTTTAAATCAATCAATGAAAATATATCAGGCATCTATGTGCCAGGAACTATGCTAAGTATCGGGGGAACAAAAAGAAGCAAAAATTCCCTGACCTCGAGGAGCTTACAATCAAAAAAAGACTACTGCTTAGCACAAGTCTGATAATAGTAAAATGAACAGCTGATATGAAATATATCTATAAATTTCAATTTTGTTCTGTTAAGGACACACAACAAAAAGAGAAAGTAGCTACCCCCTGACCAAGTCTCTCCCTTAGACTCCATTATACCTAAGATGTCCCAAAGCTAAATAAGACTACTAACAACATAAATAAATGTTTTAAGGAGCCAACTGGAAAAAATATAACTACCTGACCAATAAAAACCAGCAACATCAACTTGTTCTGTGCAGTTTTTCCCATCTTTGACAGCAACAGTATTTCAGAAGATAACAGATATGAGGTATTTATGGCAGGTGCATTACTACTTAGGAACTAATCTCACACACATGGCTGTTAACGTGAAATATGGATTTTAATAATCCCAGCTCTGTGAGATATGTGATCCTGCCTGGTGGGGATGTGATTAGCCACAGTTTGTGAGATTAATTGAGATACATAGCACTCGACTACAGTTAGTGAACTCCAAACCAGTCTGGTTATGCAGGACTCTGCTTAGCCAACACTGTATCCTTATGGATAAAATAACATATAAATCATACACTCTGTTGTGACAGGGAAGAGAACCCATCCTTCCTTAAATCATGGAACAGGTCACTTAAATAAAGTGGTTCTCTACCAACGCTGGGGAGCAGGGGAGAAATGACACCAGGAGAGAAATACAAGAAGGATGAAAATCCCCCTAACATTATACCTTTATTTAAAATTACTGGTATTGAATTTTTACAAACCTTACATGTTTTCTTCCTGAAGTAAAATGAAGAGCTATTATTTTAAGAAAGTTAAAATTTAAGAAATTTTGGTCTTACAGATAAATATTTATGAAAAAATTGTTTTCATTCTCTTTTGCCAAATTTGAGAAGGTTGAATGGACTGGAGTTTAGGGAGTTCCTAAGCATTTATTAGGTGTCAGATACTTCTTTGGCACCTAAGTCAATTGATACAAAAGTAATAAAATCCCTGCCCAGATGGAGCTTACATTCTACTAGGTGTTCCCAAAATTATTCACAATATCAATTGCCACTTCCCAAAGCATCTCCAAACATTAAAGTATCTGGCAGAGGAAGAATATGTGGTAGGTAGATTCTCACTCCACTAGAGTCCAGCTCCAATTTATGTTCGTATTCATATTAATTGATCTTTTGATATTTTTGTGAATCTATGATAACACTAGTGTGGATATTTCTTCCACAGGAACAGAGTGAAACCCATGTGTGCCTTCTTAATTTATGTGGTTCTTGGCCATTTCCATCAAGTAATTCTCCAGAGAATATGCTTTTATATTTTATTTCTCATCTCTTTGTTTTCTCCCATCCATATTTATCTACAAATGTTTTCAGGAGGATCTATCTTACTAGAATTCCAAAGCAAACTTTCTGTAGACTGACAATGATGCAATACCTGGAGTATCTGTTGTATTTCTCTCTACCTCCATATCTACTTATAAATGTCCTCAATATTGTCTTTTGTATCACTAATTGAAAACAAGTTGCCATTGGTAATATGTTGCAGGTTTCTAAATTAAATATTGCTATATATACATATATATATGTGTGTATATACGTATGTGTGTATATATACATATATATTTGTGTATATATATATTATATAATATCTGCCTTGTGTCTATGTTAGCACTTAGGTTGCCTGCAATTTTGATTTGTTTTTATATCGTGTATATCATGATACATAGCTACATAATATTACTGGGAGTATATTAATGTGAAAACGATTAACTTTGTCAGAAGCAAGCAATATGAAATCATTGAATGATTTCCTAAATGTGATCTATTCCATTCTCTTCTCTCTTATTTAATCCTGGGTCCATTTCAATTGTCCATTTACATTGTTTTTCTCATACACATATAGTAAAGAATTGACTCAAAGGTCAACTTATTTACTTGCATATCTAGGCCAATCATTCTTAACCTAGGATCCATGAACTTTTTATACATATACACATATACATAAATATGCATGTATACAGACACATATACACATACAAAATATATTTATATACACAGATTATGTATATATAGCTATCTATATAGAAATATATCTTTCTGAAAAAAGATAGATTATTGTATTTAAATTTAATTATCTTCCTTTGGCATCTTATATATTTTATTTTCTGCATTTAAACATATTATTTTGAGAAAGGGTCAATTGTTTTGAGAATGGGCTTTGCCACTAGGGGTCCATGAAACACACACATACACGCACTCACACACACATACACACACAAGGTTAAGAAGCTAGATGATGATGCATTTTTTACTTGTTTTAACTGTTGATTTTTAAATGACTTTCCTTTGAGTGTTCATGAATGCCACTGATGAGACTCTGTAGTACTCCTGGACACAACGTCATCCCAAAATTGAAGCATCTAGAGAATCTTACAATCCCTTTTCCATTTGGACTCTATGGTAGACATTTTCTAACCTAGTTTTAAACATCCTTGGGTAGCATGCCTCTCCTTGATTTATGCCCCTCATGAAACTAATAATCAGATGTTTGAATGAATCTTTCATTGATCAAGAAATTTTTGTTTATAATTTAGATTTATTCCTGATGACTGTCTTGTGAAAGAGTTTCTTTATGGTATCATTTTACCTTAATAGAGTCAAATTCTTTTTTAAATCATTTATGATGCATGGAATCTTATATTCTGTATGCCTCATACTCAGCTGTGTGATTATCCAAATCAAAATATATTAAACATCTAAATAATGTGTAAAGTGCTATGAAAATGTGTTTTGCTGTATTTTCTGTGAAAGTCTATCTGTTCTCTTCTCATATTTTCAAGTATACCCTCAATTCATGTACAGAAAATTTTCATGATTTTATAGAGATGAAAAAGTAGGCATTTGGTAATATTGATGCTTTCTATCTACAACATTTTAAAGTAAAAATGCAATATGTTCATCTTTCATTCTTTTAGATCTTTACTCTCCTTGAGATGGCTTCAAAATGTATCCCTTAATATTTTCAAGATTACAAATCTCCAGCACAGGTTTTCTCAGTATATATTTGGTCGTGACCAGCTGTTCTTTCCAATTATTATTTCTTGACTTCCATTTCTACTTTGCTAGATGTTAAGATTCTGTATTTGGTGTTTCCATTGCCATGAATGACGAATACAGATAGTTTTTAGAAATGCTGGTAGATCTATTCCATTTCCTATCTATTTGTTTTTCTCTATGCATAATCACCTATAATTTTTTTTTTCAGAGAGATCTATCTTACGTGAATTCCAAAGCAAATTTCCCTTAGGCTGATGTTTTCCTTTACTGTTTTATTTAAATGGTATGGTGTTTTGCCTTCAGATATACTTCATTTTAGTGCTTTGCAAATGAGATCATATTCAAAACTTTTGTTTAGAATATATATTATCCTTGGCTGCCACACATTCTACTTGGCTGAAAGATTAAGTGTTCTTTGGTTAAGAAAGTTTCCGAGTTTGGGGGATTCCTTATGGTGACTCTTTCTTAGCCCTTGAACTCTTCTAAGAAATGGAAATAGTCATTTTTTTTCTTTTACCTAATCTCACTTTTTCAGAATAATAACAAGTGGTATTTAAATAGCAAAGAACTTTATGTCTCATATGATCCTCATAACATCCTGGGAAATAGATGCTGTTACTCCTAAATTACTAATGAGGAAACTGAGGCAGTCATTTAAGTCTCTTTCCTAGGGCCAGCTAGTAAGTATCTGGAACTGGATTTTAACTGAATTCTTCCTAATTCTAGGTCTAGTGCTCCTAGCTTAAAGTAGAATCTACAGCTTGACTAAACAGGGTGAGTTGGAACCAGGGATGTGTTGGAACCAGCTCCTACTCACTGCAAGTGCCAATTGTTACATTTTCAGTGTTGGCTTATACCCTGAAAATTGGCAAATGCTACAAATCAGGGCTTGATTTATTGAGGTTTTTAAAAAATTATTTAGACTTAGAAAATGTGAATATGTTAACAATGCAGATTAACCTTAGAAGTATGTCTTGTATACCCCACCCTTTTTTTTCCTCTCACAGAAAGCTAATCATTAAACATTTACCAGCACATTATTGTTTGGAAGTATTACAATTGCACTGAGTCTTCTAGTCTTTATCTTTTCTTTTAACTCCATGTTAATTAGTATCTTACTTCCGACTAGTTTATGACTTCACAGACAGCTTATTTTGAAATGATTCTCACATCAGTTTAAGTAGCAGCCTCCCGTTTAAGATATAATCAATTTCTTTTGTATATAATATTGTTCATTACTTTTTTATGTCTGGTGCCTTCTGACTCATATATATGTATGGGTGTGGGTGGCTTCTGAATAGAAGATACACCTTTTAATTTTCCTCATTTCTGAGCAAAATTTTTCGGTTCTCTCATTTTCACTGAAATTAACGAGTAGCAAACTTGTTTTTGAAGATTTCCTCTAGTTCTCCATAGAATTTCCCTACTTTTGGTCCCTTTGCTGCTGTTCATCATGGGCATTGTGAAGTAAGGTGATCAAGGATCTCTTGAAATATTTTTTGTTGCTCTTGATGGCATGATGAAACTACCTTGGCTCACTCCTTTAGTCACTTCTCTGAGGAGAATGTAAACTGGCTTTGAGCTAGCTTTCTATTTGGCTTCAAGTTCTTAATGTCTTCTCATTTCATTTAGGTAAGTAATGTCAAGGGAGTTATAGTTTAGCTCCTCCCTGATCTAAAATGTCTGGGCTAGGATATAGTAAGATACTTAATAAATAGTGAATTTATTTGAATCTTGGATGAATATATGAAGAGCTAAATTAATGCCTACATATCATCTATACACGATGTGCTTCTTAGCACCCTTTATCCTCTTTTGTGCCACCTCACTACTGTCACCAAAGAAGTTGTAAGGGACCATACAAGGATGAGAGGTGTTTTGTTGGGTTTTTTAAATCACCATTGTGGGTAATCATAACCAAACTTTTGCTGGGACTGTACTAATGAAAATGGAAACTATTTACACACTCATTTTGAGTAGGTTAAATGTTATGGACCTAGCAATGCATTGTATTTCTCTTGTCTAAGAAAAGCCTATCCAAATTCAGGCTTATCATTCAAATCTTGTCTGGTAATTTTCGCCCATGTAACATTGGGCAAGCCACTTAAATCAACTTGGGCCTCACTTTCCTCATCTGTAAAATTATGAGACTGGACTAGGTGCCCTCTGAGATCCCTTCCATCTTCTAGGGCTTGCTTCCTGGTGATGAGTACCTGCCCCTACACTGGCAACTCACAAGAACTTTCTAATAAGGTGTAGAGGACTTCGTGATCTTTACTGATGAAAGGGGAACCCACACAGGTGAAATGAGGGATCTCTGAAGAATGCAAACATATAAGAACTTGGATAGAATCAATATAAAAAAAGCAATGAAAGAAAAATGCTACAACTCTTTACACATGCAGTGACCTCTCTAGGGTAGCAGATGAATTAGGCCCAGGCCATTAGTCCTTACCTTAGTCTTCTTTTTGACTATCTTTGGAATTCTAAAATGAATTTGAAATGCTTTTAATGAGCAGGAATGTCTAAAGACCCTGAAGAATGCTGACTGATTAATTACAAGGACTAGCTGAATTCATCTGTACCTGTACTTATTTATTAAGGAAACTCAATGACTCAGAAATCCGCAGAAATTTAGAGAGGACAAGAAAGTGACTTACACAATTACTTAACAAAATTAGAATGTTTAGTTTGATTGCAGGTTCACACTGCCACATTTCTGTAGCAATTAACCCTGAAGAGAAGGGAGATCAATAGAATCAAGATTACAGGAATTTAAGTAAACATTGTTTAAACATCCACCTTATAGTAGCCCTGTATTTATGTGAAGTATCATCAAAGGGACAGAGTGACTTTCATATGAAGAAAGACCAAGGCTTTTCAGTTTATAAAGATGAAAGATGAGAGGAGAAAGAATTGGACTTCAAAATATATAGTGTTCTAGATAGAGTGAATTTTGACTTAATAACTGAACCTCAGTGTTTGTACAAAGTTGTGCAGTCAGAGCACTCTCATAAACCTCACTTAGTTTCAATTTTGTCTGTAAAATTGGGGAGAACAAGCATTTATTATGCATCTAAATATGTTAGGAACTATACTAAACACTTCAAAACTATTATGTCATTTGATCTTCACAAAAACTCCATGAGGTAGCTGCTATTCTTATCCTCATTTTACAGACAAAGAAACTGAAGCCAAAAGAGGGTGTGACTTTCCCAGGGTCACACAGCTAGTAATTGTTTGAGGCTGGATTTGAACTGATGTCTTCCTGATTACAGACCTAGCACTCTATCCATTCTGTGCCACTGACCTGCCCATGGCACAGTCATCCAGTGATAGGTCCTTTCTATGGTTGTCATGAGAGACAAATGAGATACGTTACATAAAGTGCATTGTAAACACTAAAAAAAAGTCTTAACATCATCATCATCATCGTCATTGTCATCATCATCGTCATTGTCATCATCATCACCATCATTGTCATCATCTTCATCATTTCCTCTGGAGAATGAAAGAGATCGTTGTAGAAATTGTAAGACTAATAAAGCAAGAATTACTTTGCATTGGTGGGGATCATACATTTGTGGAACTTGTTGTACCAAGAGATTAAACTTTAATACAAATAGAGTGAACAGCGTTGTAGAAAAATTCAGAGATGATAGATCCAAAATGGAAGTCAGAGGTGGTTTCTTTTTGGGAGAGGAAGAGGGAGTAGCCTAAATTCCTATCCTTTATGTATTGATTCCAAGAGAAAATAATGTAATTGATTCAGTTCTATGGTGCGATATAATGGCTAGAGAGCAGGCTGAAGAGTCAGGAAGAGCTGGGTTCAGATACCACTCTTGACTAACACAAACTAACTGTGACCCTGGATAAGTCACTGAACTCCTCAGTATCCTAGACAACTCTCTAATTCTATGAACCTTGGAAAATTTTCAGATCTGCATTGGTAGTGGAAGTTGCCTCACAAAAAAGATTCATGAAATCATAGGACTGGTTAAAAAATCCCAAAAACAAACCTAGACAAACCTTGGTATAAACATCCCACTTTTCTCCATAAAAATCATCAAACTGCTTCATGTATACATTACAATCCATCACTCAAAATACTACTATAGGATTAAAGTATGATAGGCATGCCATAATACCAAGGTGACCCTGAGTTTTCCAAGGCAGAAGAAAAAATAAAATATAAGGAAAATAAACAAATGAGAAAATAAAAATAAATAAAAAACTAAAAAAAATATCCAAGGCAGAACAAACACTCTAGCAGATCCTACCTGGCAGGAAAGGCTACACATACTGATATTTAGGCTGTTCTTTGGATTTCAGAGCCTAAATTCAGAGATACTCATCATTAGGTAGTTAAATAAGAGGTGGATTATTACTATTAACAGTAGTAGTAATATTTTAATATTGCTATAGTAACTCACTAAGTTTATAAGTGGAAAATTGAACTTGAAATCAAATTACGAACAAGTAATCTGTAATCCTAAAACTGCTATATAAATGTTAGTCATATCATCATCATCATCATCATCATTATTATTATTACTTTGGACTATACTCCAATGCCATCTCTTCCAGTTACTAGCTGTGTATTTCTGTACTATTGAGCAAATCATTTCATCTCCCTGGGACTCTGTTTCCTCATCTGTAACAGGAGAAGATTGAACTGGCTGACCTCTAAGGTTCCTCCCTTTCTTAGACATTGATGCTATCCATGAAGGTAAGCCATCTTATTCAGAGGAAAGAAGACCCCTGCTGATGAGATCAGAGCTACTTCAAACATTATTGCATGTCATTTGCAGATGTAGCTCTGTTGCCTAGAAATATTAACTGACAAGCTAGTGCTGACGTGTCAATAAAAGATTTTAGAAGATCCCCTAGATCTCTGCATCTTCACCTGACATTCTATGGAATAAACCAGACTTTGCTTTATAGTATCTTTAGGTAACGTTTTAATACGAAAAATGTTGGAGCTAAAAGGGGACCCTAGGCCTCATCTAGGGTCTTATGTAAAAATGCAGAAGCTGGGGACCGGAGAACTGAAGGGATGTGCCCTAGAATTCCTTTCAAGGACTCTTTACACCTCATTTGAAAAATTAAATCCTTATCCTACTTAGAATGTGGGTAGAGGCGTTATTGGAAAAATTTAGGAGTTATTAAAACTCTGCTTTTCTATTCAATACCCAAATGTCATCTTTTATGTCTTATTTCAAAACAAGTGATTAAATTAATGATCCATCTACCCACATGGACATTAAGTAGAAACTCAGGAAGATTTCATTTGGGAAAAATGGACTCCAAAATCTGGCTCTGTTTCTTAAATCTGAAATTCTTCGAGAAGCCTTCTCAAAATAACTCTACTGTCATTCAGCCCACTTTAAACTGCACACACATAAAAAACAAATATATGTAGATTTTTTGCCAGAGAGCCTGACCTAAATTTTCTGTATTGTTCTAAGTTTCTATACTATTCCATATTTCATTCCCCTTTTATGCACTCAACTTTCTACTTACAGTTGCCTAACTATAAACTATTCTCGGGCCTTGTTCTGCACTCTTTTGCATTTGTATTTGGATGAGTCACTTCTCTTTCTATAATCTCAGCTGTGGTGCTACCTGAAATTTTCCCTGAGAATCTTCAGCTGTTTCCTCCAAGTGAATTTGATCATTATCTCCAAAAATCTCTCAATCTACTTTGTTTAACCCTTACTCTTCTCTTATTATATTCTTCTATTCCAGTTATTTGTATACATATCCAGCTTATCTTCTTAATATACTGGAAATTGCTTGAGGATAGATTCTCTCACACTTAAAAAATGTCTGTGCATCCTCAATGTCTCCAATGTAGTAAGTACTAATAAATGACTGGTGGATGCATGATGAGTATTTTGGGGATAAACTAAATTTACTACTGTCCTCTAGTTATTTCATATGAGTACATTTTCTCTCTCCACTTAGAGCACAGAATAGTGTCTGCTGCCATCTTTATATCACCAATATGTTTACTTATGTGTTGGCCAACAGCAGGTGCTCAATAAGTCCTTGCTCACAGAATGAGATTATTTAATTAGTAGATGTAATACTGTTAGGTGAAGGTCATCCTCATAAGGTTATCATCTACGTTTATCAATTTTTAAAATTTTAAAAGTATATAAGAAAAATTATTTTATAAATTAATTCCTCAAATATAGAAACGTAGATAGATTGATATAGACTATGTAAGAATGGATTGCTATATAAAGTGATCTTTCAAATGTATACTATTAGCTTACATTTTCTGTTCCACAGAGGGGCAATATGGTACAGGTAAAAGGATATTCATTGGAAAATTTGGAGAATTTGGGCATACTTCTGGCCTTGCCACTGCCTTGATGTTTGGTCTTGGGCAAAGTCACTTCCTCTCTCTAGGGTTTGGTTTCCTCATATTTACAATGAGATGCATCAATTAACTGAACTCTAAGGTCTATTCTTGCTCCAAAATTTTATAAACTCTATGATAATCAAAAAATCCTAAATGAAAACTTTGGGTGAGATGCTTTTCAAAATACCTGCATTAAGAATACTGTGCTTAAAAGTCTTTTTTCCTATTTTCCTATGTTTATAAAGAATTCTTAAGGTAATTTTGATTTGAAAGGTTATTTCTATTAATTATCCTGTGCCCAAGAAGGATAGTGATTTAAAAAAAAACAAACCCTTTACAGATAATGGAATTATGGCATAAAAATGTTAAATGCCCAAGAAGAGTCAAATTAGAGATAGATGGGTTTTTCTTGGTTTCCAGCCATGTTCCAGTCAAAGAACAGAATTTATGTTTCAGAGATCAACCATGAGGATTTTCCTTTTTTAAAAAAATACATATTCTAATGGCATTATTTTATTTTCCCCACTTCTGAGTGCTGGAAGAGCACTTATCCCTGAACTGACATAGAGTATGATGCAGACATGGGCCACCAAAGGAGCAGAGAGGAAATGTTTCACATTTGGGAAGTGCTTATATTTTCATTAAGGGAGTAGAGGGAATTGTTAGCAAGGGACAAGTAGTGAAGCACTCCAAATCACTGTGTTGCAAAGAGAGAGAACAGTTGGCATTCATTATGAAGTGGGATTAAAGAATCACCTGACAAAAATTAGCACAGGATAAAAGAAGTAACAGATTAATTTTATGATAAATGATTGCCTTGTTAGATCAGTAGGGTATTTTCTAGTTATCTCAGATTTGTTAGGGAGTATTAACTATTCCCTCTATAGCAGAGGTCCTTAGCCTTATTTCGAGTATTGGGAACAGTTTATTCTTGTTTTTAGATTAATTTGAAGCTCAAAGAGTTATCTGCAAAGATCACCATAGCTTTTCCACTTATTTCACAAGGCTAACAATTTAACAAAAAGCACCAAGTGCAATGGAAAAACCATTTGCTTTAGAGTTATAGGACTCTGCTTCAAATCCCAACCTTGTACAAAATGCTTTGCAACCTTGTACAAAATGCTTTACTTCCCCTCGGCCTTACTTTCTTCATCTGTCAAATGACAGATTTGGACTCGATGAACTTTGTGGTTTCCTCTCAGCTTTAGATCAGTATTTTCTATCCTTTGTAAGATTTTTTCTTGGTTGGAAGTTTTCTTCTAATAGGATTACTCCCTTTAAAAGTGACCCTCGATGTACTTTATAAGGTGAGAGTGCCTAAAGTTCAGAGAGCAGGTTCAAAAATCTTTGCCGTACCTTTCAGAGCCAATATCTACTCCTACCCAAAAATCCATTATGTGCCTATGGCAGAAACGAGCACAGTTGCAAATCTCCCTCTCTCAGTTAGGAGTTGGTGCTTACCAACACAGAAGGGCAGATAAGTGGTGCAATGGCTGAAGTGGTAGGCTTACCATCAGGAAGACCTGAGTTCTAAACCAGCCTTAGACTCTTACTAAGCTGTGTGACCCTGGGCACAAAGGAGTGCTTGCCTGAATCTCCTCAACTGTAAAATGAGGATAATAACAGCACCTGTTTCACAGTGTTGTGAGGATCAAATGAGATGATATTCGTTAAGTGCTTAGCCTAGCTCCTGACACATCATAGATGCTTAATAAATCTCTTGCATTTTTCTTCTTCCTTCTCTTCTCCATTTACTATAATTCCCTCATTTTTTTTCAATTAACAGGCATTTATTTTCTCTCCCTCCCATACTACTCCCAATTTAGAGTGACCAAGTCATTCTGAGTATTATAAATACTCAAATTAACTGCAAAGATCTGATGAAGGGAGATACTGTATGCATCCATATGTATGTATATACGTATGTATATGTGTTATATATAAATGTATGTGTATACATATTTACACATAGATAGGTATATGTATATATAATGCACAAATTTATGTCTAATTGAAGCCACATCAAAACGGGGGGTGGCAGAAGGGAAAAAAAAAGAAAATGACTTTGTTGTATATCTGAAAGGAATAGGCAAGTTGTATATAATGGACCTGTAATTTCAGTGCAATCTTCTGTTTTTCTATTCTACTTTATTATGGAAATGCTTGTTTTATTTCTTAAGTTCAGAATAAAATAAATTTTAGAAAAGAAAGAAAACCCCATATGGAGTCATGAAGAGTCAAACACAACTGAATAACAACAACAACAAGGACACCAAGAGGTTAGGTCCCTTGCCCAGAGTTACCCTGTATGTATGAGATGCAGACCTTAAATATGTGTATTTCTAGCTCTGAGGTGAGCTCTCTATTCATTGCCCTCACAACGACTCTTCTATGGGCAAAGGTAATTGTTCCTTCAGTGAAGTATTTTACCTTCGTTATAGATCTTTGTGAATGAAATGATATGTTTGGACTTCATAAGGTATTTAAAGTTTCACAAATCTCGTACTTCACTCCAGGAATCCAAGTTCGGTAAATACATTTTTCTTGTGCTTACAGCTGTGAACAGGGCAGAAATCTTTTTTTTTTTTTTGGCAGGGCAATTGGGATTAAATGACTTGCCCAAGGTCACACAGCTAGTACATATGTCAAGTGTCTGAGGCTGGATTTGAACTCAGGTCCTCCTGACTGCAGGGCCGTTGCTCTACTCACTGCGAGGGCAGAAATCTTAATGGAAACAGTTAGCTTTAGAATAGAAGGGTAAACAAAAGCATAATTTATGAACTTAGTATTTTTATCCCTTACTGTATGCAGTTATAATATGACTATAAGTCTTGAAAAATACAGTTTCTAAGAATGAAAAATGAATATGACCCAAAGGGTAATGGAGAGGCACATGGTGGGTATAAATAGGCTGCAATGTATTATGAATGAGGATTCATGAAAGAAAGCCAGGGTTAAGAGTATCATCAAAGAAATACATAACCAAAAAGAAGATGGGCTGGTCACATGGTAAAAACTGTGGAAATATATGTGTTTCCTTGTCATCATCTTATTGTTAACAGAAAATGAGGAAGGTTCCCAGTATGTTGGATGAACCTGTCTGTGACAAACGTATGGGAGGATGAGGGGAAGAGTTGCATAGGATAGGCAGCGATAAATGGATTTTATAATCTATGTTATTGGAGAGACCGTTAGATTATATTTGGAGCTGAAAGAAATCTTAGAAGTTCAGTTCTCTCCTTTTAGAAATGAAGAAAGTACAACCATATGTAGTAGGAAGGCTGAATTTATGATCTCAAAAAGGATCATATAAATATCTGAATGGTTCGAAATCATTGGGTATACAGAATTCTCCAAGCAGAAGGCATCAAAAAATTTATTCAGGGCCCAGAGCAACAAATTAGCGAACCAACCTCCCCATTCCAGTATTGTGAACACAAGCCTCCAGGCCCAGTAGGCCCGCCTCACAAGAGTAGCCAGGA
>CM053622.1:691535459-691552543 GCA_028646595.1 Phalanger gymnotis | reverse complement strand
ACACACACACACACAGATATCATATATAATTTGATTCTTACAACAATCCTGAGAGGAAAGTACTCTAATTATCTCTATTTTATAGCTGAAGAAACAGGCAGAGAGAGGTTAAATGACTTGCATAGGATCACACAGTTGATAAGTGCCTGAGGAAGGATTTGAGCATCCAGCTCCGTATTCAGCACTGTCTCCACTATGCCACATAGATGATGAGCACAAGGTGATAGGAAAATAGATATATAAATAGGTATACTTTTATTCCTTCAGAGAAAATAGCATCCTCCAAGTCAACAAGAATTTCTTAAGAACTCACTGTGTGCCAGGCACTGCATTTTACTTATGTATGTGATCGGGAAAGCTTGGTATAGTTATGCTTACAAATTTATGAACGCAGTATCCTCATAGGGATTTTATAAACAAATTTACTTTATTTGGTACCCTGTCAATTTAGCTCTTCTGTTTTCTCCTTCACTTTCCCATTTTGTTTATGATACACCTCCTGATAAAAACAGTCTTTTTAGAGAGCCTTTTATAACCTGAAACTTCTGCTTCATACATAGCAAATAAACCGTGGAACCACCAATCCATTAGTATCATTTCAATTTATCTTTGGCCTCTCTAGATCTGTAATCAAGTCTTGGGAAGAACCAAAGGACCCAACATATATATTATACAAGTCCATATTTAAAAATGCTACTCACCTAGTGCATGTTTTTAATTATTAAGGGCAGGCACAAGGATTTATGCTAATATGGTCTAAGATTCTAACTAAGTCCTCTCCTGGGTCACAGGGCAAGTTCAATATCCCATATTTACCCATACTGCTGAAATATTATATACTGCATCATGCCACATTATTAAAAATTTTCCAAATTGCTAAGAATCTATTCTGGGAAATACATACATATAAGAAGAGAGCAGACTCTTAGGTTCCCCATAATCAGTTTCTCTGGCAGTATCAATTATCACTGTGGTTCCTGAAATGCTAGATTCATTCTCAGGAAGGCCAAGAAGAGTGCAGTGAAGTAAGTACTGTGTAACTTGAGTGATTAGAATAAACTGTACAGCCCATAAAGTATGGCTAAGTGAGCATTTGGAAAATTCTGTGTGTGCCTTCTGGTCATGACCTTTGAGAGGCACCGTAAGCTCAGGAGCTATGACACTTGAAGCTAGCTAAGTGGCAACTTAACTATCTAGAAAATTATTCCAGAGCCCCTTTTTATTGTTTTTAAGAAAAGCATTTAGTATACAATGAACTGAATTCCACTGGGTGAATAAACCATTCTGTGGGTAGGAGGCACATTATGCTGTCAGGTTTCTAGCCATTTCTTAAATCATTCTTCTAATAGAGCAAGTGGCACCCAATTGACTTTGTTACTGTTATGATAAGTATCTTTTCTCACTTCAATTTCCCATCAAAGAGGTCTTACAGCATCTGATACAATAATCAGCTGGTGCTTAATAATTGCTTGTTGACTAATAAAAGCAAACTTCTTCCTGATAGCCATGGACCTGCAAAGCTCTTTGACAGGCATTGGGTCAAATTTTAATTTTGAAGAAATAGTTACAAGGAACAAAACTGAAGACAAAGTGGGTGAGCATTAATCAGGGAAAGGCTGAACAAATTGCAGTATATAAATACAATTAGATATTAAAGTGCCCTGAGAAAAAAAGAATAAAAGAAGGAATTGAGTAACATGGGAAGAATTTTAAGGAAAGCCAGACCAGGAGAAGAATATTTGTAATGACTATAATAATATAAGTGAAAACATTAATAAAAGATAGCTAAACTCAGATTAGATGCCATGGATCAGTGCTGGTTCCTGAAAACAGCAAGGAAAACACCTTTCTCTTCTCTGGAAAGGCAGGGGACTGTGAGTATAAAATCTTACCACCTAGTTGGCATGGTTATGTTACAGATTGATTTTGCTTGTTTTCATTGTTTTAGGGGAATGTTGAATGTTGGTGGGAGTGGAGTGAATAATAGATATTGGTAAATAACTATGGGAAGATGTAATAGCAATTTAGATTTGAAGATCTTTCCCACCCATTAATAGGCTATGTGACCTGCTTACATCACAGGAAGCCTAAGTCACATGTGATGGGAGGAGCTTGCTGAGAGGAGAAAGAAATTGTGTCATAGGAAATGCTGAGAGAGCAGTTATGGGAGTTATGACAAAGCAGAGGGAAAGAAAGCAGACCTGTGATAGCTGTGCTGTAAGTTTTTGGGAAGGCCCCAGTAGGGGGCAGATGGTTTTGTGATGATGAGGCTCCATCCTGTGGTATTGTGTATCTACCTTTTTGCTACTGTGATGGATTGGGTAGATGGCTTATGGGATCTGGTCCTCTGGTGTATGAATACATGGTTTGCTTCTTCTACCTTCTATGTGGAGAGTCTCGTATATTTTGCGACACAGGACCACATAGGCATTTTGACAAATTATCATCTATATTGTGATTATTGCCTTGCTGATATAGGGGAAAAACCTGAAAGTTATCTGTAAATTTTAGAAAATAGTTACATTAAACTTTCAGTTATCCATGTACTCATAATTGTGATTTTTAAAAGATGTTGTCTGTGTTTGAATTCTAAGTTAGCTTTGGTTTGGAATGTGATGTAAGCAGAAAATTATGGATTTAGAGACAGAGTTCAAATCTTGATTTCACTTTTAACTGTGTTTGTCTTCTCATTTGTCACTTCATGCCGATGTTTCTGCATCTGAAAATGAAAGGAGTGCCCTCACTGATATATGAGCTAAGTGAGTTCTAAATGTCTGATCCTATGGTCAGCTTTTGCTTTTCATATTTTTACTTGAGACACCTCTGTAACACTTTGTCCAGATGTGTACTTAGGAAAGGCAAATGGATTTTCAGCAAAATATTACAAGGAAGAGAAGAATATTATGTGATGTTCAGTTCAAGAGTAATTTGTTAAGAGACTATAATATCCAGGTCACACTGTAGACACTTTTAAATAATTTTTGCATGATCCATCTTGGATTCTATATCATTCCTTTTGATTTGAGACCAACTCACCGAGAAAATTAAGTTCATCTTTGCTAAATGCTAAAAGAATATATCAATAATTTGGCTAAAAAGATGTCATTTCTTGGTATACTTAATAGAGAGCTGGACTTCTAGTTAGACATATCTATGTTCAAAAGCCTTCTCTGATATTTACTGTGTAATCCTGGACAAGTCACTTAACATTAATGGATCTCAGTTTCATCATCTGTAAAATGGTGAGAATAATGTATATATATATATATAGGATTGACATTACAACACTACTGTGAGAGTCAAATGAGACAATGAGAGCCAGCTACATGGAGCAAGGCATTGAGTATTTTTCAACTCCAACTTCAGCCACTTACTAGTTGTGTAACCCTGGGCAAATCACTTAACATCTGTCTGTCTCAGCCTCATCATTTATAAAATGGGAACGATAACAGAACCTACCTCCCAGGATTTTTGTGAGGACAAAATGAAATACTTTTTGGAAAGTACTTTATAAATGCTATTTATTATTCTCGTTATTGTTACTTAGAGCATTTTTCAAACATCAGAGCACTATTAAATGGTTGTTAATATTATTTTTATAATGAAAAATTATGAAAAACTAATATTTTATAGTCTGAATAATTTCCTCAGTCACCATGGGCATTTATTTTAGGGAAATGAAAACATAATTAATTGTCATAAAAAACCATCCACAGGATAGATTGATAACATATACTTATACTAATTGCATGTCCAAATGTGACATATAAATTATTAGGCATTTACTAAGTAATCAGAAATGGTAAATTTTCAGATTATTAATTAAATGACAAACTTGCAAAATTATTGATTCTGTACGGAACTGAAGTCAAAGATCCAGTGAATATTAGAGCTAGAAAAGACTTTAGTAATCATCTTGTGCAAACTCCCACACCAGAAAGATGGAGTAATGGCCAGTTGGCCCCAAGGCCAAAATTAGAAGAATGAAAGACTTAATAGAGTTGCTGACCATGGTAACAAATCTCTTGTTATATCTGGCCAGACAAACAAAATTAGTAACAGAAAATACAAATAACATGACAGTTAAGATTAGGGTCTCTCCTGTTATATTACCATTTATAAAAATGGAAAACAAAACAGTGAACTACTTAGAGACATTACATTCATGATTTACTAAGCCGTCAACATATATTATTTATGTAATGCTTTTGATAAATTTGATGTGTATCTGACTACTAATGGAGGAAAAACATTTAATGATGAATAAAGCTGTAGAATGAGATAATTGCCATTCAGGTTATAGACCCAGGCAGTTACAAAATAAGAATGTGGGGAAGCATAAAAAAGACTTCCATAAGACTTAATTGAAGTATCATCTTCCTCATGAGGTATTTCTGTATCTTCCAACATGCTAGCACCATATTATCCCAATCATCCATCTGTCCATCTATCTGTCTGTCTAAATTTAGATGTGTGTATGTGTGTGTATGTTTATACAGATGTGGCTATATCTATACCTATGTCTGTATCACATGTCTATGTGTGTGTGTATGTATATATATATATATGTATGTATAGATATACACATATATGTTATATATCCCTTGAGATATATTCAGATAGAGACTTTAGTAGATTACTCTATCTTTAAAGATTTCATATATAGATGTAGACAATATAGATCTATAGATAGATGACATTTCTGTAGTACTTTAAGGCTTGAAGAACATTTTACATATGTTATCTTATTTGATCCTTCCCAACAACCTTGCAAAGTAGGTGATATTATTATTCTAACTTTACTGATAAGGAAACTAAGGCCGAGAAAAGGTTAAATAACTTGAGATCAAACCCTGAATTCCTGTCAATTGAGATCAAATTCCTGAATTCCATGTCAATTATTCTATTCCACTGTCACCCAGACTGCCAACATGTAATATATACCTATATATGTACATTTCATCTCCCCTGACAGAATGTAAATTCTTTGAAGATAGGAACTGTTTCATTTTGTCTTTGTATCTCCAGAACCAAGGTACAAATTAGGATTTAATAAACACTTATTGTTTTTAATCTATATGTTCATTTTAAATTGGGATATTTTAAACCATTCATAATCCATATTCCAATAATCTAGTATTATAATGTCATTGACTCCTCAAAAGGCAATTGAATTTTGATAGTGGGTTTAGTATTGACTGAATTCTTCTACTATTTAAGTATATAGATGTATTTCCTATTAAAAGTTTTAGATGAGAATGGCTCAAACCTAATATTATTATTGTTTATAATTTTGCTTTATTTGGTTCATAACTAAGGCAAACAGGTACACATGACTTACCTAGAGTTACACAAGGCCAAATTTGAACTCAGCTCTTTCTGACTCTAGGCCCAGTGTTCTATTCACTGTGCCACTTCACTGTCCAGCACACTTTTTCTATGGAATGCCAAAATAATGTGGTCGTTTGAAAAGAATTTTGTGCCATAACTTCTCAGTTTATTTTTGCAAAATTATTTATAGCTATAGCATTCCTTTATTTAATTTTTTTCATTACTTAACCCATTTCCACCACTGTCTTTTTGAAGGGTGAGCAAAAACAATTCTGTATTTAACCTGCTATATAATGAAAATGATAAAAATTGGCAGTTTACAAGTTAACTGAATTAATCTAAGACATCCAATTCTTTCTTTAGAAGTAGAACAAATTAATTTATTTGTGCTATATTTTTTTTTGGACGGGAGAAGGCAAGGCAATTGCAGTTAAGTGACTTGCCCAAGGTCACACAGCTAGTGAGTGTCAAGTGTTTGAGGTCAAATTTGAACTCAGGTCCTCCTGACTCCAAAGTTGTGCTCTAATCACTGAACCACCTAGCTGCCCCCTTTATTATATTTCTTGTGAGAATGTTTAACTAAATTGTTTCCTACTAATAATAATTGCCATCACATAGGAAAGTGATGCTATTGACCCTCAACAACAAGGCACATACTATGAGTGTTTTTCTAGTTTCTGTAATGGATTTGTGTTGATCTAGCCATACTCCATTTCCTAGTCCCATTACAAATAGCATGTAAGTGTGTGAGATTGTAAATGGGTACAAAGTTTGCAGCCAGGAAACAAAGTCTCCAGCCACCAGTGAATGTGAGAATTAACAGAAATCAGTCATAGATTTTGCAGACTGTGAATTCTTAAGCATCTGTCTAAAAGTTTACATTAGCAACTTAGTGACTTTGTAGTTTTATTCACTTGAGGCTATTCCCCTAAAATGGCAAATTACAAATTACCTACAGGAATGTAAATGGCTTAGTGAAATTTAAGCTGACCTTCCAATATTAATATACATTTTGAATTCATTATACATACCTTGGTTTTTATTCCACACTACTATTTTTTTTACTTTGATATTTGTCTTGATGCTATAGGCATATAGCCAAATGGCACATTTTTTCTCTCATTCCTTTTTTCAGATCTGTGCCTCACATTCTAATTTACTCACTTTTGATTCTTTTCCTTCTTAGATTCATTTTTTCTCTTTTTCAGTTTTTCTTCACTTGATGTACACTGAGTAGCAACTACTTCTTAGAGTAGCTGAGAGGAGTTGCCATGACGTAGTTCTAATTGATTAGTCGCCATACAGCACCTCTTTCCTGGGCCAGCAGAAATTTGAGGGGCTCAGGGACAGGGTACACAGCAACAGTGGTACTGTGAGGATTCTCATTGATGGAAAAGAATGAGTGGCACTGGCTGGTGACAAGTTGAGGGAGAAACCAGAGAAGTGAAAAGACCAAGAGCCATAAGTGGGTTGATTAAATCTCCTTCATAAACCATTCAAACCTAAGTGGTGCTAATACCTCTGGCTATTCCTAATGCGTTCAGTAGCGTTGTGATTTCATTTACCATCCCTGTGACTTTCGTGAGAGAAAAATGGTTGTCTGGCCCTCATTCCGCTAACTGTGTTGTCTTCCCCTGTTAGAATATAAGTTCCTTGAGGACAGAGACTGTCTTGGTTTTTTATATTTGCATCACTGTCACTTATGTGTCTGGCACAGGGTATGCCCTTAAATGCTACATTCATTCATTCATTCACACTTATTAAAATATAGCACTTCCTGTTAGTGTTGACATGGACTTATTTTTTTCTTCTCTGCTCCTTCATTTTTTCTTTCCTTTTCTAAAAGCTAAGTAGCTCTTTTTAATTTTTTCCCTTTTCATCTACCAAATAATCTGCGTGTGCGTGCATACACACAAATATTTGTATGTGTATGTGTGTATATATGTACACACATATATACATATATGTATGTATATATGTGTGTGTATGTAAAATTTCTCATACCTAATGTCTGATGCAGGAAGCTCCCAGTTAGGATTTTTCTCCACCATTGTAGGCCAGCAACTTAGAGTGTTAGAGAAATGCCTGGGTCACTGAGAGATTAAATGATCTGCTCAGGGTAACACTGAAAATGTGTCAGAGTCAGGAGTAGAAGCTACCTCAACTCTGCTCCAGATTGTATGAATATTGCACTTTAAAGCATTACACATATTGTCATGTATGAACCCCGAAACAACCCGAGTTGTCACTTGAGGGATTATTGTCTCATTTTATATATAAGGAAACAATTTCATGAAGAAACTGAAGAAAACACCTATGCAAAAACATGCTGCCACACACATGGGGGTTCCAATAATGGTTTACTGATTATTATGAGGATAACGAGAAAGAAGACTAATCCCATTTCTCCCTTAATGCACGATGCATAATCATTTAATTTCTTCGAGTTTTATTTTTTCTTCATTGTGTAAGAAGTCCACCATTACTGATCTAACGTATATTACCGAGGACCAAACTCCTTTATTAACTTAATTCCAGTACTTCGGGGCATCTTTAATTTTATTGATGATGGGACATGCCCTGCTACTGAAGAAGCCAAGCCTTAGCAAGATAACCCTCAAAAGTTGTGGCAAAGCATTATCGCTAGAGAATAACTGAATCTCATAGTTGGAGGGGCCCACAGAAGTAATCTAGGCTATATTAGGACCTGAACAGGAAGCCCCTTTACAATATCCCTGACAAGGAGTAAGCTTCTATCTGAAGACCTTAAGTGCATTAGAAATCTTCTTTTAGCCCACAGTGCTTTTGTATAGTTCTCACTGTAAGAAAGGCACCAGGGGACCAGGTTCTAGTGATGAGCCTCTCCAAACTTAACAAGAGTGGGCCTTAGGTAGAGGAAACAAAATCCATCCCAACCCCATGCTTGAAGTCTTACTGCCCAGTCAAAGATCTAGCAGAACTTATTTGAGCTTTGTTAGCATAACCCTTAAGAACCCAGGGTCACTCCCATAATAATAGCTAATAATTAGTACTATTTATATGGTGCTTTGAGGTTTCCAAATTGCTTTATGAAAATCATCTCATTTCATCCTTATAATAATCCCAAAAGGTAGATGCTATCATCATCCTCATTTTGCACATGCCTGGAGTCCCAAAGTTGTTAAGTGACTCTGGATAAGTCACTTAAGCTCTACCTGTCTCAGACAGAGTTTAAATGACTGCCATACCACCCTTTATGAATATGTTCCAGGAAACAAAGGGAAAGGAATAAGCATTTATACATTGCTTACTATGTGTCAAGTATTGTGCCAAGCGCTTTACAAATATGATCTCATTTGACCCTCACTAACCACCCGGCTGCAGTCTGCAAAACTGAGGTAGACAGATAAATGACGCCCAGGGTTATAAAGTTAGTAAGTATTGGAGGCTAGATTTGAATTCAGGTCTTCCTGACTTCAGGCCCAGGGTTCTATCCACTGTCTCACCTACTTGACTGTATCTCTTATATGAAATATAGCAAACTAAATCCCTTTTCTTGATGAATAGCCTAGCTGCATTAAGAGGAGGTCACGACTAAGCAAGCAACCATTTGGTTATGAATTGTTTGGCTACATCAATACGTGAAAGAAATAGAAGTACAAAGTTAACCCCAGTCCTATATTTCTGCAGAGGGTGCTAAAAATCAGTGTTTTAAGAACATTTGTAAATATACTGTAGTACCTCCTCTAAGTTGACTTTCCCAACTCCTGCTCACATTGGTGGGTCCAGAGAGTAATGATTACTTTTCCTCTCAGATTCAAGCACTAACCCTGAATGGTTTAAGACTATTTCTAAAACTGTAATTCATGAAAGGCCACTCATTATACGCCCTCTTGATTATTATTTTAGCCAGTTGGAGAGAATTAGCTTTTAGAAAGCTGTATTTACTAAGGTAACTTTTCTCATAAGAACACTTAGGACAATCCTTTCCTCCCCAACCACCCCCCTAAAAAAAAGCCTAGGACATACTCTCCCACAGGGATTCATGGAGTCTAAGAGAAAGTGAGTGCATGCTCAGAGAGCACATGTGGCAAAGGATGTATCTTATAGCTCTTGCTTAGATGAAAAACATTTTCTTCATATCGGGAATCTTTAGGAAATTCCCATAAATTGTAGTTTTTATAGAACTCCAAAGTTTGGGATGTCTCACAGAGGCCTGAAGTTGTCTTTCATTGGTAAGTTTGGATTGTCCTTCGATCCCAAAGCAGATGATGCTTTCAGCGTCTGCTATTCTGGGGACACTCTTGTCATTGTTAATGATAAGTTATAAGTTCAAAAGGACAATCATCCTCTCACAAGGGAGAGAGGGAGGAAGGCAAAGACACTCTTTTCTGTTCCACTCTTCCCTCCAGTGATTGCCTTTCAAAGGCTTACTTGTAACTACCCCACCATTAAACTGCCTTGTTAATGGAATCTCAGATACTAAATTGCCTGGCTATTTTATCAAACTGATTGTCTTGAATCAATACTGATATAGTACTTCTTGTGTAGTGTCATCTCATTTCATCCAGTGGCTCAAGGCATTGCACTTCTTCCAAATTGATTAAGAATTTTTTTCAACCTAGTTTATGTTTTGATTCAATGCAGGTATCTCAGAACTGATTGGTTGATTATTTAACTAAATCAAATGGTTGTTCTCACCTGATAAGTGTATCAGGAAATAGAGCAGCTTATTGCTTTCATTAATTGGGTTTCAGGGGTGGAATATACCACTCTTACAATGCACTTAGTTATTAGTATTCTAAATGTAAGATCTTTATAAGATCTTGACAAAATACTGGAAGAACTTAATTGTCTCAATTTTGATATTCTTGCTATAAATGAAAGCAGAAGTTGAAGGGCAGACTGAGAAGATGGCTTCAAGGTTCTCCCTGGAAAGTCAAATAAAGGATTTGGTTGGGTTGATTTTACCTCTTCGCTGAGGGCAAAAGGAAACTTCATTTCATTTGACATTAGATCTCTCACTATACTGACCATTTTAAATATTTCCTAAAAGACTACCAAGGAAGGAATTACATATTGCACATTAAAATTTTTTGCTGAGGGCTTAGCAAGTAGAGAAATCCTATAAATAACTTGAGAAGTAGCATGGTATAGTAAAAAGAGCACTGCCACTAGAATTTGAAAAAAAAAATATATCCTCTGTATTTAAGTCCCATCCCTGACTCTTACTACTCATGCGATTTTGATCGAGTCTTTGAACCTAGCTCAGGCTCTTCTTCCTCATCTGTAAAATGAAGAAATAGGCAGCAAAGTGAAATAGTGGATAGAGAGATAGGCCTAGGGTCAGGAAGATCTGAGCTCATATCTGGCTTCAGACACTTATAAGCTCTGTGACCCTGGGCAAGTCACTTAACCTTGTTCGTCTCAGTTTCCTCATCTGTAAAAGGAACTGAAGCAGGAAACAGCAAACCACTCAGGTATCTTTGCCAAGAAAACCCCAAAAGGGGTCATGAAGAGTTGGACAAGAATGAAAAATGATTAAACAAAAAATAAAAAATTTGAAATAGAAGGCTTCTATTTTCTTTAGATATGGGTGGTTGGTAGTTGTCCTTTGTTCTCGAAAAGGACCAAAATGACATCACTATGCTAGAGTCAAGTTTCAATGGGTCCTACTATGGCTGATCAGACCAATATGAGCTCCAAATGCTCTACCACAGGTAGGGCACAGATTGTCTGTGTGAACATTTGGGGTGGATATTCCAAATTTGTGCATCTTGTGCTTCCTTTGAGCACAGCACCTTCTCTGATATGCTGAGTGGTCCTGTGCCTGTGTCTCCCATGTCACCCAATCAATTCCAAAGTTCTTAAGAGAGACATTGAGAGTGTTCCTGCATCACTTGCCCTGCGTGAGTTCTCAATAAAAGTCTTTTTGGCAAGCATACATTTTGCATTTGAACAACGTGGCCAGCCCATCAGAGTTGTGCTCTCTGAAGCAGAGTTTGAATGCTTGGCAGTTTAGTTTGAGTAAGGACCTCAGCGTCTGGTACCTTATCCTGCCAGGTGATCTTCAGAATCTTCCTAAGACAATTCAAATGGAAGTGATTCAGTTTCCTGGCATGGCATTGGTAGACTGTCCAGGATTCACAGGCATACAAAATGAAGTCAGCACAACAGCTCTGTGGACCTTCAGTTTGGTAGTCAGTCTAATACCTCTTTTCTCCCATACTTTCCATCAGAGTCTCCCAAACACTGAGCTAGCTCTGGCAATACATGTGTCAACCTCATTATCAATGTATACATCCTCAGAGAGTACACTGCCAAGGTAAGTGAACTTACCCATAGCATTGAAAACTTCTTCATTTGGTTCCACATATGGATGGTGTGGTGGTGGCTGATGGAGCACCTGTGTTTTCTTGGTATTATTTGTTAGGCCAAAATTAACACAAGCAGCAGAGAATCGATCCATACTTTGTTGCATCTCAGCTTCAGAGGCTGCATTGAGTGCATGATCATCTGCAAACAGAAAATCATGCCCCAGCACTCCCTCCATTTTGGTCTTGGTTTGTAGCCTTTTCAAGTTGAAGAATTTGCCATCAGTGCGGTTGCTGACCTTGACACCATGTTCATCCTCATTGAAAGCATTTGACAACATGGCTGCAAACATCATGCTAAAAAGCATGGGAGCAAGCACACAGCCTTGTTTCACTCCATTGGTGACTGGGAAAAAACAAAAGCATTGTCCATTATCCAGAACCTGGGCAAACACACCATCATTGATGTACAATGCTGATGAACTGCTCTGGACAACCAAATTTTGACATAATTTTCCGTAAGCCCTCATGACTGTCAGTATCAAAGGTCTCGGTCAGATCTACAAATGCTGTATACAGACACAATGCATATGATCATATGAGTTGAACCTTTGTGGTAAAGTAAAGCTTTATTAAATAAAATATAAAATGTCAACTCCATAATCAATGAACATGTATGTACATATGTCTATCACCATGTACCCATTAAACTGGACATATGAGTTCATTAGTAGCAAGAAATCCTAATTAGAAATCACTTCTACAAGTATAGATTGTTATTATGTCATAATTATAAGAGAGTTGCCAGATGATTGATACATTAAGTGACCTCCATGGGGTCATACTACTATCATGTGTCAAAGTCTGGACTTGAACTCCAAGGCCATTCTTTTATTTCATTTTGTTATGCTGCTTCTTTCAAATGTCATTACAGCATTAAAACCAAGTCAATTTCTGCATATATTCACATGCATAGGAATATAAATGCATACCTATGTAGTTCTTCAAACAAGCTTCTTTCTCAATAATTCAAAGCGTCATCTCATATGATCTTATATTTTGTATGTGAAGAATTGGAGGCTCAGAGAGATGAAATTGTCCAAATAACATAGCTATTTAGGGCTAGAGCCCAGGTCAAAAAAGGGTCTTTTGACTTGAACTCCTTAGCTTCTTTTCTTATACCATTCTTCAAAAAAATGTATTTTTGAATGCCTATGAGCAAGGAACATTGCTGGCTAGGGAAATATGTCAACTAGTCCTCAGATCATAATAATCATAAGTGATATGCATATACTGCTTTTCATACATTATGCCATTTGACCTTCATATAATTCTGTGAGGTAGGCACTACAGGTACTATTATCCTCATTTTACAGATGTGAAAATGGAGGGTCTGAGTGACTAAATGATTCACCTATAGTCACATACCTAGTTTGTGCTTAGAAACAGGATTCAAACCCAAGAATCACTGTTTCAAAATCCATCCTTCATTTCACTGTAAAACACATATAAGCCCTAGTGATTAAGAAATGCACACAGTGTCACAGAATTTGAAAGCTGGAAGGAACTTCAGAGGCCATTTAATCTAACTCAGCATAGGTAGAGAAAGAACCTAAGATGCCCAAAGTAAGTTTTTACAAGGTCTTTGAGACCTCTTCTGCTTATGAGTCTTATGAATTGAGAACAAGAAAAATAAAATATAATCAAGGTATTCAAATCCACTAGGAAATTGTATTAGCATGACATTTCGTATTGACAAGGGTCCAAAAATGTCATAGACCTATATTAAATAAAATGAAATGCTGGAAATTCAAGGTGTTCTTTCAAAAGCCCCAGTCCCCATTCCTTTGGCAGAGGGGTGGATATTCCTGTGTTTGTCATGCTGTTGCCCTTTCAATCAGATAGACAATCAGTATGTTGGCATCAGCAGATGCCTAAGGGATTTTAGATGCCTTGTGTTGAGCAGGCTCACATCACCGAACCGGGCTCCTTGTCAGGGGCACTTTCAACGTTCAGTCACTAAATGCTTTCTAGCTTTTGGAACCTTTCTTTAACAGGAAAGATAATTAAATAAACCCAAGCCTTTTTCTAAATTCCAGCCAATAAAACATACATGATTATAGAATTCAACAGCACTGTCTTTGCCCAGATTCTGCATCACTTAAAAGGCATTCATTGTCATATGACAATAGGAAATAGTCTTTTTTTTCCACCAAACCTAATTCTGCAGGCACCTTTCAAATGTTTCCTACAATGAGGAATGGGAAAGACGTTGACAGGGAAATATAACTTTAAACAAATTTCTAGTTGTATAATGTGCTCAAGCTTCTAAGAGGGTATTCAAACAAGGCATCTCCATATTTTAAAAGCCTAAGCACTATGGCTGCATATTAGTGAAGAGCTCAAAGCAATATGATTAACATACGACAAAATCCCAGAGCCGTAAGATTTTTATATACTGCAGACTTCTTTAATTTGCAGCACTTTTATTTGAGTAATAAATTTATCCTTTGCCAAGATTTGTGTTTTAGACTCCAGTCAGTGGAGTCATTTCTCTGAGGAACAAGTTCTAGAACTCACTCAAAAAAACTTAAGTTTTTTTTTTCCTTCCTTTTCTTAACAAACACCAATTTGTGAGGGGGAAAAATATATCGCTTCTGCAAAGTAATGCAGATTTGAAATCTGCAGACTATAAAATTTTATAGGCAGAAGCTCTTGTTATTTTACTGCAGCAGCCTCTTCACACGTGTCATGGAAGCATGCACTGATTGCAAAGGCCTGGCAGAAGGCCCATAAGAAAGAAATGTGGTTCATTTTGGCCAATTCTCTTAGCATCACAAAAGCTGAGGAACAGATCTGGGTCTGGCTGGTCATCAACCAACCAGTATAAGGCAGCTTCAAAACATCTATTTTTCCTGCTATTACCCTGTCATACTTGGCTAGCTTGTTTTCATCTTTTATATTTTCATAATGTCTTGCTAATCTATTATGCCACAGTATCTTAATAGTATGTTCTCTTTGAACATACTAGAGTTTCGAATTGTACATTTTATTTGTTGAATAGTTCTATCATTTAATTTTCATGATTATCATGAGAGCTAGTGATGATGATATTTTTTGTTTCTGTGTTTGGTTCTCTTTAGTTTAGTTTGGATTTCTATGGATCTGGTGTTTGGTATTTCATTGGAGTAGGGAGAAAAAACGATAAGCAAACTTCCTCTACTGATGCAGGTTGCCAATTGCTCTGCAACTTATCCTATGAGTTTAAATTATTCGTCCAGGGTCACACACCCAGTTGGTGTCAGAGCGAGGACTGAGACTCAAATGTTACTGATTCTGAAGTCACTCCCCATCTGTAATAGTCCATTGTCACTCAGGGTTATAATTCATATTCTCATTTTCCAGATGAACAAACAGGCAGCCCTAGGTTATATTAGCAATAAATGGCAAATCTGAGATCAGGGCATATCTTCTGATTTTTACTTTATTTTTTCCCACAATGCAAAACTGCCTTTGGAAGCTAATTTTACTTTGTATTATCTACTTGACAACAGGAAGACTCATAACCAGCCATGGGGATGACTGAGCAAAATGCTACTTGTATCTCAAGTGTCCAGTGGAAGTTAGAGGGAGAGAGTAGGTAATTCCAAGGCTGAGAACTTGGGAAAGTGACTAAATGGTGGTATCTGAACACAAAAAAGAGTTAGAAGAAAAACAAGCTTGGAGAAAAAGATAATGAGTTTGATTTTGGATATTTTGACTTTACAGCAAAAGGGGAGTATTTTATAAGAAAGACAACTGAATTTGCAGTCTGACTGACACATACTGACTGTGCAATCCTGGACAAGTCACATGTGTTCTAAGGCCAGTTCTCCTACTTGTCACCTTGAACAAATCTCTTCATCTCTTCAGGCCTTAATTTCTTTAACTACAAAATGAGAGGGCTGGACTGTACAATCTCTAAGGCCTCTTCTAGTTCAAAACCTTATGAATCACTGTGACTAGATTATACCTTAGGCTGACTTGCAGTATAACATTGTGAATTTATGATTCTAGAATGATCAGGCTTTTCTATGGAGGATATGTCCAAACTGCAACCTTATACACTGGAAACATCTGGGAGATATTTGCAGGGAGGAGGTCATTAAAACTGGGAGATTGAATGAAATTGCTAAGGGAAAGAGGACCAACTCTTGGAGAACACCCAAACAGAGGGACTGGGAGAAAATCAGAAATCCATGATGAATATTGTAGAGTAACTAGAGAGTTAGGAGAAGAACAACTGGCAAACTAAATGAGAAAAGAATATCCAGAGGAATAGGGAATGGAGGAGTAAGAGAGGGCTAGTAGTTTAAAAAGCTTCAGAGGAATCAAGGAAAATGAGATATAATTAGTCATTTCTGCATCTTGGGTGCTGCTGAAGAAGGGGGAAAATGTCCTAGGATGCAGTTGCTGCAACAACTCCTATTGCTGTGGGATTGAGGCAGGCAGGAAAAGAAGCACCCCCAAGACAGTACAATTGTCAACCTCCAAATTCCCCATCCTGGATCAAAGTTAACCCAATTTAGCTATAAAGACTATAAAAACTTGAATGGGGGAGAGGGGAAAACCATTGGATTTGGTGACTAGGAAGTCATCACTGACCTTTGAGAAAGCCGTTTCAATGTAATAGTAGAGGTCATATATCAGGTTATACAGAAAGTTTGGTTAGGGAGAAAGCACAACCATCTGCCATGGATATTGTTTTAAAGGAGTTTAGCAGCAAAGGGGAAGAAAGAGATGGGGTGATAGCTGAATGGGTTAGATGGGTAAGGGAAGACTTTTTTTTAGGATTTGGGAGATCTGAACATTTTTTCTATACAGATGAGAAGAAGCTAGAGTGAGAGGGTGAAGATATATTTAAGAGAGGGGATAGCTGCTCAGGAAGATACTGGATGTGGCAAGAGGAAAAGGAATTAATGATTCAAGTAAATGAATTAGTTTTCATCTCTAGCAGGGATATGTCTTTTTAAACTGGAGTTAAGAAGAAGAGATAATGGTGTGGGTATCAAGAAAGTTTGAGGAATGGACAAGAGAAGCTGATTTTACTTTGAATAGTCTGCCTTGTCAGAGGAATGGGAGTTTAGGTATGGCGGGGGATGGGGGGAGGAGAGAGAAGAAATGAAAAGATTTTACAAACTCACTATAGAGAATGAGATAAAGAGATGAGAAGAGGAAGAGTTGAAGAACAATAAAATCTCATGAGAGGTAGACATTGGGATATGAGGTCAGTGGAAGGAAAGAGATTTATGATATATAGGATAGGGAATGGTTTACTAGGAGATAGTCTGAATTAAGTCTTAAGGATGGAGATGCTACATGTTTTCCTCCCCTTCTGCCTTAGAAAATATTCCTGGCTGCAGAACCCACAAAGTGCCAGAGGGAAGCAGGGCTCCACCGCAGGACAGCCTGGATGGTCCC
>CM053622.1:691507764-691534959 GCA_028646595.1 Phalanger gymnotis | reverse complement strand
TAGTCTATTTTTTAAGGTGTTGTTTTTTCATTATACTTTTCAGTATTTTTTGGGTCTCCTTTAGCAAGTCATTGACTTGTTTTTCATGGTTTTCTCACATCCTTCTCATTTCTCTTCCCAATTTTTCCTCTACTTCTCTAACTTGCTTTTCCAAATGCTTTTTGAGCTCTTCCATGGCCTGAGACCAGTTCCTGTTTTTCTTGGAGGCTTTTGTTGTAGGCTCTTTGACTTTGTTGACTTCTTCTAGCTGTATGTTTTGGTCTTCTTTGTCACAAAAGAAAGATTCCAGAGTCTGAGACTGAATCTGGGTGCGTTTTCACTGCCTGGCCATGTTCCCAGACAACTCACTTGACCCTTGAGTTTTTCAGCTGGGTGTGACTGCTTGTAGACTAAAGAGTTCTATGTTCCATGCTTGGGGGGATGTGCCAGCATCTGCCACACCAGTCCTCCTCCTTCCCCAAGAACCCCCAACCCAGACTGGACTTAGATCTTCAGCAGGCTCTTCACACCTGCTCTGATCTGCCACTTAATTCCTCCCACCACATGGGCCTGGGGCCAGAAGCAACTGCAACTGTAGTTCTGCAGCTGCCCCACCTCCACTGCCCCCGTGGTGGTGGCCGAACCTGGGAAGTCCTTCCCCTCCTGCAGCTTTTCCCATTAACCTTCTCTGTTGTCCTTGGTGTTTGTGGGTTGAGAAGTCTAGTAACTGCCGCAGCTCACTGATTCAGGGCTCTAGGGCACGCTCCGCCCGGCTCCCAGTTTGGTCTGTCAATGCCGCCCACGCTGGGCTCTGGTCTGCTCAGCTCCCCTCCCCTCTGCTCCCAGCTCCATGTGGGATAGACCTTCCCCAGAGACCATCCAGGCTGTCTTAGGCTAGAGATCTGCTTCCCTATGCTATTTTGTGGGTTCTGCAGTTCTAGATTTGGTTCAGAGCTATCTTTTATAGGTTTTTGGAGGGACTTGGTGGGGAGCTCACACTAGTCCCTGCTTTCCAGCTGCCATCTTGGCTCCGCCCCCCACCCCTGCCCCGCTTGTAATTTCTGTTTGTGTTTTCTCTGAAGTTCAAGGTACTGACTTTTTCCCCCGAACTAAGCAAATGATCTATGTATGCTTAATTAAAGTAAGATTGTTAACCCCTTAAAGTTGCTTTCCTTTAGAAAAGCAGATCAAATAACCTGTGCTAGCAGCCCTCCTATATGCTGGTATTGTTGGCCTTACACCTCCACAGTAGCTGCAAGTAACACTGTTGTTACAGATGGCCATTTACTATTATGCATTGTGTACCTAATCCATTCTATTGATCCACCACTCTATTTCTTAGCAAGACCAGACTGTGTTCATGATTGCCACTTTGTAATACAGTTTGAGATTTTGTACTACTAGGCCACCTTCTTTAACACCTTTATTTTTTCATTGATTCCTTTGATATTCATGATCTTTTGTTTTTCCAGATGAATTTTATTATTATTTTTTCTAGTCATATAAAATAATTTTTGGTAGTTTGGTATGGCACTGAATAAACAAATCAATTTAGTCATAATTGTCATTTTTACCATACTGATTCAGCCTGCCCATGAGCAATTAATATTTCTCCAACTGTTTAGATATGTCTTTATTTGTGTGAAAAGTATTTTGTAATATGTTTCTTAGTGTTCCTGGGTTGGGTTGGAAGGTAGACTCCTAAGTATTTAAATATTGTCTGCAGTTATTTTAAATGACATTTTTCTTCCTGTCTCTTCCTGCTGAACTTTGTCTGTAATATATAGAAATGCTGATGATTTATTTGAGTTTATTTTATATCTTGCAATTTTGCTAAAGTTAATTGTTTCAATAATTTTTTTAATTTATTCTCTAAGTATACCATAATATCATCTGGAATTAGTGATAGTTTTGTTTCCTCATTGCTATTCTAATTCCTTTAATTTCTTTTTCTAGCACTATATTAAATATTAGTTGTGATTATGGACATCCTTGCTTTGCCCCTCATCTTATTGGGAAGGCTTTTAGCTTATCTCCATTACAAATACTGTTTGCTGATGATTTTAGATACTACTTATTTTAAGGAAGGCTTCATTTATTCCTGTCCTTTCTAGTGTTTTAAATAGGAATGAGTGTTGTATTTTGTCAAAATCTTTTGCTGCATCTTTTGAGATAATCATATGATTTTTATTGTTTTTATTATTGATGTGGTCATTTATGCTGATAGCTTTTTAAATATTGAATCAGCCCTGTATTCCTTGTATAAATTGCACCTAGTCATAGTGTGTGATCTTCTGGATATATTGCTGCAATCTCCTTGGTAGTATTTTATTTTTATTTTTGTGCATCACTATTCATTCATAATTTATTTTTTTTATTTTTAGTGTACACTAAAAGTGTTATGGATCACTGAGTTCCATAAGTTTTTGAGTTCCGAATTTTCTCCCCCTCCTTCTGCTCCCCCCTAGCCTCCAAGACAGCATGTAATCCGATATAGGTTCTACATATACCTTCACATTAAACTTATTTACACAATAGTCAAGTTGTAAAGAAGAATTATAACCAATGGAATGAACCATGAGAAAAAAGAAACAAAACTAAAAAAGAAGGGAAAAAAAGAGAGCAAATAGTTTGCCTCGCTCTGCATTCAGACTCCATAATTCTTTCTCTGTTTTTAGACAGCTTTTTCCATCATGAGTCTTTTGGAGAAGTCTTAGAACCTTGTATTGCTGAGAAGAGCCAGGTCTATCAAAGTTAGTCCTCACAGATACTGTGTGTCTGTAATCATTTATAATGTTCTCCTGGTTCTGCTCCCCTCACTCAGCATCAGATCATATAAGTCTTTCCAGATTATTATTAAGTGTGTCTGCTCAATAATATTCCATTACATTCATATACCACAATAATATTCCATTACATTCATATACCACAACTTGTTTAGCCATTTCCCATTTGATGGGCATCCCCTTGATTTCCAGTTCTTTACTACCACAAAAATTGCTGTTATAAATATTTTTGAACATATTTTTGTACATTTTGTACATTTTGTGTGATCTCTTTGGGATACAATCCTAGAAGTGGTATTGCATCAATATTAAGAAAATTGGTTCATAGTTTCCTTTCTTTGTTTTGCTCTTCCTGGTTTCAGTGTCAAGAACATATTTGCATCATAAAACAATTTTGGTAAAACTCTTTCTTTGCCTCTTTTTATATAGTGTCTATAGTATTGGAATTAATTGTTCTTTAAATGTTTGGTAGAATTTACTTGTAAATCTACCTACTCCTGGGGATTTTTTTTCTTAGAGAGCTTATTTATGGCTTCTTCAATTTCTTTTTTCTAGGACAGAGTTAAAAATATCCCATTTCCTCTTCTGTTAATCTGGAAAATTTGTATATTTGTAAATACTCATCCATTTTACTTAGATTGCCAGTTTTACTGGCATATAATTAGGCAGAATTGCTCCTAAAATTGCTTTAATTTCATCTTCACTCACCCAACTGGTGGGACATTCATCCTTTTCATTCTCGATACTGGTAATTTGGTTTTCCTTTTTTTAAATCAAATTAACTAATGCCTTATCTATTTATTGGTTTTTTCATAAAACCAGATCCTAGTTTTATTTATTAGTACATGTTAAACTTCCGATTATATTAATTTCCCTTTTACACTATTTCCAATTTGGTGTTTAATTTAGGATTTTAAAATTTGTTCTTTTTCTAGTTTTTTTTTTAATTGCATGTAATTCATCTGGTCCTTTATTTTATTGATGCAAGCATTTACAGATAGAAATTTCCCCTAAGTACTGCTTTGGCTGCATCCCACAAATTTTGTATGTTGTCTCATTGTTGTCATTCTCTTTAATGAAATTATTGATTATTTCTATAATAAGATCCCGCACTCTAATACATATTAACTTGGCCACAATATCATAAGACTCAGAGTTGGAAAGAATGTTAGAGGTCAGCTAGTACAAACTCTCCCTGGAGTTTGAACTGGTGAAATATTTGGTTTGTTTCTCTGTATTACATTTGAGCAAAGGCATCAATGAGCAGGAGACCAATAAGAGGAGAACAACTAGATGTTAAATGATCTCAAAATCATCTTGTATAAGGATCTCTTGAAGGAAAGAAGTCTATTATTTTAAAGAAAAGAAGACTGGGTAGGGGCATGGCAGCTATCTTCAAATATTTGAAGGATTATTCTGTAGAGGAGAGATTAGATCTACTCTGCTTGGCCCAAGAGAACTAAATTAAAAGATTCAGAGAAGGGCAATTTTGGATTTAATATGTTAACACTTTTTAATGATTAGTGTTCATAGCCCTGAAATCACCACAATTTGATACTACTTGGTGCATGATGTATTTTGATAAGCTCTCCATCATGCCTAATGAACACAGTTTCTTTTTTGAAAAAATTTTATTTTAGACTCAAACACCAGAACACAAATGCAGGATAGAGAAAAGAAAAAATAATTATAAACTTAAATATTGGAACTTAAATACAAAGTAAGAAAAGAGGAAAAAAACATGTCATGTGCAAATCAGAATACAAGAGGGGATTCAAAATATGCAACAATAACTTCATTTCAAGAAAGCCTGTATGATAAATACTACATGTTATGCTCAGAGCTGTCCATCTTTTCTTTGTTTCATTTTAAGTTTTCTTTTGTTCTCTGCTGTGCAGTTTTTACTTTGCTCTTTTTTCACCCTTCCCCCCCTCAAGGCTAGAATTATGTACAGATATATTTTTATATATAGATATATACATACAAATGTACATACATATACACACATATATGCATATATATATGTACATATATACCTACACACACACACACGCACATATAGACATGCTTTCCCAAACTTGTGGCCCGTTAGTGTCTCTCCTGCTAGGTCTTGTGTGATTCTAATTGTGGCACTATCATATTTAATTTTTTTTTCTTGCTGCTTTTAATATTTTATCTTTGAGCTGGGGGTTTCAGAATTTGACTATAACATTCCTATGAGTTTTCTTCATAGGCTCTCTTTCAAGTGGTGATGACAGATTTTTTTTTCTATTTCTACTTTCCTCCCTTGTTCCAATGCTTCAGAACAATTTTTAAAAATTATTTTTTGTATCATTTTTTTGATCATAGCTTTCAGGTAGTCTGATTATTTTTGTTTTCTCTTCTTGACCTGTTCTCCAAATAAATTGTTTTTCTTATGAGATGTTTCATTTTCTTTTCTATTTTTTCACTCTTCAATTTGTTTAATTATTTCTTTATATAACTTCCCTGGCTTCACCTTACCCAATTCTAATTTTCAATGTGTCTTTTTCTTCCTTAAGGCTCTGGATCTCTTTTCCTAATTGGTTGACTTTCTTTTCATAATCTTGTTTTTCTTGGATTATCTTTTTTTTCTTTAGTTTTTCCTCTATCTCTCTCATTTGATTTTTAAAATCTTTTTTAAGTTCTCCGATGAATTCTTTTTGGGCAGGCAATCCTTTAATGTTATTCTTTAAGGTAGAAGAGGCTTTCTTTACTTCAATATCCTCTTCTGAAGATGACTCCTGGTCTTTTCTATTCCTATGATAACTTTCTGTGGTTAGGTTCTTTCTCCTTTGCCTCTGCATTTTTTTGTAGTAATATAACAATGTTGCTGGCAGCTACTGTGGCTGTGTAAGACTAATAATAAGAACACACAAAAGGGCTGCCAACACAGGTGCTTTGATCTGCTTTTCTAAGGAAAGCAACTTTAAGGGGTTAACAATCTAAGTTTAATTAAACATACATATACCATTCACTTAGTTCAGGGGGAAAAGATCAGAACTTCGGGGCAAATGCAAACAGAAATTACAAACATCACCAGATAGACCTTGTCTGATCAAATCAAAATTCATAGTTACCAGAGAAACACCAACATCTGGGTTACAAAGGGGGGGGGGGCTGGGTTGCTATTTCAACAGCTTGCCCAGAGTCTTGTCACCCTTTAAATGAGTGTACCGCCAAAAGTAAAATGCTAACCTTCCAGTACATATATGCTGTTCAGGACCCTGGGGACTCCAGGTTCACCATCCAGGGTGTAGGAAAACAAGGTATGGGAAAGCACCACATCATAGACAAATCAATGTCTCGCCCCAGTGCTGAGAAGCATTCCAAGACAAAAGATCCTACTTTACCTGCCCCATTCAAACAAAGGCCAGACTAATCAAAGGCACTTGATAGTCTTAGCATCCCAAAAGAGAAGAACAGCAAAAATCCTGCCCCAATTTCCATAACAAGTAATAGCTTAGTTTTTGTAATCACCTTTAGTCCTGGGGTATGGGGAATTGTGCCTTTTGCCTCAAGTCTTCAGTTCTACACTCTGACCAGGAACCAAAGCCAAACTTGCAACCTCCTGTAAGTTCCCACAGCCTGGGGCAGCTGCTCCCTGCTCCTACGCTTACCTGGAGTGTGCTGGTTTCTTTTTGTCCCTGAGGTTCTCCATAGCATAGCTGGGTCTGGCATTCCTTGTGAACAGTGGTTCTTTTGATTTTTATTTATTTTTACCTGCACTTTGTTTGCCCTAAGGTGCTATTTTATCTCTTTTGTGGGGGAAAATCTTGAGATCTTGTAATTTTTTGACCTCTTCCATCATCTTACCAGTATCCTCCCTATCAACATAGTTTCTATCCAAATTAGTCATGGCAGTGGAATTTATGGTAAATCAAGATGCCTCAGAAAAGAATTAGAAATCTGCACCTATCTTCTTCCTGGGACCATTGCTAGATGTCCTCTCTCCTCACAGAACCTTTGGAGCCTCAGGGATATTTATTGGTGTAAGAGAAACCGCTTCAGTTCTCAAAGGAATAGAATTATTACCTGACATTGACAGAAATATGAGTATAGCAAAATCTTTGTAGGGCAGTGGAGAAATCCTTCCTCTCTCCATCTTTGCTCAAATAAAGATTGACCATCCTCTGTTACTCCTTCTGGTAACTACAATAATACATGTTCCTGTTTGCTGAGCTGGAGGATTGCAAGACTTTTTAAATAGTAGATTTCTGTACTGTTACCCAGCCTTTTATACAACTTTAATGCTCTCCCCACAACTTCCCCACCTTTTTTCTCATTATCTAGCAAAATTCCCACCCCCTTGCTCCAATCTACAGCCAGTATCCTATAGCAAAGAGTAACTGTCCTTAGCTATTGACATACAGAAATCCAAATTCTGGCCACTTCTCATAGCTCACCAATGATCAGATAGCAGATATCACAGTTCACTATGGATTAGCCACTGGATATTGCTCACTGTACTTTCTCTCTTCCCAATTTTGTCATCTTCTTTGATGCTCCCACCCTTGAGAATTCATTTAAATGACTATAGAGGGTAGACCAGTTATTAGAAGTGGTTACCTCATCAGTCTAAGACAAACTTTTCCACTTCAATCTGCAAAGTACTTCATTTTATATGAATTCGAAACTACATTAGAAGCAAATCCCTTCTCCAAGAAGAAATAAATAAAATAGACTTAACGCACCTAAACACTCCACAACTTGGAATAACTTTCATGAAAGTCTAATAGCCAAAATCCTTTATACTTAACACTTCTATTTTTCCAAGGGTCATGAAAAGGGCTTATTCTACCATATGAAATTTAAATGTTCTGTGGATTAAACTGCTAACCCATAGGCTAAGAGCTCTAGCAAAATTTTTGAGTGAATTGGGCCTGAATGGTTGTTTTTCTTTCCCAAATTCCATCAACCCATCTTACTCTTCTCATGTTTTTCTTGCTTTGAATTTTTCTCCTTCCCTTTCTACTCTCTGCTCAATTTTTTTTGCAGGGAGGGTGAAATGTGAGGATCAGTATGTTACAACCTAATTTGACTCAGATAAGATACTGCTGCAGAATTATGGCTTTCATTTTATATATGTGTATATATGTATACACACATATATACATATATGTACACATATGCATGTATATACACACATACACATATATGTGTATGTAGGTATATATATGTATGTGTATATATAACATTACACACATAGATATGTTTTTTCATTGCTTTTGCTTTTATAAGATTCTAGGGAAAACAATATTAATTTCTAACTTATTTATCCTTGATATTCTTACTTTATGTTAAGCATGTCCAAAATAATTTCTTCAGTAAGAAGAATTAATGTTGTGAATTAACTGGAAATGCTGAGTCGTTAATAGTCTTCTTGGTGGTTTGTTTCTCACTATAATACAAACACATGGCACAGAGCTATACACAAAACCTCTTGCATGAATGTGCTTATATATTCTCTTACATTTCCCAAATTCTCCCCACTTGTGACTTCTAGATTCCCATTATCTACTCTACTTTTCAGTAAATAGTGATCTGAAGCTTTCTATCCAAATATAGAGGGTGAGCCTAGCTAGCTAGGTCTAGCTGGACTATGTTTTTATCCTTGGAACAGAACTGATGAAGAGATGGAAATAAATAGTATTGAAAATAACTCATGTGACCAAAACCAGAAGGGTTTAAAAATGCTGCCTATAATAGTATATTTTACCCCACAAAATTAGCATTAGTAGTTATATGTATGTACAAGAGTAAGAAGAAGGATGCTTACCTCCACCTCTTAGAATCCTTAGCTCATGTCACTTCCTAGGATACCAGAATATGCTAAACATTTAATGAAAGCTTGTTGATGGATTGATACATGTGAACTTTTCTGATCCTTCCACTTCAGCTACAAATCCACTGCCTCCTTCCCACCTTTACTGGAAATTACTCTGTGCTTAATCTATGTGTATAATCCTCTATATTTATATCTATATATGTATATGTGGACATATATGTGTATATTTATATACATATGAGAGAGACAGAGACAGAAACAGGAAGAAGGAGGGAGGAAGGGAGGGAAGGAGGGAGGGGGAGAGAGAGAGAGAGAGAGAGAGAGTGTTCCTTGATGCCAGGGAATATGTAGGTTTTTGTCTTTGTATACCAAATTTCTAGCCCAATGTCGGTATCATATAGGCACCAAATAAATACTTTTGATTGATCTACCACAATGAGGAGAGGTATTATGGTATATAATGAGAAGCAGAGTTAGATGCAGGAGTTCTGGGATAGAATCCCAGTCTGATATTTTATGATTTACAAAACAAAGTTTTATATGTAGTAGTATCTTATCTGATTTTTGTATCATGGTGGTTGGGTAGGTATATGCATGCATGTATGTATATGTGTGTATGTATGTATATGTGTGTATGTAAATATATACATACATATGCATACATATAGACCTTTTCATATGCTTGCCAAAATTAAAGACAGATTAAGTTAAATCCAATCACTAGTTAATAATTTGTAGCAAATTTTAGCCTAAAACCACATCTCTGGTCAGCAATCTTTCTATTACACCTAAAGAGATTGAATATAGTCCCCAAAAGTCAATGAAATATATAATGGCAGTATTTACGGACTATGATAGGATTGAATATTGAATTTTTTTGGTTGCTAAGGAGAGAAACTAAAGTTTCCCATATTAAAGCATTCTAGAAACAGTCTAAACTAAGCCTAATATCACAAAAGAATGAATCAAATGATCCTGTGCTGCTCATTGACCCTGAAATTTGGGCAACCTGGGACTATAAATAACACCTAAGATATATGTCACCCACAAATAACAGACTGAATTATATTACTTATACTCTACTAGAATACTATCAATTTTTTAATAACAATTGATGGTCTGGTAGAAAATTTAATTAATTTTTAAAAGGACATATAACTTCATAGTCACATAACGCTTAGGACAGCCTATCTAGAAGCCCAGGCATTTAAAAATCTACTCATTTCTTCCAATATCCAAGTGAAAAAGATAATAATCTTTCTCAACCCTCCACTTTGTAAAGGCAAAGCCAAAAATATTTTTGAACTGAATGCTATCCCAATTTTATACTTATCTGGCATGGATGTGACAGTAATCAAGACCAATTATGAAGGACAAGCCAAGAAACTTCTAGGTTTCAGGGAAATTAGTATGAACAGTAGATACATAGTAAGTACCTTTTAAGTAACTTTTCATAATTATGTAGTAGTAGTATTAGTAGCTGCTGCAATCATAGTTGTGGTAATAATAATAACAATGAGATAATACATAGGAAATAATAGCAATAATAATGGCAATAATAATTATGATAATATTAATAATTATTAATAGTAATTATTAGTAATAATAGGAAATAGTAAATGATTAGTGATTAGTAAATAACAATAATTAGTAATAGTAATAACAGTAAATAATAGTAATAATAATGAATAGGAAATAGTAATAATAACAACATGGAGATAACGAATAGAAAATCAGCTTCAGAGACAGGAAGCCTTAGGTTCAAGATCTAGCATTGATATTCCCTGGCTATGTAATCACCTAAAAAGTCATACTTTTCAAACCAATGCTATTCAGTTTAATACATGGCCAATCAAATAGCTTGGGGAAAATTTTTAAATATATTTTAAAATGAATAATAGAATGGTGCAATGGTAACAGAAAGAGAACTAGATTCAGAGACCATGGTTCAAATCCTGACTCTGATACTAACTAGCTGTTTGATTAATGCCAAGTTACTGCATCACTGAGGCTACAACTAGCTTGATCAGTTGTGTGTGCCATTGAGGGGATAAAAAATTCTATGTTTGTATATAAAGAGCTTTTCCATGAACTACAAATATTTCTTGAGCAAATAAAAGGGCTATGGAAGATGTCTAAGATGAAAGGAGAATTTCTGTTCTTGAGGCCTTTCCAAACCCCAAGAACTCAGCTTTAGTAATAGTCTGAAGTTGCAGTTATATATAGCCTTTCTTTGTCATCTCTCTACTAATGAAAAGATGATCCAGTCCTTTGTATGGTTTCACAAATATTGTACAGTAGAATTACATATCACCCCGAGGGAAAAATGTTTCATAGCAGAAACTTGGAGGAAAGTAATCTCTTTTTGAAATAGGCATACAACTTCAACTAACATACACACATGCACAAGCAAACACATCACATTCATGTTATATGTTTGCTGTTTCCAGGAAAAATACATCTCAGGTAGATTAAAAGTATTCTAGACTGGCTCACAGTCTAGCTATAGCTGAAGTGTATGCAGAAAATTCCTGATATCCACACATACATCCCAACACTCATGGGAATGAAAAAGTAGGGAAAGTTTGGTGTGAAGAATAGCTGAAAAGACAAGCAATTTTTTCATCAGCCAGTGGAAAGCCAAAATAAAGTGTTTGTAGGACTTTTAAGAAGGTGGTCTTCTTTGATGATTTGTAGGAAATCAAATTGAGTGAATCATGCTTACAGATTACACAAAATCTCCTTTTTTAAAAAAGCATCACATACTTTTTTGGTAAACACTACAGCTTTCTAAGAATCTTTTGTTAAGAAAAGGAACTTCTTTATTGATAGCAAAATAAATAGGAACAAAAAATTAACTTTGTGGCACTGAAGGTACAGTGAAAAGAACTCTGGATTGGGAACTAGGAGACTTGGATTTGAAGCAGAGTTCTACTGCATAACTTGGCCAAGTCATCTGACCAATCTAGCTTTCTTTCCTTCATCTCTAAGTGCTGTGTCAAACTATAGGAAGATATATGAATGTTAGAGTTATATTTTATTTTTAAAAATAACCTTTGGAAGAGTGGGACTATAATATATACACATACATATACATACATACACAAACATATATATGTGTATTCAGATTAAAAAAACAAAAAAGTTTACAGGAAAAGTACCTCTATAGTTCCATTCATTCAACATTCATTTTATGCAAATATATATAAATGTATGTATATAAATGTATATTTTGTCATATATACATATACATATATGTATATTGATATGTCATCTGCCCCATTAAAGTGCAAGGTCCAGGGACTGTTATAGTTTTATATTTCGATCACCAGTGTTTGATACAGTGCCTGGAACATAGCAGGCACTTAAGAAATGTTTGTTTCATACACATATACCACACACACATACACAAACACACACTAATAGTAGTATGAAAATCCTTTCTATTTACATAGTGCTTTAGAGGTACAAAATACTATCTCATTCAATTCTCCTAACAATCCTGTGAGGGAGTTAATGAATGTATTGTTATCCTCCTTTTATATGAGGAGAACCAAGCCCAGGGAGATTAAGGGATTTGGCCAAAGGTAAATATTGAGCGAATGCAGAGTGAAACTTCTCTGTGCCCCCTTCCCCAAAGCAGAGTTTGGGGTTCACAGTTTAAGAATCCCTACTGTCACAGTTTATTCCACAGTCATAAACTGGTATGAGGGTGTATCATTATTTAAATAGATTGTGTCAACTGCCTGAAATTTTGTTAGCATGGCTTAACCCATAAAGTAAGACACACCACTCATTTGCGGGGAGTGATTTCACAATTGACATCCCATGCTTTTTCATCCTTATTTGATTAATTCTAGCCATTTGACTTCCTTTACTCAGAATTACAGGCAGCTGCTCAGTAACCTGGACTAGATAAGCAGAAAACTAAATTAGTGAAAAGAATTATATGGTATTTTAAACACAATGTAGCTTTGGATGAATGAATTAAAAAGCATTCATTAAGTGCTTACTATATGCCAAGCATTGTATTAAGTGCTGGGGAAACAGAAAAGTAAAATCAGTCCCTGCCCTCAAGGAACTTTACATTACAACAAAGGGAGATACTTATGTATATACACATATGTATGTTATGTATTTTTTAATATGCACATATGCATGATGCACTATATATATGTATACACATATGTATATATTCGTAATAAATTCAAGTTTAACACTGTGTCTGGTAAATGATAAGCACTTAGCAAGTGTTTTATTTCTAGATCTATCTAAACTAACCTTAGAGGCAAAGGCACTAGCTACTGGGGGAACCAGGAAAGGCTTCCTATAGAAGATGGCATTTGAGATGAATCTTGAAGGATGGATAACTTAAAATTGGCATATCAATTGCTTTGACATAAAAAGGTATAGATATTTAAAGACTCCGCTCTTTAACTCTTTCCCCATGCTGATTTATTTGGCAATTACTTCCCTTTTTTTGTTATTGTTTAGTCGACTAGTCATATCTGACTCATCATGACCCTATTTAGGGTTTTCTTGGCAGAGATATTTAAATGGTTTACCATCTCCTTCTCAGGTCATTTTACAGATGAGGAAACTGAGGCAAACAAGGCTAAGTGACTTGCCCAGGGTCATATAGCTAGTAAGTGTGTGAGGCTGGATTTGAACTCAGATGCTCCTGACTCCAGGGCCAGTACTGTGCCACTTAGCTGCCCTTATTTTATTCATAGGTTGTGCAGAAGTAAAACTTGGCCTATTTTGTGTCTAATTGATCACAAATTCTTAGTGATTCAAACTAATAAAATGACTTTAGTGTTCACAATAGCAGTAGGTGAACATTCCTCCTTTATTTTAAGCATACACTTTAGAGCAGATGTTTGAAATGTCCTGGTTTTGTGTATTCTTCCAAATGGCTCTTACACTGAATATTCTTACCCAGTATAGCAAGGCAATTAACGTAAACTCATTCATCCTCTAGTTCTGAAACCAAGTAATCTTCAATGTAATGGTATGAACTGCCTATGCTAACTGGAGTAGGTATAAGGCATTACCTCATTTATTACACATGCATCTGAAGGTAGATTTCATCGCTCCATGAAGGATAGTAAGTATTAATCGAGTTTGCCATCTAGCACCCTCAGCTCTGATGTCCTCTTTTGGCTTCTGGGCAGTAATTGTACATAGACATGAACTGCCCACCGAAATAAACAAAAACAGAGCAAATGCTTTCAACTGTGAATAACTCCAGCTCCTGGCAATGTATTGCCCAGATCAAAAATCAATACAAGAAATGGACTCAGCAAAAACAAATTAACTGCACTAGTGACTTGGACTTGTTCTGCAAACTTTTGTTTGGCTAGGGTTTAACCCTTTGCTGTACTGCATTATCCAATGTAAGAATGCATTTCCCTATGTTAATTAGGAACAACTGGCTTTCAAGTAAGATCACTTTGCAGTTATAAGCCCCAGCCACTTGCTTGCTTCAATTCCAAAAAGGAATATATTAGAAAATACTATTAGGCTTTCTAAAATGATGTTGAAAATAAAATATTGGGATTTTACAATAAAGCATTGTATTTAGCTAACTAATAAGACATTCACTGGCATATCCCTGACATGCTGGCCTACTTGCTCTCATGGATGACATTGTATCTCTCCCCTCTGTTGGTTGGCATAAGATATCACCCATGCCTGAATTGCATTCCCTCTTCATCTCTGCCTATTAGAATCCGTAGGTGATTCAAGGCTCAGCTCAAAAATCACTTCCTACATGAAGTCCTAGGGCAGCTAGGTGGTAGAGTGGATAAAATGCCAGCCTTGGAGTCAGAAAGACCTGAGTTCAAATCTAGCCACGGAGACTTACTATGTGGCCCTAGGCAAGTCGCTTAACCCTGTTTGCCTCAGTTTCTTCATCTGTAAAATGAACTGGAGGAGATGGTAAACCATTTCAGTATCTTTGTCAAGCAAACCCCAAATGGAGTCAGGAAGATTTGGACATGACTGAAAAACGACTGAATAAAATCATGAAGTCTTTCCTCTTCCCTCTGGTTATTGATGGAACATCCTTCCCCTTATCACATTGTACATATTGTGTTTTTGACTTGTCTGTACACATATTGTTTCTTCCTAGTCTTGTATCCTAGAAGGCAAAGACGATTTTATTTTTGCCATTGTAACCCTAGTACCTAATTTGGTGGCTTGCACACAGTAGCTACTTAATAAATGCTCATGAATAAATAAATGGATAAAGTTACTTATAGGTCTTACATTTCATTTTGCTTTTTGCTCTGCTCTTTGTACTTTATCAAATACCATAATGAAATTAATGAAAGCAATAATTTTGAAGTTTATAAAACCAAGAATATGGTCCAAGAGGATATAGGTAACTAATCAAAAACACAGTTTCTTTTAGGATGCTTCATTCATAAACTGACAGTTCCAAATTGGGTACTTATTTTGCTTGCTATAATTACATGTTAAAGATTGTTCAAAATATCAATGAAAATCTGCTTCTCTTCAGCTAATTAAAATGAATTTTATTTAGTCATGACATCATGTTCATAGAGAGTAAAATGGACCTTAGAGAATAGTCTAGACCAACCTCCTTATTTTAAAAAGCCAGAAACTGAGGGCAGAAAAGTTATGTGATTCTCCCAATATCACACAGTTGTGTATATTCAAACCAATGCCCCCTTACTCCAAATCCAATGATCTTTCTATTTTACTATATGCAAAATTCCTAAGATATGCCAAGGAGATAATGAGAAAGAAAAAGAATTACAGAGAAAGTTCTATTTCCAGGTTTTTAGCTAATAACTAGTTCTGGAGAACTATAAAAGCTAAAGAAATGTATTATTTATAAAAATCCAGATAAAAAAGGTTCTAGGAGTACTAGGAAGCAACACAGAGAGAATTAAACCAAACCAAACCAAAACAAAATATAAAACCAAAGGTATATAAACCAAGAATTGTGGATGGTCAAGGATACTAGAGTTTTCAAGTTTGAAGGGTTTTCATAGACCAGATAAACAAACAAAAAAGAAACAAAAAGATTAGTTAAGTAAATCCTAAATATAAGGTGTGGGCAAGTTGAGCTTGAGGTGTTTTTTCTTAGAATTTGTATATCCATAACAAGTATTAAATTTCTTTTTATTCTATTAGTTAATGAAGTTCTATGTGTTTCTAAAATTATCTTATTAACTAAGTCTATAAGAGAGACATGAAGCACAATATCATGGAATAGTACCATTTGGAGTTAACTAATTTCACTTTTAGTCAGACCCTCTTGTGGAGTACTAGCTCCTCTGAGTACCTGATTAAGAGATCTAATCATACAAAAATTTTTTTTTGTATATACAATATGACTAGGCATCATATACAATTTCCCGTAATCCTTTTCTCCCTATGGGTTAAGCTTTGCTTGGTTTATTCCTGTTTTTAACTATTGAGGGAATATGGCATGATGGAAAGAATGTAGGGCTTGAGGCCTTGACAGACCTAGATTTGAATCACATCACACTGTTTCAACCAATACTATTGTGTAGTCATTTTCATTTCACTTATCCTAATTTCTCAAGTTTGACTAAAAGGTCTAAACTCCTTCAACATAAATATTCATATCAGTCTGCTATGTATTTATTTTGCTTTGGTGAAAGAATGCTTTCCAACTGAGTGACTTATATAGTATCTGATGCTTCTAATGTACACACTGAAGCATCTTGGACAAGGAAGTCACCAACTAACTTACAGGTCATTGCTAGCCTGGACTGAAGTCAAAGAGAGACCTTAATAAAGAGTATTGCACAGCCTTCTTCCTATTTTTCTCTGACCCATTCTTTACCCAAAATAGCTACCTTATGCCAAGTTCTAAAATAGTAAGAGAGGATAATAATAGAATCTTTCCTGTCCTTGTTCTTGGATGATTTATGAAGAGCCTCTCCGGGTGCGCATATATGGGCACTCATGCACTTAGATTTTCCTAGCTCAGGGATTTACTAAACAAAAGATATCTACGTACTTATACAGCTTTTGCTTTTTCTAAGAATGGAATACTTAAATAAGTAAAAAACAAAAACAAAACCTCACTAATTGTATTTGCTCCATTAAAATGCCTTTTATCTTCTATTAGATTTTATTTTCTACAGAAAAAAACAAAGTTAATACAACAGACAACAACAATGTTTTCTCATTTTAAAAATGTTGGTTTACACCACTAGGGACTTTTAAAAAATACATTTTATACTTTGATAACTAAAGTGACTATAAAAATCATAAGTCTGGGTACTCCAAAGTGCCAGCTTAAAAACTGTAAGCAACATGAAGTGCACATATAAAGATCCAAACTATAAATGTAATTATTTAACATTGGTGAGTATTGTCCTTGTCCCAAGGGAGGCTATCATTTAAAGGTCACCTTTGTCCTCAGGCCCCAACTCCTACAATTTATCATTGTCTACTATGCCTTCTTTCTCCAGAAAACTGATTATTGTGAAATTTCATTATGTTGCAGGATTGGATCTCCCTGGTATTCACATCTCATCAGTACTTTTTATGACTAGAGGGTTTGGCCATGGTCTCCAGGGCCTCTGTGTAAAGAGAGAGTTCAGCATAGTTTCTGTCCTCATTTTCCAACCAGCTACACTGATTTTGGACTCTTTGCCATGCCCCCAAGAGGTACCTATATCTTATCTTCTACTCCTCCAGACCCATCTTCTTTTCAGTTTTATATCGTAAGCTCCTTGAGGGCAGGCACTCACTTTCTTTTTATTTGTATTTGTCTCCTCAACACTTGACACATAGTAGACACTTAGAAATGTTTATTGACTCAATGACTGACTGAAGAACATATTGGATAGGGCAGAAACTTGAAAATTAAATGCTACAAAACATTCTAGGATTTCCCTGAAGATACTATGGACTTCAAAAATATAAATCAGCTGAGCTAAAAAAAAATGGAAATTATTAAGTTTGATTCATTTAGCCCCTCCTATGACACTGTCATCCTTGCTATTTTTCACACAAATCACTCCATCTCTCCACTCTGTGTACTTCCACTGGCAGTTCTCCAGACCTGAAATTCTCTCCTGATGTCTACCTCCTACCTTCTTTGGCTTTCTTCAAAGTCCAGCTAAAAAGACCAGCTATTACAGGAAGTTTTTCTGACCCTGCTTTCTACAAAGTTCCCTATGTTGAATTTCTCAAATTTATCTTGCATATAGCTGGTTTGTACATTAGGTATGTTTTTATCCTATCAGTCAGTGTGCTTTCTGTGAGCAGGGAATGAATGTTCTTGCCCTTCTTTGTATTCTTCGTGTTTAGAACAGTGCTTGGTACATAGTAAGCCCTTGATAAATAGTTGTTGACTAAATGACAGACTAGGGAACAGGGAAACCTAAAGATGAATATGGCTCATCTTTGTCCTCAAAAAGCTTATAATCTAGTAGAGAAACTAGATATGTAGATGGATCATGGTATAAAATGGCATATGGTAAGAGAGGTATGAAGTCTTATCAAGAAAAGATTATTTCCAACTGAGATGGCAGCAGTGATAAAGAGATCAGGGAAAGCTCCAGGGAAGAGGTGGTATGTAAATCATGCTTGGCCAACAGGATCGTATTTTTAGCAGTTAGACATACACAGAATGGCCTGGTAGGCACAAGTAATAATAGCAGGAGAGACATGGAAGTGGGACTGTACAACACGTGTTTGTGAAATTATAAGCCATTCATTTTGGCAGGTACTCTATGGTTGTAAAAGAAATTAGGGCTTTCTTACTTCACAGTTTTTATAATCTTCTTTTATAGCTGTGTTCAACAAAGTTCCTTGAAATGGAAGAAGAATTCAAGGGTGATTTCATTAATTAATTGTTAGGAATATAATGGTCTGAGAATAAAAACCTCTAGAATTACTACTTGTAGGATCTTAGAACTGCAATTAACCTTTGAGGGTATTTAATCCAATCTCCTTATTTTACATATGAAGAAATGGAGGGCCTGAGAGAAAAAAAAGTGACTTGCAAAAAAGTTACCCAAGCTGAAAAGAAAGAGTCCCAATTTGAAATTAGACTTCTAACACCAAGTCTGGGGCATTTGCTGCTTCTTCTTCCTGGATGCTGTCATAGTTCTCACAACAAGAACATAGGTAGGAAATGCTTTCTACTCCCTAGAAGAAATATTAGGACATTTTAATCAATATATACTTCTAATTAGATATTGGAGATTAAGCGTTAAGCATCAGGGCCAAGAATAAAGTAACTAAAAAATTCAGTGCTTCTTCCTTAGATGGGAACCATACTTCAAAGAGTGGTGACCATGTGTCCTGGAGTCCATTTTCAAATTCCAATACAATGTACCCTATTATAGGCAAGTTTTCCCCGTGAGAAATGGCAGTTCTTTTAAGAATTGAAAATAAACAGAAAAACTACATTCAACTAGCCTTTACTGCAAAGTGCAGTCAAACATTGGAGTAAGGAAGTTCTTAAATAGAGCACTCTCCCTTTGTGAAATTTGTCAAATGAATAATTCTGGGAATAGAAGAGTATTCTTGTGGGGGCTGTTATACAGTAAAGCATGATCACAGGAGAGTGGGGAATTTCTTTCTCTAAAGGTTTAAAAATTTGCTTCTGTACCTCTCACTGAAGGAGTAGAGCTCATGAGAAGACCAGATTGGAATGGCCCCAAAGGTTTACCTCAATCTTAGTCTTTACGCTTGTAGCAGTCCCAAGGTCCTGGAGGCTCTGGGCAGAACTTGTTGGTGTCCATTAAACCAACGGGCACCCAACTGAGGTCCACTACAATGTAAGGTTTGCCAAATGGATGAGTGCATACCATTGCAGTTTATATCAGAAATAAAATCAGCAGGCCCTTTTTAGTGATCCCTAAAGAATAACAAGCCTACGTTCTGAAATATGGTACATTCTCACACATGAGAAGGCATAGGTCTTATCCTTCAATGTTATCCTTTTAAGGTCATTTTTTAAACTCTAAAAAGTTTGAATCTTGATGTAAAGCACAGAAAAAAAAAATCCAAGGCAGCATTATCAAGATATTGCTGGTATTTTGGAGGGAATTTGTTAAGAATAAAGACGTCAGGATTCAACAATTATTTAAGTGTCTATTTCCTTCAGAGTACTGAATAAAGCCATCATGAGAGATATATTTATCTGTTCTTAAAATAGTCTCTTGCTTGAGGTGGTAACAGTATCAGTAGCATATAACTTTAAGAGCTAATTTTAAAAGTTTTCTCCAGCTTTTTAATGGACTCATGTTAATGGAAGTCTTAGCAGAGAAGAACTATGGAAGTGACATCATTATTTGTTCATTCCTGTGGGTTGAGAAGGGCAATCAAGGATTGCAGCAGCTCTTTGGATTGGGAGGAGGATAGAATGGACAAGGGTGCTCACCTTCCCTTGGGAAAAGGGTTTTCTACTCAATGTTACTGTGGGCTGCTGGAATCCAAGGGGTAAAGGAGGGGAATCCATAGAGATGTAGCAGCTCTTGAATCTCAGGCTTTATGTTAAGTTCCCAAAGGGATGCCCAGGAGAGATGATCAAGAAAAGAGCCCTATCCCTTTATCTATTGCCTTGGGCAACTTGCCACATAAGATTACCATGGCTACAACCTTTCCCATGTATTTTGTCAGTTGGCAAAAACAAATTGTAGTATAGGAAACTTAATGAATTAATTATAAGTGTAAATTCACAACTCTATTTTGGAATACTTTTAATTATTCAGCCAAAGAAAAAGTATACAGATACTTTAAGGAACACAGAATGTTGAACTATGAAGAAATTTGGAGATCATCTACATCAATACCTTGTTTTTAGAAATAGGAAAAGTGAGGTCAAGTGAACTGCTGAAAGTCACAAAGAAACTAAATACATGGAACAACATTGCAACTCGGCTCTTCTGAGTCCAAATTCAGTTATCCTTCCACTACAAGATTCTGCCATTTATGTTTTCATAGCTTTCAGTGTTTATAACTTCAGGTCCCTAAAATACAATAGGATGAATTTTTTCTTTATTATTTTATCTTTAATCATTTGACCTTTTTCTCATATGGAGAAAGAGGGAGATAAACTAGATGATTTCTAAGGGGCCTTCAAGATCTGATGAACAACGATAAAAGCATTTATTGTTTACCATTTCCCAAATACTACACTAAGCCCTGGGAATAGAAATACAAAAGTGAAGGCGTGACCTGACCTCAGGAGCTTACATTTTCATGGGAAAGACAAGAAATAAGGGAGGGTCTTGACTAGGGAAAGGTATTTTGTTTTTTGGTTTAACTTAATTTTTTTCAATTAACAAAATCTTTTTTTTTCTTCCTCACTATTCCTTCCTCCCCCCATTGGGAAAAAATAGAAAACAAAACACTTTTTTAAAAAACAAATATGCACAGTCAAACAAAACAAATTCAATGTTAGCAATGTCCAAAAAACCCAGAAATTTCATTTAGGACCCTGAGTCCATCATTTAATTTTCAAGAGAAAAGTAGCATACTTCATCATCAGTCCTCTAGAACCATGGCTGGTCATTTTGTTGATCAGAGTTCCTAACTCTTTCAAAATTATTTGTCTTTATGGTATTGTTATTGTTATTGTATAAATTAATTTTACTGGTTTTACTCACTTCATTCGCCATCATTTCATACAAGTCTTCCCAGTTTCCTCTGGAAACATTCCTTTCAGCATGTCTTATAGCACAATAGTATTCTATAATGTTTATATGACATAATTTGTTGAGCCATTTCCCAATCAATGAGCACCCCCTTAGTTTTCAATTCTTGGACGTTATACAAAAAACTGCTATGAACTTTCTTTTATGCACATGGGTCCTTTCTCTCCTTTTAATTTACCTCTTTGGGATTGAGGCCTAGAAGTGGCATCACCAGGGGAAGGCTTACTCAGCTTAGTAACTTTTTGGAAATAGCTTCAAATTGCCTCTCAGAATGACCATACCAATTCATATCTCACCAACAGCACATTTATGTACCTATTTACCCATGTTTACCCCTCCCAATGTTTGTCAGTTTTCTTTTTTGTAAAGATTGTCAATCTAAAGAATGAGAAGTGGAAACTCAGAGATGATTTAGTTTTCATTTCTCTAATTACTAGAGATTTGGAATATTTTTATATTGCTATTAATAGCTAGGAATTCTTCTTTTAAAAAACTTCCTGTTCACTTCTTCTGATCATTTACCAATTAAGGAATAGTTGTAATGCCTATAAATTTGAATCATTTCCTTACATATCTTAGAAATTAAACTTTTATAAGAGAAATTTATTGCAAGGATTTTTCTCAAGCTACCTACTTCCTTTCTAATTTTAACTTCATTGGGTTTGTTTGTGCAAAATCATTTTAATTTCATGTAACTGAAATCATCAATTTTATGTTTTGTGAGCTTCTCTATCATTTTTGGTAATGAATTCTTCCCCTATCTATTTGTCTGAAAGATAATGTGTTCCTTGCTCCTCTAATTATTTATGTCACCCTTTTAGTCATGTGACCATATGGAGTTCATCTTTATATGATATGAGATGTTGGTCTATACCTAGTTTTTGTCAGACTATTTTCTAGTTTTCCCAGGAGTTTTTGTTGAATAGTGAATTTTTATTTCAGTATTCAGTTATTTCACTGAATTTTTATTTCATTTTTGGTCTATCAAAGGGATATTTTGTTTTGGAAATTTACAGATAGAGAGAATGGAGACACAGGGAAGTAGACTGAATGATGCTTTCCAGTAGCAATGGTAGCAAGTTATTTGCTTATGTTTCCAGAACTGGAAATGTAAGAGATATGTGTGTGTGGTAGCAAAGAAGCAAAGAGAAGATGGCTGAGGTAATGTGAATCATAGCTCTCCTTGAAATAGTGGAATAAGTGAGACACATCAATCAGGACAGCAGGGGCCCAGAGCAGGAGTTCTTGATATGAAAGTATTCTATCTTCCATGAATTGCTCTCTGGCTTGGGAGAGGAGGATAGGAAAATGCTTGCTAAGGTTGCTGAGAGCAAAATTAAAGATTATTGGACCTGGTCTGATATAGTGGCCCATATGAGACACTCATAAATCAGAACAGCAACATTCCTGGGGCTAAAAGCATTACCTTCTCAAGGATTTGGTCTCCAATAAGGTCAGAAAAGGTCACAAAAATTTCATCAACAGATAAAATAGAGTCACAGTACTCATACCCTATAATCACAGTCCCAGGTGTGCTTACAGAAGAAATAGAAAGGACACTGATGAAAACAACTATGGGGGGAAAACAGCTGACTTAGAACAAATAGGCACAGAGGAGCTCAACACTAGAGGCAATATGACTTTAAGGGTATTGAAGTATCAAGGAATATGAAGAAGGTTAATAAATTAAGCGTGGAAAAAAAATCTTGGATAGTTTAAATATGGCTTCCATGCTTATGTCAAAATTGGACAAGGTTGTTTAAAATATATTAAAATTGAGATAATCTGTTTGGTGAACTTTTGATAATCAATACTGTGGTATAATCAGGAAAATATACACGCATCAAATGTGTTCTGAACTATTATAAAAAATGGCTTATAATTGTGTTGGCATGGTATTGTACTGACTACATCAAGTCCTAGAACAACTCAGGACCTCACAAATTAGACCCATAATCACTCAAGAATCTAGCCTAGACATTTACATGAGGGCTGGGGGAGGGGGAAGCGGTAGATGAATATCTATTGTCCAGACTACAATGCAGTTGAATTGACAAATTATGAGGCTCATCCATTAGTATGCATGTTAAATATATGTGTGTGTACATTAATATATATCCACCCATTCATCCACAAATACATACATATGTTTATTTATGCATTTATTTTGATTAGACATTTGTTTTTGGTTTTTTTAGTATTGAGAATTCCCACTGGGGAAACTCTTTCTACTAGTTCAGCACCTGTGCTGAAATTTATCATCTCAGAGAGTTGGCTACCCCTAGCGCACTGAGAGGTTGTGACTCTCCAAAGGTCACACAACCATATGTGTCAAACTGACTCTGAGTTGGCTCTTGGTCTACTTTGTCATTTTGTCTAGCAAATAATCCTGAAAACCGATAGTACTGGATCATTGACCCCGTATCTGGATAATAATGGCACTGGGCAGATTTTTGTGAGTTAAGAAGAGTGATATATCCTTGGGATTAGATTGAGGTGAGCAGAGAGACCATCTCTAAGAAGGCCAACATGAGCTGGGCTCAGAATTTAACAGGAAGAGACTGGGCTAGACTGTCTTTGAAAAATTACAAAATGCCTTTAATCATCTCACATTTCTTTCTGACACAAAGGTTCTTTTTTAATATTAGTTTTACTGGGAGCCAATATAGAGGCAACATGAGAAAGAGAATAAAGGGATGACCTCTAAGTCAGGAAGACCTGAATTCAGTTTCAGCCTATGACACCTACTAGCCTGTGACCCTTAGCAAATCACTTAACCTCTCTACGTCTCTTAGAATTCTCTAGGCCTTCTATACTAATATACAGGCAAGTAGTAAACTACTTGGATGGAGTGAATTCAGACACCAAGGAAGTCATAGATCCTGGATCTATAAATCACTTCATATACTACTGAAATGTAGGCTAGCTGTGAGTAAAATATGCTAAATATCGAATCACATATATCCAATTACTAAGTAATTACAAATTATACATACTAATCCAAAACAAAAATTTGGGAAGTAGAATGTTTATTTCACCTTTTTTGAAATGTTTTTAACAATGCCTTTTTGTTTTTACATCATAGGCATTTTATAGAAAAACAACAATCTCCTTTTGCCTCCAAATTGAACCAATTAAGAAAAACATCTCATACAGCGATGACATCAGAAAAAGTATACAACATTCTGCCTTAGTCCTCACCTCCCCTAGGGCTGTTAGAATAGGATGAATTTTAATCATCAGTTGATAAAACACTGGGCAAGAGATGACAGGTTAAACCTCCTCCAAAAAGAAAATATTTTCGTCAAATAGCATGATGTTCTTCAAAACTTTAGTATTCATCTTATCTCAGTGCCTTTTCTAAATTGGGGGTTAGTTAAAAATCCCAAATACTTTTTTATCTCTTCTGTACCTTAATGCCCTATTACTGTATATGCTAATATTATATCATCTATGGATAAGTGGCTTCTTACAAGAAGCTTATTAAAACAACATCAAAGTTATTTAAAGTAAGAAGAATGCTTTCATCCTTTCTTATTTCTTCAAGTTGAAATCAAATGCTTCAGTAATTCCATGTATCCCTTTTCTGAGGAAATATAGTACTCTATTCAATTCTATATAAGCCTTCCACAAGAAAAGCAAAATAAAAAAAATCAAATATTCTGGAGGCCAGAAGCTTGCTCTCTCCTCCCCTTAATTCTGTTCATGATGATTTTAGAACAATTAGCTTTTATAAAACACACAAAATGTAAAAAACCATATTTGTGCTTCTAATAAATAAAAATAAGTCAAAATAGATTCTTTAAATATGAAATACAAATGCTTTTTGATTTAATAGCCATCCTGATGCACTGGAAAACATCAGTCTGAAGTGGTTTTCCATCTACATGAACAAGAAGGAATAAAGTTAATTTATCTCCAAAATAGAAAATTGCTTTTTAGTAAACAGTCCACAAGGGTGCAATAAAAGAAACCAATATTAAAGAATCTCTGACATGATAAATAATTAAGAGATTGGTCAGAGGCTTGATATAAAGTCCCGACCATCTGATCCTCAAATTACTAGGACCCGGGAGTACACCTTTGGATATGGAAATATGCTAGTCTGTACTATGGGACTGAAGGATAGTGCCAACTCCAATACAATAGAATTAGACATTAAATATTAAATAACATCCAATCTAAATTGTTTCTGAGAAACATGAACTTCTTTTTGCCTTGAGCCAATTTATGTCCTTTAGCACTTGGGACTAGGGGACCTTAATGGTGTGAAACTGATGTTAAAAAAAAAAGACCAATGCTTGGGAAATAAATTGAGAACTTGTGAACACTGTAATGGGGGAAAATAATATGAACCATGTATATATAATTCTATGCTCACAACTAAAAAATGAAGAAGTTATTTTGATATTGGGACTGTAGCCTGCCCTTTTTGACATCACCTCACTCTTTAACAAGCAATTAGGTATTAGATTTCACTGAAATGTTTAGAAGTGATGACAGATATTACCATCTCAAAACTTCTATTTCCTACCATTTTTGTTTCAAGATAACAGAGGACCTAGAAAAGTTGCAAATATTATTGGTCAGTGAAACTTCATTTGGAAGCCTAGGAAACTGAACATCAGAAAATATGTGGAGACTCAATTTGGGGCTTTAACATGGTGCCTTGCAACCATCTAATGCTGAGTAATTTTCTTGATTCATATTTTATTTGATCACATATCATTTTATATATGAGATGCATTTCCAAAGAGTTACACACACACAATTTTTTGAAAAGTATAGTAAAATATTAAATCTCATTGGGGAAAATTGAGGAAAGACCAACACTAGCCCACTTCACTCCAAATTAAGCTCAGTCTATGACTCCCAGGACTACTCCTTCATCTCTCTTTTTTTTAATCTCACTTTTGTGAGTTGTCTTCACCTATTAGAAGTTTGTAATGTAAGCTTCTTGAGGTCAGGTACAATCTTTCTTTTTCCTTTTTGCTTGTGTTTGGATTGCCAATGTTTAGCACAATGCCAGGCATACAATAAGTGATTAATAAATGTATTAACTATTTCTACAAATGCATGAGAAGAACTTGATACTTAAAAGACTCCTAGCTTACAAACCAGACAATCTATAGAATAACAGAATTTTAGAACTTGAATGGACCCAGGAAAAGAACTAGTTCAGAACCTTTGCTGTCCAGATGAGAAAACAGCTTCCAACATTCAAGATCATTCAACTAATCACTGGCAGGATTGAGATTAAAACCCAGGCCAAAGGCTCCTTAATCTAGTACTTTAAAAAAAAAAAGTTTCAAATAATATTTTATTTTTCCCCAATTACACATAAAAACAATGGTTAGCATTTGTTTTATTTAAGTTTTGAGTTCTAAATACTATCTCTTCCTCTTTTCCAATTCATATTGTCTTGATTTTGTAAAATAACAACCCTCTAATTCCATCTAACTTGTAGCTGAAGCCATATGTGTGTGTGTGTGTGCCTGTGCACATGTGTGTATACGTATATATATATATATACATATATATACATATATATGTATATATATATATATATATATGTTGTTTTCTAATAGAATGTGAGCTCCTTAAAAATAGGGATTATCTTACTTTTATAATTCTATTTATACGGCTTGTCACTTAGTACACATTTAATAAATGCATTTTCATTCATTCATTTATTCCATGAACTTAATGGTGGGTATTCTTCCAGAGTGATGGCATTCTGGCCAGTGATCTGTCAGTGCTTCAGGTAGCCTTGCCATGTCAGAACCGTGTTACAACCTCTGTGGATGCGCCAGATCATAAGAGTATAATTTCTTCGAAGATACTGTCAAGGCTCTTTTTTTCATCGTGGATTTCCGGTAGACCAATAACTCTTAAATTGTCTCTCCTGGATCTATTTTCCAGGTCAGTTGTTTTCCCCATCAGA
>CM053622.1:691464519-691507264 GCA_028646595.1 Phalanger gymnotis | reverse complement strand
TTTTTTATAGGAATCCAACAGAACTTGTGAGAGAGCTCCGGCAAGACGCTGTTTTCATGTGGCCATCTTGGCTCTGCCCCCAGATCATAAGAGTATAAAAATTAAAGTCACAAATCATTTCAGCCAGCATCCACTCTTCTCTGGATGCAAGTGGCTATGATTCAGTGGGTGGCATCTAAGTTCTCAGCTAAAAATTTCTTTCATCTCCAAACTTTTGACAAATATTAATCAATGGATATTAGTCGTAGGATCATAGGCTCTGATCTAATAAAGACCTCAGAGGACATCTAGATCAAAGATTAACTTTTACATGTGATGAAAACTGAGGCATATTAAAAGTTAAAGGGCATGTCATGTGTCACACAGATAGTTCAATGGCAGAGCTAAGAATTGAGCTCAAGTTCTCTGAATCCAATTCTATGACACTATATTAATAAAATTCTGCCAGTACAACCTTTGCTGAGAAATGATAAGAAATCCAAATATTTCTTTACATACTGAAATTCAGAGAGTTTCTTTCCATTCATAAATATATATATATATGTATATACAATACACATACATATATATGTGTATATATGTATATATGTGTGTATATATATATATATATATATATATATATACACACACACACACACACACATATATATAATTGCTTCTAGTTTGACTATATCCCAAATTTGGTTTCTCTATGAGGCAGATGCAACAAGGAAGAAAATATGGGCTTTGTGATGTCCCGTACACAACCTCAGTCCCTAAACCAAAAAAAAATGGCATTTACTTTGGTGAGGGTGGCCTGCTGGTACAAGGCACACTTCCCTGAGGTGAATCTCACTTGACCACAATGAAGTTAACTTAAACTGAGACAATCAGTTTACCAAAAGATGGCAATGACAATTGCCTAGGACAGGTTCCTTGTAGACTGGGTAGGACACATAATGACTTGAGAAGGGCATATACGTGTATGTGTGTATGCATGCGTGGATAGAGAGATAGAGAGATCTAGATAGATAAATATAGATAAACTATTGTACCACAAGCTGTGATGAAAGAGATGGTTTTAGTGAAAGCTGAGAAGATTTATGTGAACTAAAACAAAATAAAATAAGAATCAAGAGAAAATTTTTACAATAACAATATTGTAGAAATAGCTTTCAAAAACTTAAGAATTCTGGTCAATGCGTTGGCCAACCATTAATATAGAGGAGTAATCATGGAGTACCCTATTTACCTACTAACAATGTATCAGTTTCTATCTATCTATCTATCTATCTATCTATCTATCTATCTATCTATCTATCTATCTATCTATCAGATGGCCACTGTGGAATTATTTTGCCAGACAATGCATTTTTGTTACAAGGGTTTCATTTCTTCTTTTTTTTCAATGAAAGGGGGTGAGTGGTTGAGAAAGAAAGGAGATTTGGGAGAAATGGAAATATTAAATGAAGTTCTAAGTTTATTAGATTATTTTTCCCCTACCTGCTGAAGGAGTAAAAGTGTTGTTAACACCTTCTCAAGTCATTATCTGCCCTACCCATCACATCATAGGGAATTGGAATGCTAAAGTAAAAAATCAAAACATAGTTGAAATAATGGCCAAGTTTGGCCTTGGAGTACAAAATAGAGCAAAGCAGAGACTAGTAAAGTTTTGTCGAGATAAATCACTGGTCATAACAAACACTCTTTTCCAACAACCCAAAATGCAACTTTACATGTGCCATACACTTTGCCAGATGATCAATATAGTAATCAGATTGAGTGTAGACTTTGCAGCCAAAGGTGGAGAAGCTCTATGTAGTCAACGAAAACAAGAAATGGAGCTGACTGTGGCTCAGATCATGAGCTTATTTCAAAATTCAGACTTAAATTGAAAAAAGTAGGGAATATCACTAGACTGTGAAGATATGATCTAAATAACATCCCTTATGAACATGAAGTGGAGGTGATAAATATATTTAAGGGATTAGATCTGGTAGATAGAGTACCTGAACATTTGAGACAGAAATTTGAAATATTGTACAGGAGGCGGCAGCAGCAGCAACAACAGCAACAAAAGATATTCCAAAGAAAAAGAAAAGCAAGAAAGGAAAATGACTGTCTGATGAGTCTTTAAAAATACACAAGGAAAGAAGGAAAGAGAAAAGCAAAGGAGAAATAGAAAGATACACCCAACTGAATGCAGAATCCCAGAGAACAGCAAGAAGAATCAAGATTTTCTTAAATGAGCAATGCAAAGAAATAGAAGAAAACAATAGAATGTGAAAGACAAGTGATATCAAGGGATAGTTTCATGCAAAAATGGGCATTATAAAACAGGAAAATGATAGGGACTTAACAAAGCAGAAGAGATTAAGAAGGGAACGGCAAGAAGATACAAAAGACTCTACAAGAAATATCTTAACATCGTGGATAGCCATCAGGGTATGGTTACTGATCGAGAGACAGGCATCCTGGAGAATAAAGAGGGCCTTAGAAAGCATTGCTGCTAATAAGGCTAGTGGAAGTAAAAGAATTCCAGCTGAGATATTTAAAACTCTAAAAGATGATGCTGTTAAAATGTTGCGCTCGACAGGCCAGCAAATTTTGAAAACACAACAGTGGCTACTGAATTGGAAAAGATCAGTTTACATCCCAATCCTAAAGAAGGTCGATGCCAAAGAATGTTCAAATTACTGAACAATTGTACTCATTTCACATTCCAACAACGTTATACTTAAAATCCTGCAAGGTAGGCTTCAGCAATGTGTGAACCAAGAATTACCAAAAGAGTAGGCTGGTTTTAGAAGAGTCAGAGGAACTAGAGACCAATTGCAACATTTGCTGGATTATGGAAAAAGCAAGGGAGTTTCAGAAAAAACATCTACTTTTGCTTCATTGACTACACAAAAATCTTTGACTGTGTGAATCACAACAAAATGTGGCAATTCCTCAGAGACGGCAGTACTAGATCATCTTACTTGTCTCTGAGGAATCTGTATGCAGGCCAAGAAGCAAGTTAGAACCAAATATGGAATGACAGATTGGTTTAATATGGGAAAAGGAGTGTGACAAGGCTGTATATTGTCATCTTACTTATTTAACTTATATGTAAAGTACATTATGAGAAATTCCAGTCTGGATGAATCAAAAGCCAGAATTAAGATTGCCGAAAGAAATACTGATGATCTCAGATATGCAGATGATGCCACTTTTGTGGCAGAAAATGAAGAGGAATTAAGAAGCCTCTTAATGAGTATGAGAGAGGAGAGTGTAAAAGCTGGCTTAAAGCTTAGCATCAACAACAACAAAAAAATAAGACTGTGGCAACTGGTCCCATCACTTCCTGGCAAATAGAGGGAGAAGAAATGGAAGTAGTGTCAGATTTTATATTCTTTGGTACAAAGATTACTGCAGGTAGTGACTGCAACCATGAAATTAAGATGATTGCTACTAGAAAGGAAAGCTATGGCAACATGCACAGCATATGAAAGAGCAGAGACATCGCCTTGCTGACAACAGTCCATAGAGTCAAAGCTATGCTTTTTCCAGTAGTAATGCATGGCTCTGAGAGCTAGACTATGAGGAAAGCTGAGTGGTACAGAATCAATGTTTTTAATTTGTGATGCTGAAGAAGACTTTTGAGAGTCCCTTGGACAACAAGGAGATCAAATCAATCAACACTTAAATAAATTTATTCAGGCCACTTGCTGGAAAGACAAATACTGAAGCTTAAGCTTAAATACTTTGGCCACATAATGAGAAAATGGGACTCATTGGAAAAGACCCTAATGTTGGGAAAGATAGATGGCAAAAGAAAAAGGGGACAGCAGAGGATGAGATGGATATATACTATCATGGAAACAATGAACATGAATTTGGAGAGACTTCAAGAGATAGTAGAGGACAATAGGCTTCATGTGCTATGGTCCATGGGGTCACAAAGAGGTGGACCTCACTGAATAACTGAACAACAACAATGATCAAAGGAGGCCACCTCTAAGTGGGTTGAAGTGGATTCCACATTAGGCAAACTAGACATGCCCCAAAAGGCCACTTGAGGGAATGTTCATGTTAGAACTGGATATACCCAGAGAGGCCTGAGTTATGTCAACTTGGTTAATCAGAAAAGTATGAGATAGCACCTTAGAGTATGCCTTCATTTAAGTTGCTATAATTCTTAGTGATTTGGAGCATTTTTTCATATGGTTATTAATAGTTTCAATTGCTTCCTTTGAAAACTTCTTATTTACCTCCTTCTATCAACTGAGGAAAGAAATATTTAATTAAAAAAGAAACCAAAAAAGTATTTTTCAGTATTCTATGCCATGTGATGTGCTAGACCCTGGAGGTATAAACACAAAAATGAAACAATCCTTTCTATCAAGTTTTCTTCCCTTTCAGAGAGTCAAATATACATATATACAGACTTTTGTCTGCATACATCATGCATACATAAATATATACAAGATTATTCTCAAGGGTCAGAGGAGAGGAGAGGAGAGGAAAGGAGAGGAGAGAGAGGAGAGGAGAGGAGAGCAGAGGAGAGGAGAAGAGAGGAGAGCAGAGGAGAGGAGAGAAGAAGGAGCATTTTGGGCATGGTGGATGGAGAGTGTAAAGAAAATGGAATGAGAGATGGAATATCACATGTGAGGAATAGAAAGAAGGCCAACATGGCTGGACTACATAAGTGGAATAATGGATAAAAAGATCAGAAAAGAAGGACAGCACCAGATTGCCAAGAATGTTATTTTTTAAAATAATATTTATTTTTTTTCCAATTCAATTACACATAAAGATAGTTTTCTACATTCATTTTTATAAGATTTTGAGTTTTAAATTTTTCCTGCCTCCCTCCAATCCCACCTCCCCAATATAGCAAGCAATCTGATATAGGCTATACATGCATGACCATGTAAATATATTTCCACATTAGTCATGTTGTAAAAGAAGAAACAGAACAAAAGGGAAAAGTCACCAAACAAGTGAAAATAGTATGCTACAATATGCATTCAGACTCTATAGTTCTTTCTTTGGATGTGAACAGCATTTTCCACCATGAGTTGCCAAGAACTTTGAATGCTCAAAAGAGGATTTTTTTTTGATCCTAGAAACAATAGGCAGTCATTGGATCTTATTATTGATGGGTGCCTGTTGATGCCTATGGGACACATAATTCAAAATCTCCAAAAGACATCTGTTAATGGTGACCAGAGCTAAGGAGAGAGTCTAGAGACAGATCTACAGATCTGAGATTAATCTGCATAGAGATAAAAATTGAACCCATGGAAGCTGATACAGTCATCAAATGAGATAGTATAGAAAGAAATGAGGAGGGCCCAAGAGAGCAATGGAAGACATCCAGAGTTAGTAGATTTGACTTAAATTCTAAACCAGCAAAAGATGATGAGGAGAGGTCAGACAGGTTGGAAAAGAACAGGGAGAGAATGATATTATCCAAACTTTGAGAAGAAAATATTGAAGAGGAAAGGGTCATCAGAAGTGTAAAATGCTTCAGAGAGGTTAAAAAGAATGAGGATGAAGAAAAGACCAATAGATTTGGCCATTAGAAGATCATTCATAACCTGGAGAGAGAAGTTTCTGTTAAGAAAAGAAGTCACAAGCCACATTGCTGAGTGTTAGAAAAGATTGAGAAGGGAAATGGATGTACTGAGAATAGAGTGTAGACTTTCCTTAAGGAATGTCGCTGAGAAAGGGAGTCAGATATATAGGATAATAACTAGTAGGGAAGATAGAATCTAATGAAGGTTTCTTTTCTTCTTTTAGAGAGAGAGATGGGTATTTTTTATAAGTAACAAGGAAGGAACCTTTGAATATAAAGACCTTGAAAATTGAAAAAGGGGGCATGACAGAGGAGGCAATCTATTCCTCTTAGCCCCTGACTGGCAAGCAATTTGATTTTTCTGTTTTTATTGTCTATATTATTCATACCTCAAGAGCAGCAATCATTGTTTTTAGCAATAGTTGATTTTAACTACTGGCAGTGCTCCGAACCATAACTAGCAATTCTGTCACCAGGGTCAAATGACTTAAATACACCCGGGGAAAACATTAATGTCACACTCAAGTCGACCTTTTAGTCCAAATTCATTTGGGAAGATAGAAGCGGTGGAGGCTCCAGGAAACTGTAAGACTGCTACTCAGAAAAACATTGGGATAAAAAGCCAGGGAGGCCTGGGGATGAGCTCACCAGGGACAGGGTGGGATTATCTTATCCAGTAAATTCTTGTTTTAACCAATTATTCTTGCTAACTAGATACTAAGGAAGGGGAAGGGAAAGGAGTATTTATATAGAACCTACTGTGTGCCCAGCACTGTGCTAAGTGCTTTGTCCTTTCCAGTTGATATAACAAGATGGTTAATACTCTAAATTTTGGTCTCTCAGAGCCAAACTCTGGTCATTACACAACAGGCAGTATTCAGTGTTCACATTGAGAATTCATGTATTTTTCTGTAAAATTCTAACTTTATTGTCATCATTTACTCAACAGATAGAGGAGGCTTAGAGAAAGCTTGCTGATAATATTTTTGGAGGAAAGATGATTCCCATTTAGAAGGAGGAAAATAGAGGGAATTTTCCCCTTATTTATGCATTGTATTTTGCTCCTTCAGCTTCCTCTAAGACAAAGGCAATCCTAGAATGAAACAGAAAGTTTTTAGTAAAAAATTACCCTCACTTATTTTTGTGTTGTTAAACTGTTATCCTTGAAGAATAACACAGCTGTTATTCTTAAGAAATTTCTTGATATTTAATGAAAATAGATGCTTTGTAAGCTTATGGACCTTGCTTTCCAGGGATACACTCTAGGTACTATGTGATGTACATACATCAAATATATATATATATATATGTGTATATATATATATATATATATATACACATATATATATATATATGCTAATGGAATCAAAACAAAAAAAAGGAAAAAAAAGCATAGGTACAATTGAGTTTGTATATGCTGTTATGGTGACAGTTTGTGTTCCTAGGTTCAAATCTTCTCTCTTCTATTTACTACTTGTATACCTTAGGCAATTAAATTAACCTCACTGAGCCTTCAGTTTGCTCAGCTGTAAAATGAAGGGATTGGACTATGTGACCTTAAAGGTACATTCCAGATCTAAATCTATAATCCTAAATTTTTTTAGTTATATTTCCATTGACTCAGTGCCTGCAATACCTTTGTATGTCAAACAAAGAGACTATTTATTTAGCATTCACAAATCACATTAGTTAAGCGTCTTCATTCAGACCTGATTCCTGGAATATTTTTTAAGGTAGGACAATTTTATAGAGCAAATGTAAGGAAGTCAATAGATGCTAATTTCTATGAATTTGATCTAAATTCCCCAGAATTTCAGTGAATTGAATTGTAAATGAATATTGATGACCTACCAGGGTTTACAGAAGGTCTGACAAAATGAAAGCAATGAATCAATAAAAATGCATTTATTAAGTACTTACTACTACTTACTGCACCAAGCACTGTGCTAAGTGGTTGATATACCACTAGGTGCATATAGGGGAAAAACAGATTAAAGAAATTACAAGACAGTCCCTCTTCTCAAGGAGCTCACACTCTAATTGGATGAGACAATAAATAAAAGAAATTTCAGTGGTACAGCAAATTGAAAAATTCCTTAGTCCTACGTAAATAGTGTAGGGTGGACAGCAAGGCCTAGTAATTCTTAAATTATATAATTAGTTCATATAACTGTGTCTGGGAACTACAGTACATAGAAAAAAAGACAAATAGTGAGGTCTGGAGTCAGTCAACTGGCATGTATTAAGTACCTACTGTGTGCCAGGTATTGGTAAGTTAGATGAGATAGTAGTCTTCCATTTCAAAGGAAGGAACAGAGTTGCATACCCCTAAATTACTGAAGCCATATGAGTAGCCCAGGAGAAGGGGCCTCCCCTAGTTGTTGAGCAAATGATGGCAGTAAAGTTAGAATTTTATGGAAAAATAAATGAATTCTCAATGTGAACACTATGAATACTGCCAGTCCTATAATGACCAGAGTTTGACAACAAAATTTAGAGTATCAACAGCCTTGTTATATCAACTGGAAAGTACAAAGTACTTAGTTAATTTACAACCAATTTATATTAGGCTGATTAAGACAGCTATACTTATTGTGCAGAATTACTGGAGGGGTGGGGGTGGGGGGATGGGAGTGATAGAGGGTAGGGTTAGCTCAGCCTGAATTCACATACAAGATTTGAATATGAAAAAAGAGCTTTTGTCTTTGAGTAAGAAACTACCTCAAGTGTGGCCCGAACTAAATAGGCACTGACATTAGGAAATATTTTCCAAGATCAGATCAGCAAGATTCATATTTGTTCAATTAAATATAATCAACAAGTAGTTATTAACTGCCTACTATGTGCAAAGTACTGTGGTAGTCTCTGCCTGGTAAATAATGTAAGCAGGTTAGGAAATGAACAATTAAATACATAAAAGTACTATAGACAGAAAGGGGTGTCCACTTCTACTAAAACACGTACACACAAAGAATAAAGGATGTAACAAAAACACACACAAGAATTTTTTAAATCAACAAATGTATGCTGTACTTTTTCTTATTAAAAAGTAAAATCTGACAATAGTTGACTAAAGGAAAAAGAGTTTCCTAGATGCTGTGCAGTGTACATGGCAATATGTTTAGCCTAGCAAGTTAGGGTATGGCTAATAAATTCATGAATTTAATTCAGTATAGACCACCTCACTTCACAAATGACAAATTCTGTGCCCTGGCCACAAACTGAACTCCTAACCTTGGCCATGCATCTTGAAAATGTGTGCCATTGATCACAAAGGTGACTAAATGAAAGAGTATGGATGGCTCAGTGCAAATCTATCACCACTACCAGGAAAGTGACTCAAAGAGCATTCATATTGATGGGGGATCAATAGCATCATCACCATATATCAAGGCCTGCTAGTGAATATTGTAGAAAGTCTCTGCAGTCAGGGGGAAAATTGTGTTAAACAGGTTATGGTTTTGGTTTTGATTTATTTTTAGTTTTATCTAAAAAACAAATGTAGGGAATTTTAAATTTATAGATGGTTACCTATTTTCTCTGTTGGGGCGAAAACAGCAATTCAATGAAGACAATTTTTTTTTAAAAAAGTTAAGTCTATGTCATTATGATGCATTTGGTCTCTCTAAGGAAAGAGCCACAGACCATCTCACTATCTCAGTGGATTGATTTTCTTTCTCTTCTTGCACTGAACTGAATAAGTTGAAAATAAAGTGCAATTCAAATGAGGCAGCAAAACAGCTCCTGTTGCTCTAGGCTCCACTGGGAATGTGTGGAACAAGGCTACTGCTGATATTTTTGTTGTTGCAGTACTTAGTCCAGTGACTCCCCAAAGATTGTGTTCCTCCCTCTAATCACAAATGATTGCAAACTTTAGTTAATGGGCTAGGAAGGAAAGTAAAGCACTACTAAATTGACCAATGGCTCCTGCCGTGTTTCCTGGGAGGTTGAGAAGTATTAAAGTACACAGGTAGCATCATCTGGGGTTGCCTCTCCCTGACTTCCAAATACTCTCTTAGCCAGACCCATCCTCACTGACCCCTCATTCAAGGAGGGCTTCATCCCCAAAGAGACTGCCTTTTTGACCTACCCTCTCTTCCTAGTGTCAGGAATCCTTGAGGAAAGTAGAAATTTTCCAGCGTTTCCTCCTGTTTCCTCCTCACCAAAGTCTATACCCCAAGATATGTCCCTCCCTTTGCTGCTTGACCCCAATGAAAAACTCATTATTCACAGCTCTGGTGATATTTCAAATCAATTTTGTCACTGATTTTCAGATATACAGTACTGGATTAAATTAAAGAACTGATTGGACATGATGCAAGCACAACTGAGTCAGAGTCATAGATTTAGAAGTAGAAGATAACAGAAATCATTTCATCTTACCATCTCCTTTTTTAGATGAAGAAACTGAGGCTCAGAGATGTTAAATTGCACAGGTAGAAAGTGATCCTTTCAAAATTTGAACCCAGGTCCTCTGACTCTAAATCTAGGCCTTTTCCACTATATCATGCTGCCTCTCTTAGTCTTTAAATTTCTCACCTGCACCACATCTTTCCTGGAGATTTTGATAATACATGGTATAAAAACATCACTCTAAATAAAAAGGATGCATGCAATTGAAAATGTGCCATCAATATGAAATATCAGGTTGTTACATTGGGCATTACAAACTAAGAGATTCTGGTTTTCTTAAAGTATTTTGTCCCCCAAATGCCATTCAATAAATACATTATGCATGATCTGACACACACAGGATTAATATTCACCTTGAGATATCACACATAATATGTGAAGTGAGAGTTAACAAGAAATAAAACTTGTGAATGATAATTTGAGATGAAAGAGAAAGCTGAGAGAGGAGGCTGTTAGCCATCAGGAGGAATGATTCCATGTAACAGCCAAAGCATTGCCTTTTTAAAAAATTTGTTCTGTCTTGTATATTTCTAGCATATCTCCAATTTCTTACCTATCCTTAATCACTGAATGGGCATTGCCCAGATAAACTGAGACCTGGGAAGGACCTTAGCTTAAAAAGGCCAAGGTCTTCCATTGCATCTGGTGACATCTCCAGGCATCCTGATATATATCTTGTCACTGGACCCTGATGGCTCCAGAGGAGAGAGAGAGGCTGGTGACTTTGCACAGCCCTCCCTCACTTAAATCCAATTTATCTGCAAGTTAAGCCTTCTTGATATCATTGGTCCTTTTCAAGAATGAAGGACAAACAACAACCCCTATCTCCAGCACTCAGTACAGAGTCATGCACGTGGTAGGTGCTTAAGGAATTTTCATTAAATTGAACTTCCATTAGAATTAAACACCACAGTCCCTTACAAAGTATGAAGCATATTTAACCAGTTTTGTTTAAATATATGACACCATTGACGATAATGTTCCTTATAAGGTACTAGGTTACATATGGAGGATAAAAGAATACATGATAACTTATATGATAACAGCATAAGTGGTCAATGAGTCAGCTAATAAATAAGTGAGATAGTAGTTCAAAGGAAGAAGAGATCACTAATGATGTGCTTTTGGAGAAAGATTGGTAGAGGGATCTAACCTGGCCCTCTCTGGTGTTTCAACAATCTGGCTAGCAGCTGCTGTGGGGGGTATAAAATCAACAACAACCAGCTCACAGAATGCTGCAAAAGCCCAGGATCTTTTGATCTGTTTTATTAAGGAAAGCAACATTAAGGGGTTGATAAGTTTACTTTAATCTGGCATACAAATACCATTCACTTAGTTCAGGGGAAAAAGCCAGCACCCTGAACTTCGGAGCAAATACAAACAAATTACAAACATCGACAGACAGACCAAATACAATTCATAGGTACCAATATCTAAGTTCAGCCCAGGAGCTCATAACGAGGGCTGGCCCAGAGTCACATGCACTACCACTGCTGTGGGTCAGAGCTCCGGAAAAAGAGAAAGCCAACTCCTGATTTTGTATCTTTTTCAGGGTCAAGATTGAGTCACACATGCGACTCACCCACATGACCTAAAATCATCACAAAGAGGTGACTTAAACCCACATGGTCTAAAAGCCTCTGATGTCACAAATATGTCACTCAAACCCATGTGAACTAGGCTTTCCCTTGAAGCAAAGAGGTCATCAAGGACTCCTAATTTGATCAAGGAAATAAAGGCGAAACTCTTCAAGGGCATTTGGTTGAACTAAGTGCTAGGAGCCCATTTTGATTGCCAACACATCTGGGAAGATAGGATTTAGTCAACTGTATTGGAATTTTGGGAGTAGATGTAAGCTAGAGTAAATAAAGCAAAGATGACCATCATGACACCGAAGGCTGAGATGTATGCTTTCAGGTTTGCAAAGCACTTTATCTCATTTGATAGAAAATACACTTGATTGTGCAACAACTTACCAGTTTGGCTGAAGTGCAAGGTTTTTGTAGGGTAGAATAGGGAATAACTTAAGAAAGTTAAGGAGAGGCATTTCAAATTTGATATAATCCACTCCAAGCTTATTATCTTTCTTCCTAAACTTGTTCCTTATTTTTCCTGACCATTTCTTTTATAGGTATCACCACTCACCCTTTTCTCATGTTTTAAATATTGACATCTTCTCTATTTTCTTTCTCTTACTCCTCATATCTAACCATTTACCAAGTCCTGTGGATGCTGCCTTTGCAACATCTTTGACATCCATTTACTTTTCTCTAGTGTCTATCACATTAATATAGGTTCATATTATCATTGACTTGGGTCATTGCAAGAGGTTCCTAGTAATTTTCCCGATCATTAGTCTTTTTTATCGTCTCAATCATTTGTTATAATATTGCCAGAATAATTTATACACAGATCTATTTATATCATTCCCCTGATCAAAAAATTTTCCCTGGCTCCCTATTGCCCTCCATGTAAAGCTTGAACTCTTTTTTGTTTGATATTCAGGGACCCTCATAAGTGAATAATACCTTACCTTTCTATCCTTATCTAATAAGACTCCCATATACTCAGTGCTGTGGGCAAACTGGACTATTCTCTGTTATTTAAATGTGCCCTCTGTTCTTTTGACTTCATGCCTATTTTCAAACAGCTCTCTATGCCTGAAATGCTCGTCCTTCCCTTCTTTGCCTGATAAACTCTCAGTCACCCTTTAGAATGCATATCAAATGTCATCTCCTCCATGAAGATTTTCTCTTCCTCACTTCTGATATGCCCCCCTCACCTACACTTGGCAATAATGATATTTCTCAAGAAACACATGGCATTTCATTTTGCAACTCTCAAATGATGTTTTTGTAGTGAGTATCACATTCATATATACTGGTATCTTATTCCCCCATTAGACTGTTAAATAGAAGAGGGCCAGGGCAACATATTACTTAAACAAAATTTCTACCCCACCTTTCCTCTCCTGCTTAACATGGTGTATAGTAGACATTTAACATTTTTGGTTAAATAGATGTTGAAATGCAAGGAATCATCAACTTCTCCCATAGTCAAGAGAGTCAATAGAGCTTTTTCAAGCAGAGAGAAGGAAAAGATAACATGACCTTTAATTCTTTTTGTTTTTGTTTTTTGAAATGATTACTGTCATCATTATGAGAAAGATGTTTCATCTTTCAAAGGAGATAACAAAGTGGCAGATAAAGATTAAATGTCAATTATTATTTATGCAACCAATTTTATGGAAAACATCCTACTCTTCTAGTTACTGTGGACAGACAGCTGTATCTGATTCTTAACTTTTTGGGTTTTTGGTTTTTTTGCATTATGGACGCCTTTGGCAGTCTTGTGAAATCTGTACTCCTCCTTAGAATTTTTTTTAATGAATAATTTAAGGAAATGTACATTTCATTTTAGAGATTGGTGATAATGAAAGCATCACTTTTTCCATACAAGTTCTCTTGGCCCCTGAAATCTATCCACAGGCCCCTTGAAGTTCCATGGGTCCCAGGTTAGGAATCCCTGTCCTTTACTTATTTTCTGATACTCTGGCCAATCTGCCCTAGTAGCAATTTTCTAGTAAAGGGGTTAAGGAAGGTAAAAATGACAAACAATAAAAGAAGAGGCCTAAGGGGCTTATGGATCAATTAGTCAAGTACATGAACAACTGTAATATGAAGTTGAATATGATAAAGGTCATGAGAGAGTCATGACAAAGTCACATAGGAATTCAGAGGACAGAGAGATATCATCAGGTTAGAGGGATAAGAAAATATTTGACTGGATCCTGGGAGGTCTGACAAAATTTCAATAATCAGGAATAGTGGAAAGAAGGGAAAAGAAAGGAGGGAATTCTAGGTCAAGGAAATGACACGAGCAAAGAGAAGAAGTTAGGAAAGTGGAAAAACAGTAGTAGTGGGGAAAAGGAGTATTGGGGAATAGGACTGCAAAGGTAGGTTGAGGCCAGATCACATAGGGAGTTTGCATGCCAGTGTGAAGAACTTGTACTTTGTTAATTGACAATAGGAAGGACTTAACAGATTTTTGAATAAGTGGGCAATGCAAAATCATAAGTTTGTCAGTTTGTTTTTGTAGGAAGGGCCATTAGTTTTGTTTTGTTTTTTTTTATGTCCTTCAGTGAAAGGACAAAACAAAGTAACCTAGGGATAAAAAATAATGAAGTTCCCTAAAGTCATGTGCATAACCTTTCTTATGCATTAGGTTTTTCATGAACCAATCAATGCTAGAACACCTGTTCCTAAATTTAAAATCACAGTGAAATGCAGACCATTATTTCCATTCCTAATTAGCATCCTTCTAAAAACAAAGCCTATGGAAGTTAGGTCAACATCAATCTTGAGTCATCCTTTATCTTAAGGGATGATTGATACTAGTCAGTAGCACATTTAAATGTACAGGAGGTATTATAAAGTATCTACAAAACATCTCTTGGAAATGAAATCTCTAAATCTCCCCAGATAAGATAATTAGAATTTTGTACTTTGTTGATTAATTGAGAACAAAGTGTCTTAAATCTTTCTTTAGTGTTTTGAAACAATGATGTTTGGCCACGATCTATTTCAACCAGAACAGTTGTCTCCATTATGAATTCAGCTTGAGCATCAAAGGACTTCTCCTTTCCAGTCATCCTGCATGGCTTTAATTTCATTAAACCTAATTGATTGCAAGCTAGTTTACATTTAAGACAGCAGGGTGTTGTAAATTTTATTTTAACTGGTTGGAATATATGATCCAACAAAATTAGGGGGGGAAAGCCTCCTGCTGTTTCAAATGTACCACTATTAACTTAACTTAGCTGAATCCCACTTGCCAATGAAAAAAATTATGCAAATGAAACAATTTCCACAGGACCTGGAATCAGGCAACTAAAGTGAGATTTGTTCAATAAATATCTGGATAGAAGGGTAGAGATAACACAACATGCTTTGAAAAGTTCACTGTTTAAGCAGAGGCTCCCATGAAGGAGGTATAAACCACCAAAATGCTGGTGTTCTGCAATGTTCCAGATAAAACGAGCTAGTTCTAGGCATCACATTGAGTAAATTAGTTATCAGTTAGGGAAACAGCAAAGAGTAACCATCCTCAAATGCTGAGTGGATAATAGCATTTAGTGGAGAAAATACAATCATTGCTTTCACTCATGCCATAGCCCTGCACCATACAATTTGAGGTTGACTAAGTGATTTCCCAGAATCTTTCCAATTAGACATACTGGGCAATGATGGATCTATTGGAAAGTCAATTTTGGCACAGAGCTCCAGTTTTCAGACCTACTTTCTCATGGAAGAGGAATGTTTGTGAACAGAGAAGATATTCCCATTTGGAACTAGGGAAACTGTATTTTGATGTTTTAAATGTAAATCACAAGCCATATAAGCCTATTCAAGAACTTACAGTTACAGAAAAGTATTATTCTACCACATGTCAAACAGTTAGCAAGTGCCTAGTTCATCATATCTGTTGTTGTTAAGCCATTTTTCAGTCATGCAAGACTCTTTGTGACCCCATTTGGTGTTTTCTTGGCAAAGATACTGGAGTGGTTTGCCATTTCCTTCTCCAGCTCATTTTACAGATGAGGAAACTGAGACAAACAGGGTTAAGTGACCTGCCCAGGGTCACACAACTAGTAAGTGCCTGAGGCCAAATTTGAACTCAAGAAGATTTGTGTTCCTGACTCTGGGCCTGGTACCCTATCAACTATGCCACCTCGGTACCCTCATATCTAATATACTACTAAATAACACGAGGCTGCACCCTTAGTGTTAATGGCTTGTGCCTGCTGTCCTATCATTCAGAACCTTACTCAGAAATCTTAGGCATCATGCCAGTAGTTGTACATAGTCATCATTTGTTAGTCCCTTTCTTTCTACTAGCTAAGAAAAAGTCATATCTCTTAATAGGCTTGAATAATAGAAACTCTCAAGGTTTCACTTTTGATTGCACTCTCAATGCTCTATTAAATAGTATAAATGTGAATGCCATATTTTATAGAAACGATATAGGAGATGGGATACCAGTTTCAAAGATTCATGAAGTGTCAGGATTGGAGATCATGCAAATTGACTCCTTTCATGACATAGATTCCATGATTCTGAAACTCTAAACAGAAGTGGTAAATCTACCAGCCCTAACTGTCTGCTATTTGATTGTCTTCTAGGAGTACAGACTTATTAGTAACTGGTTCAATTGCTGTACTTCTACAATGCAACAACTAATCAGAACTAGTGTGAAAAGCTAAGCCATTCTTTACTTGACAAACACACCTAACTATGGGGTCCTTAACACAGTCTTCACAGAACTTTTCCCAGTTTTAAATACTACAAAGTGGTTGTTTGGAATGTTAATCATCCCTTATGCATTATAATGAGGATATGACAGACAAAAATGGTTTATGAAACAGTGGTCATTTTCTTAGCCTTAACTGAAATAGATGAGACAATAAAAGAAAAATAATAACAAAATTGAGAGCTCAGAGGAAACAGGGCAATGTGTCAGCTGGTTTTACCAATTTTTTAATTAAAAACAACTCTATGTGGAACCTGGGGGTGGGGAGGGGTTGGATTATGGGGAAATGGCTAAGAAAAAAGTCATCAATAAAACTTAAAAAAAAGTTCAGGTCATAGGAATGAATTATATTTCTTTTAATATTCAATAAAGAAAATTGGCGGTGTTGTCCTCAATTCTTTTTAAAGCATTGAAGATATTTAAAATATGCCCTGTTTTGTGAATAAATTAAACTCAAGGTTAAGAAATATTGTAAAGGACAATCTAGAACCTATTATTTGGAAAATAAAAAATGACCTCAAGAAATGGAAGCTATTAAATCTTAGCCTTGAGGGAAGACTTAGTACTTAAGAGCGGTAGTGGCTCCCCAGTTAAATTATTTTTCTCAGCTGTTACCAATATGTATCCTGTGGATTTACTTTAAGCATTTACCAAAAAAAAAAAAAAAAGGAAAATCTTTATGTAATGTAAAAGCATCTTCGATGAAACTGTCTGAGGTACTGAATTGATCTAATACTTTACCAACTATTCTTTCATGTGCTACACATTTATAATATTTGGAGAAATAATTTCTCTATATGCAAAACTAATTTTAATGAAGCAGCTAATTAATTATAAGGCTTTATAAAATTCCTAAGATTTTCTGAACTCCTGTATTAAAAAACAAACAAAAACAAATTGGTCTGAAGCTTTTATCACCCAGTAAAATAGATTTTTTTTGGTAGGCTGTTTTTTTTTCTGGAATTAAAGCCCTTTTGTCTATTTATGTTATGAATCTGAATAAATTTATTAGATAATTTAATGATGGTCTCACAGTAACTCACCAGGGCCTAAAAAAGCATTGTTAGCATTTTGCTGAGATTTTTTGATAGTTGCTTTCTATAGGATACTCTGTGATTCTAGAATTAAGTGTTGATTCTACTTGGGATTATCAAAAGTAGGAGCTATTAATTGACATGGTATACTTGAAGAAATTCACAGAATCTTGGAATCCTTAAAATTGGAAGTCATCTAAATACAGCTATTATATTAATTATGTTATTCTATGTTTTTATAGCATAACATATATCATTTTATATTAATTAATTTATATAATGTACATGCATATGAATATGTATATAGACACACACATATATAAATATATATGTATGTGTGTGTTTATATGTCTATATATACATACATATGTATATATGAAATTATAACATACGCGTCTGAATGCAGATTGAGGCAAACTTTTTGCTCTCTTTTTTTTCTTTTTTTCTTCTTTTTTGTTTTTTTTTTTCTACTTCCTCATAGTTCATTCCATTGGTTATAATTCTTCTTTACAATTTGACCATGGTGTAAATAAGTTTAATGTGAAGACATATGTAGAATCTATACTGGATTAAATGCTGTCTTGGTAGGGAGGGGGGAGAAGAGGGACAAGAGAAAAATTGGAACTCAAAAACTTGTGGAACTGAGTGCTATAAACTAAAAATGAAAAATTAAATAAAAAAAGAAAGCTGTACTTCTCTCATAGATTCTGATTGTCCTCAATACCGTACCTGGCCTTGTAATATATACCCTAAAAGATATTTGTCTCCTGTATTTTGAGTCAGACAGCCTTAATCCTGTCTCAGTTCTGTTACTTTCTACTTGTATTCCTCGAGCGAATCACTTAAATTCTCTGAGCCTCAATTTCCTCGTCTGTAACATGATGGAGTTGAATTAGATGACCTTTGAGGTCATACCCAACTTCATGTCTATGATTCCATGATCTAGGCCAGGGCTGTCCAAAATATGGCCCATGGGCTGCATTCGGCCCACAGAGCAATTTTATATAGCCTGCCTGTGGGTTTTAATTTTCACGAGTGAAAAAATAAAATAACAATTTGCATGGAATGCATATTAGATTTTTTAATTCCATCACTAATAAATAATCTCATTGATGTTAATTTTCTCTGGTGTTTTTAAGCAGTATTACAGATGGAACATATTGCATGGAATTTTCAATCAATCTGTGGGATGTGTTCCATCTGTACAATACGGACTAGTCAGTATGCCTTTACACTGTTGTGTTATTGCTTTGTAGTTTTCTGTTTGCTTTCATGCTTTGTGCCTTTGCCTGCCATATTGATGAGGCACGTCCCCCCCCCACCTTTCTATTAGTGTACTGTATTTTTTATTCTGGGTACAGCCCTCAGGTAATTATTTTATTTTAATGTGGCCCGAAAATAACCTAACATTGGAGAGCCCTGATCTAGGCATCTAAGTGGCAGAAAGTCTCTGAGCCTGGAGTCAGGAAGACATGATTTCAAATCTGATCTCAGACACTCACTAGCCATTTGACCCTTGGCCAAGTCATTTGACCTCTACTTGCCTCATTTTCCTCAACTGTAAATGGAGATGATAACAACTTTATCTTGTGGGGTTGTTGTGAGCATTAAATGAAAAACATTATTTATAAAGTGCTAAGCATAGTGCCTAGCACATACAGGTTATATAAAAATGCTTATTCTCTCTTCTCTTCCCCCAGACCAACTGGTCACTGTTAATGTTAGACTTTCATAGTCTAGACACAATGTGAAACTTTGATATGTGTAGGTTTTCCTAAGTGTGGGTACTTCCTTGACTCATTACAGATCACATATTCTTATCTCATGGACTATATATTTACACAAATCCTTCATAGTGGAGCCATACCCAATAGACTGGGGTCTTCCTCTGATTCTTTTAATAGCTCAGATAATGTTTAAAACCAGAGTAGCATCCTAGATAAGATGATAAAGAAATTATATTGGTTGAAGCTACTGATAATACTCAAAGCCCTCACTTTGCTTACTGCCTTCAGTCTCCTCCAGATTTAAACCGTGGGACAAGGTGTTCCAGTAACTTTGTTGAGCTAAATATGACATTAAATTTTAAAACTTGGCACAAATAAGTTTTATGGTGTTTTTACTGAGATTGAGGTTTGGGGGTATAAATAGGAAGTGAATTTTCCCAGGATTTTTTTCTTGTTTTGTGAGAAACACATGAGTAAAAGTTAGAAAATATAATTTTTTTGTGCTAGAATTCCAAGAGATCCTTACATGGCACCAAACAGCAAGAGCTACTCAAGAAGGGGAGAGCCATGACAGAAGGTAGGATAGTGGTCATCACCAGGGTTGTTCCTTACCAAAAGACCGGCAGATGCCTATGATTAGTATCTCAAAGACTGGTCCTGATGAGGCCATCAGGGTACTACCTATTTAAGTTTAGAGAAGAAGGAGTCATGAATTGGATAAAGATCAACTCTCCCCTCTGATCCAAATGTGGTATGGCAGGACCTGGGTCTGGGCAAGTCAGTTAATCTCTCCCTTCAAAAGTGTCTAAGACAGCATATCATGAAAGAGTTACTGCTTTGCATTTACAGAAAGAGCTTCCTCATGAAGTTATCTACAGTGATGAAATCATAAGAAGAAAAAGAGAAAGAAAAGAAAAGAAAGAAAGAAAGGGAAAAAGGAAAAAAGGAAAGAAAGAGGAAGGGAGGAAGGAAATAAGGAAGGAATGAGAGAAGGATGAAGTAAGAAAAAGAAAAGAAGGAAGAGAAAAGAACAGAAGAGGGAAGTGTAGGGAAGGGAAGGGAACAGAAGGAAAGGTAATGGGAAGGAAGGGAAGATTCTCTACTATTAAGAGTAATTTAGGATTAAGCCCAAGTCTATGAGAACCATATTCCTATTAGGAAATAGGGCCTTGTAGAAGAAAAACCATCAGTACCTATTTATATAACCACATGATTCTGTAAGTGGAGAAATTGAGTTGGGGACTTCTACTTTGATCCTCTGTCCTCACTTAACAGCTCTCAAATCCACAAAATTAGTTTACAATGATATCTGTTGCTCAACTTTGGCAGATTTTGCTTTTTTTTTTTTTTTTACTACTTTTTAACTTTATCATCTACTTTATTTGCTTTATTCATTCATGATGGCAGCCACTGTGGCCATATATTGTTTTGTATTTAGTCTGATCCTCTATAGGAGCTTAGAGGGAAAACATTTTAAGTGTAGCTTAGGCTGATAAGCAAAATGCTTATATACCTTCTCGCCCCAGAGAAACTCTAAATCAGAAAAATAATAAGTTAAGCGAGAGAAGATGCCTTTCTGTAGGCTTGTACTCTTGCTCAGTCTGAGAAATGAGGTATTTTATCCCTAGTATACAGTGGGGATTTGCAGAAGAATCAATTGGGTAACTAGGTTAAGTGAGGGTACTTTCTGGTTTTTCTTTAGTCAGGCCTTCACAATATAATTTGACAATTTTAGAAGTGGAATGTAGTTTAAAAATTATCTAGTTCGTATGCTTTATTTTCAAATGAATACAGTAAAACATAGGGGCAGCTAGGTGGTACAGCAAATAGAGTGCCAGACCTGGACTCGGAAAGACTCACCTTCCCGAGTTCACATCTGGCCTCAAACATTTACTAGCTGTGTGACCTTGGGCAAGTCACTTAACCCAATTTGCCTCAGTTTCTTCTTTTAAAAAATGAGCTGGAGAATGAAATGGCAAACCACTCCAGTATCTTTGCCAAGAAAATACCAAATGGGGTCATTAAGAGTTGGGCATGACTAAGAAATGACTGAACCACAGTCATAGAGATATTAAATTGCCAATCCACCCAATGAACGATAAAGCAAGAAAAAGTTTCTGGGTCTCCTCACTGACAGTTCAAAGCTCTTTCCACTGAAGTATTCCCTATATGTTAAAATGATAACTACATAAATATATGGTAGGTCCAAATATAAACTATTTTTATAGCATTAACTCTTTTGTAATTTGTGTCCCACCATTCTCCTTCATAAAATACTTTAAATATTATGAATTATTCAACCCACTAGTTTCCTTCATTACTACAGAAAGCTAGACTTAACTATGGTTAGATTACAATATACACATTTAGTGGTTAAATGCCTTTAACTTTTTTTATATCTAATTATCCAAATTATACAATGTTAGTACATGATATCTACAGATGAAATCTACTCTTCGATAAGAAATAGTTACGTTAAGGTATCTGTCTTCTTTATTCTTCCTTTTGCTAACAAAATGCATTTGACTAATTGAAACAAACTAATGTTTTAAAGATGCATTTTCAAAGCTTTCTTTTTTATTTATTTAAATAGTATTTTATTTTTTCCCAATTACATATTAAGAAAATTTTTTAGCATTCATTTTTACAAGATTTTGAATTCCAATTTTTTTCTCCCTCTCTCCTTCCTTTCCCCTCTTCTGAAAATGGTAGGCAGTTTCATATAGTTTATACATGTTCTATTATGTAAACCATATTCCATATTTATCACAGTTGTGATAGAAGAAATAGATGAAAAGGAAATAAAACTACAAGAAAGAATAAGGTAAGTGAAAAAATATGCTTTGATCTGCATTCTGGATATGGATAGCATTTTCTTCATGTGTCCTTTGTACTTGTCTTGGATCACTGTGTTGCTAATAAGAGCTGAGTCATTCATAGCTGGTCATCACAGGATGTTGCTGATACTGTGTGCAAGGTTTTTCTGGTTCTGCTCATTTCACTTCACTTTGTACAAGTCTTTCCAGGTTTTTATGAAATATGCCTGTTCATCATTTTTTTATTGCACAATAGCATTCTATTACATTCATATACCACAGCTTGTTCAGCCATTCCCCAATTTATGGGCATCCCCTCAATTTTCAATATTTTGTGACCACAAAAAGGGCTACTATAAATACTTTTGGATATGTGGGTCCTTTTCCCTTTTTTATGATCTTTTTGGGACACAGAACTAGTAGTGGTATTGCTGGATCAACTGGCATGCACAGTTTGGTTGTCCTTGGGCACAGTTCCAAGTTGCTCTCCAGAGTAGCTGGTTCAGTTCACAACAGTGCCAACAGTGTATTAGTGTCCCAGTTTTCCCATATCCTCTCCAACATTTATCACTTTCCTTTTTTGTCATATTAGCCAATCTGATAGGTGTGAGGTGGTATTTCAGTGTTGTTTTAATTTGCATTTCTCTAATCAAAAGTGCTTTAGATAACTTCTTCATACGCCTATAGAGATCCTGGATTTCTTCATCTGAAAACCACCTGTTCATATCCTTTGACCATTTATCAATTGGAGAATGGCTTGTGTTCTTATAAATTTAACTCAGTTCACTATATATTTGAGAAATGAGGTCTTTATCAGAGATATTTACTACAAAAATTGTTTCTCAGCTTTCTGCTTTCCTTCTAATCTTGGTTGCATTGGTTTTGTTTGTATAAGCTTTTCAATTTAATCTTATCAAAATTATTTATTCTACATTTTGTAATGTTCTCTATCTCTTTTTTGATCATGAATTCCTCCCCACCCCATAGATCTGACAGGTAGAGTATTCTTTGCTCTTCTAAGATGATTGCTTCATTGTCTATGTGTAATGTTAAGCAGGGCAGAACTTTTTTTTTATTGTTTTCTATTATGGAATGCTAAGGCAGTCAAGTACCTTTGATGAGTCTTGCCTTTCAAATTCAATGACAAGCAAGGTGGACTTTTTGTAGTCTTTTGTTTTGGAGAGTTTTCAGCATTGAGGTAATCAAGTACCTTTCATGAGTCTTGCCTTTCAAATGTAATGTTAAGTAACCTGGGAGCTTTTGTTGTCTTTTGTTCTGGAATGCTTCTCAGCACTGAGGCAATGGTGGTGGGGGGGGGTGGGGGGGTGGTCTTTGAGTCCTTGAATCAAGAGTCATTGATTGGACACAATGTAGATGATGTGGTGCTAGTGACTAAAGATCTTTCCCACACCCCTTTTGCTAAGTAGTCTCTGAGGCCTCAGGGCCCTAAACAGGGTATATGAGCTCTGAGGTTGGCATTTTGCTTTTGGGGGCACATTCATTGGAAGAGTGTTGGTGATTTGACCAGATAAGACTCTGGGTAGCCATTGGAGGCAGCCCCCCCACCTCTTGAAACACCAGACGTTGGTGCATCTCTCTCTGGTAACTATGTATGTAATGTCTATGGTCAGACAGATAGAAGTCTGTCGATTTGGGTTATTTTACTCTGTTTATAATTTCTGCTTATACTTGCTCTGAATTTCAGGGTTCTGACTTTTCTCCCTGAACTAAGTGAATGATATATGTATGCTTAATTAAAGTGAGATTGTTAACCCTTTGAAGTTGCTTTCCTTAGAAAAGCAGATCAAAGAACTTGTGCTAGCAGCCCTCCTGTGCGCTCTTGTTATTGGTCTTGTTGTTGGTCTTTCACCTCTACAGTAGCTGCTAGAAACATTGTTGTTAAACTATGGTACCTTTCAGCAAGATACATTTTCCTTCCTTATTTCTTTTAATTAGGTATATTTTGCTTTTACTTTGTCAAAGATCAGGATTGCCACCATTGCTTTTTTTTTTTTTAATTTCAGCTGAAGCATAGTAGATTCTGCTCCAGCACCTTACCTTTACTCTGTCTGTGTGTCTGGTTCAAGTGTGTTTCTTGTAAGCAACATATTGTAGGATTCTGGCTTTTGATATAATCTGCTAGCCACTTCCTTTTTATGGAGAGTTCATCCCTTTCACATTCACAGTTAAGATTACCTCCTGTGTATTTCCCTCCATCCTATTCCTCCTCCTGTTTGTCCTCTCTCTCCTTTTACCTTTTTCTACCTCACAAGTGTTTTGCTTCTGTCTACCACCTCCCCTGATCTGCCTTCCTTTATATCAGTCCCCTTGCCCTTTACTTAATCTCCTCCCTTCCTACTTCCTGTCAGTTAAACTTCTATATTCAACTGATTATGTATATTATTCCTTCATTGAACCAATACTGATGAGAGTAAGGTTTATACAATGCCCATCACCCACCCTCCCATCTTCCCCTCCACTATAATAGGTCTATCCTGTCTCTTCACGTGAAATAATTTGCCCCATTCTGTGTCTCCCTTCCTTCTGTACCCTTTATACTCCTCTTTCTCATCTCTTAATTTTTTATGTAATTTCCTCAAATTCATCTCATACCTGTATCATATATGTATATTCCTTCTATCTGTATTGTTAGCGATATAAATTTTAAGAGTAATAAGTATCATCTTCCTATGTAGGGATATAAACAGTTTAGCTCTATTGAATCCCTGTTTTCTTTTCCATTTTTACCTGCTTATGCTTCTCTTGGGTTCTAATGTTAGAAGTCTCTCTCTCTTTTTTTTTTTTTGTATAGCTCTGGTGTTCTATTTATGAAGGCTTGAAATCCTTCTATTTCTTGAATGACCATTTTTTTTCCTTAGATGTATTATGCTTAATTTTGCCAGGTAAGTGATTCTTGATCATTGTCCTAGTTCCTTTGCCTTCTGAAATATATGTTCCATGACCTCTTATCCTTTAATTTTGCAGCTTCCAAGTCCTGTGTGATCCTGATTGTGATTCCCCTATGTTTGAATTCTTACTTTCTGGACAGTTGCAGTATTTTTTTCCTTGGCCTGATAGTTCTGAAATTTGAGTATAACATCCTTGAGGTTTTTATTTTGGGATCTCTTTCCTGTGGTAAACAGTGGATTTTTTTTTCAATGCCTATTTTTCCCTCTGGTTCCAAGATATTAGGACATTTGTCCTTGATAAGTTTTTGAAAGATGCTGTCCAGGTTGTCCTTTTGATTACGGCTTTCAAGTAGTCCAATGATCCTGATATTATTTCTCCTGAATCTATTTTCCAGGTCAGTTGTTTTTCCTATGCAGCATTTTTTTTTTTACATTTTCTTCCATTTTTTCATTCTTTTGAATTTGCTTGATTGATTCATGATATCTCATAGAGTCATTTGCTTCCATTTGTTCAGTTATAACTTTTAAGGTACTGTTTTTCTCTATTACCTTTTCTACTTTCTTTCCCATTTGGCCAATTGTACACTTTAAGGAATTGTTTTCTTCAGTGGATTTTTGTATCTCCTTTTCCATTTGGCCAATTTTTTTTTATAGCAGTTTTCTAGGCTGTTGACTCTTTTTCCATAATTCTCTTGCATCATGCTCATTTCCCAATTTTTCTCCCATTGCTCTTATGTGATTTTTCAGCTCCTTTTTGAGCTCTTCTATGTGATCTTTCTGGGCTTGTGACCACTTCCCATTTTTCTTTGGGGTTTTGCTCATGGGTGTTTTGACATTGTTGTCTACTTTTGAGTTTATGTCTTGGTCTTCCCTGTCACCATAATAACTTTCAATGGTCAGATTCTTTTTTTTTTTTCTGTTTTCAGGTCATCCTCCCCACCCCCTCCCCCGCCTTTTTTTGGCCTCGTTCCTTTCTTTTAAATTTGAGCTCTGCTTCTGATGTGGAAGGGGTACTGTCTTGACCTTATGCTAGTGGCTGCACACTTTGATTGCTTACCTGATGCTGCACTGATGTTGCCCTGAGACCCACGGGGGACCCTCATCTTTGATGCTTCACCAGGGTGGGATGGGTGTTGGCTGGTACTGTTTGAGATTATAGGGGTCTGGCAGCTTACATGGTAATGAGCTGGGGTCCTAGTGGTAGTATCTGGCATGTGCTGAGGCCCAGTGTGGTGTTTCTGTATTTCCAAGTGGCTACACTAAAGCATCTATGGGCAAACCTCTGGAGGCTGCCTCTTTGCCTAGGACTACAGTGAAGCATGTGCTTCTCAGAGCTGGAGTCTGTGGGGGGTCCACAATGGGGCTCAGGATCTCGTGCTGGCTTGCTGAGGTCGGGGCTTGCTGCTGGCTTGCTAGGATGCTTCTCATACTGAGCTGCACTCCCCTTTCACCCAAGTAAGATGGCCCTTTCTTGGTGAGCCTCCAAGTTTCTTGGGTTAAAAGATTGTTTTACCCCATCTTTCTGCTGGTCTGCTGTTCCAGGATTTGCTTTGGGGCTCTATTTTATGGTTGTTTGGAGGTGAGTATGAAATAGTTGCAGTAATTTGCTGCTTACTCTGCCATCCTGGCTCCTCGAAGTAGCTCACCTAGTGCTTTCGTTTAAAAAGTATAAAGGTTCATAAAACCTATGCCATGTAAAATATAAAGGCAAATATAACACAAATAACCATATAGCTAAAATATTTCCCAATATAACCATTTTCATATTTTTTTTTTTTACCTACAGCAAATATTTATTAAGCACCAATTTGGCTTTATGTTTCTGGAATTTTGTAGCTACATGGACAAAAACAAAAACTAGTCTCTGACCTCAGGGAGTTTGCATTTTATAGGAAGGAGGAAGAAAGGAGTATTCTAGTCATAGTGGAGAAGCATAAGAGAGAAGTGGAGAGTGCAGAGGCAAAAAAGCAAAAGATGCATGCCATGTAAAGTAAAAAGCCAATAGTTTAGTTGGTCTGCAACATAGAGTGTATGAACAGGATTAATATGCAATAAAACCAAAAAAGATTTGTTGGAGCCAGTTTTTGTAAGACGTTAAAATGCTTTCATTTTATTCTAGAAGCAACAGGGAGACCCTCGGGCTTCTTAAGCGGAGAAGTGATATGTGCTTTCAGCTTATCTATTTGGCTGCAATGTGGAGAGGGGGAAGATTTAAAGCACAGAGACAAAGTAGCAGGCTACTATTATTGTCCAAGTGAGATTTAATGAGGGTCTGAATTAAAATGGTGACTGTGTGAAAGGACATGTGTGAAACATGTTGAGGAGGTAAAATTGGGAACACTTGGCAACTGATCAGATTGAGAAAGGGAAGGTGAGGGTGAATGAATGAAGAATCCAGGATGGCTCTGAAGTTGTGAACCTGTTTACTAAGAAGATGATGGAGCCAGAATGCATAACTACTAATGCTGATATGAAAAGTCATAACCCATTAGTAAAAGTTGGCAAATTTACACTCACAGTCATCAGTAAACATTGTCAATTCACCATATTTAAAGTACAAATATCAACACTTAATGTAAATACATCAATATTCATTCCAAAATATACCTTTTTGCAGTTTTCTGGATAGGCCAACTCTATTCAGTGATCAATTTATTAATTCTATCAATATCTCACTAAGAAATAAGACAATGTAATAAGAACTAATTCAGAGGCATTTTTCTCTATTGACATGATCATGGTTAGTAACACAAATTGTGAATTAACCTGTCTTTCTTTGAACATAATGGGCTGATCTTGTCCTTTCTGTCCATAGAATTTCACTTTCAAATATACTGTGTACTGATGCTGAAACTGAAAAGTAGTATTGTTTCCTGGATTGAGGGCCTGATTCTTTTAACAGAAAAAAAAAATTCTGCTGAACACAAACATGTTTATAGATTCTTAATTATTTAAATATCTGATAAGTACTAAGATCAATCTATTCAGGGATAAGGTACACTTATATATTGCCATTTTTGGCAGAATAGAAAAGCTTGGTACATCAGTGTTTTACAAAGTTCCCAAGAAATACAAGTCATTATTATTATTGCTATTTATAAGTTCTTACTGTTGTCTTTGTTTTTTTTTTTATTATTTTCTTCATTTTCCTCTTCCCATTTCCCTAAATTGTATCTTAATTAAATACTATATACTAAGTATACCTACATATATATATTATATATATGTGTGTGTGTATAAATATATATCTATGTGTATGTGTATTTATGTATGCATGTATGTATGTATGTATGTGTATATGATGACTTCGGGCTGATCATCCTAAGTATCAAGGTTTTGTTTTAAGGACTATGTGTTTCCATTCTGTCTCCTTAATAACATGGCCTGAGCTCTAGTCTCATAGCACTAAGTTACTTTTGGAGATCTCCAACCGGACATTTGGAATAAATCTCAAACTGTACATGTCCAAAACAGAACTCGTTATCTTTACCTCAAACCACCCCTCTTCTGAACTTTCCCCTTAGCCAGGAATATCCCAATCTTTCCAGTCATCAATATTCACAACCTCACTGTTACTCTCATTCAGACTCATCCCACATATCCAACCATTTGCCAAATTTTGTCATTTACATCTCCATAAAATCTCTCCCATATATTCCATCCTCTCCACTCATAAAGACATCATCCTAATCCAGGTCTCCATCACCTCTTGTCTGGATTATTATGATAGCCTGTTTCATCTACCTGTATCAAGCCTATTCCCCTTCAAATTAACCCTACACTCAACCATCAAAGCAATTTTCCCAAAGTTTAAGACTGATCAGGTCACACTCCTCCTCTTCCTCCTCCTCACCCTCACACCCTGTTTCTGTCACCTCAACAAACTCCAGAGGCTCCATATTACACTGGGATCAAATATAAACTTCTCAACATTTAAAACTATTCTTAATCTTTCTTTCCTCTTTTCCATTCTTCTTTCACATTACTCCCTTCCTCCAACTCCAGAATTCAATCATACGGGTCTACTTGTAGTTCTGCACACATGACCTTCCTTATCTCCTCTCCATACCTAAACTTTGACTGTCTCCTATTTCTTAAATATACTCTCTCCTTATCTCCATTTTTTTGGTTTCTTTCAACACTGAACTAAAGAACACCTTATAAACAAAACTTTTTCCTGTTATTGTTCCTCTCTCCCTCTCCCATAACGTCCTCCCTCCTAAAATAACTTTGCATTCATTTTATACATAACTTTTATATACTTATATGTCCATGTTACCTCCCCAATTGGAGTGGCAGCTCCTGGAGGGCCAGGATAGTTTCACTCTTGTCTTTGTATGCCCAGTTTTTAGTACAGTGCCAGGCAAATAGTGAATACTTAATAAATGTTTGTTAGTTGACTAATTGATTTTATCAAGGTACACTCAACTTCAAAAAAGTCTGGAGACTCTCCATTTAATATAAGATTGAAGACACCTTTCTTTTCTTTTCTTTTTTCTTTTGAGGCCCCAAATCAGCAGTACCCCATAATAAATATATATTTAAAAAAACAAGACTTCTAAGACTGTAATAGAATATATAGATTTCTTTTTCTCATAGGAATTCTTGCTTCTGGTTCAGAGGATGTGGCAATGATGACAAGTCCTGATAACAGAAGGAAAAAGTCTTGTAATAGGAACTAAACAAACTATGTATAGTCTATTTTCAATTGGCCAGATCTTACTAACTTTAAATTTTAATCTACATATCTATTAAATATTTAACGATTCAGTATGGGCACACTCTTCGCTAAATGGACTTTGAATAGGGTAGTTGACTGAAAACTTCTTTTCTTAAAAAATACATCAATTTTCCTCTTATTTTTAATTTTTATTCACACGATTTCTACTAATAGTATGCTTGGAAAATTTTAACTGGCTTTTGATTTCCCAGTTTATCTTTCCTAGGACACCAGACAAACACAGTGAATGCTATGATTAATTCAGAGCCTTTAGTAAGATTTATCTCACTTGAGACAACCTGATAAATTACAGCTTTATATGTTTTACTCTGATGAGTAATATCACTATTTGGTATCTCTAAATACTAGGGGATTGAACAGCTCTTGGAAAGTATCAGTTGCTGACAGTTTTCTGAAATGCAATATGTGGCAGCACAGATTTCTTTTAACACAATTATTAGGGGGCAAAGAATGTAAATGATAAGAAATAACAGAGAGAGGTAGATATTGTTATTGTGAAGCAAATGCAGTGGAGGAAGGTCAGAAAGCACTGCCTTTATAGGAAAAAAAAATGAATGTGGCTATATTTGATAGAGTAGGCTAAAGAAGATTACAAGACATTTATTGCTATTCTCCAGGAACTCCTTTACCTAAACTATTCAAGATAGCTTTTCGAATGTTAGTTAAAAAAAAGTTCAGAAATTCTTTGGATTACTATAGTTTATGAGAGAAACCATTAGGTGTCTTGTGAAGGTCTAGATAAAAAGTTGTCTGTTCTACCTACCCCTCCAGGGTTATTTAACAGGTTTGGTAAAATAAGCTGCTGGGGGTGACTTGTATGGACTCAATCAATCAAGAAGCATTTATTTAGTGAATATAGGCAAGAAAGGAAAAAGCAGTCCAGACCTCCAGCCCTTCAAAGAGCTTATATCAGGGGTGGGGAACCTGCAGCCTTCAGGGCACATGTGGCCTTTTAGGTCTTCCAGTGTGGCTTTTTGACTGAGTCCAAGTTTTACAGAACAAACCATTTTACTAAAGGGATATGTTCTGTGAAGTTTCTGTAAAGTTACTAACTTTAAACTTTAATCTACACATATATTAAATGCCTCTCTTAACAATTCGGTATGGGCACACTCTTCACTAAATGGACTTTGAATAGGGTGGTTGACTGAAAACTTGGGTGCATCCTTTTCACTTAGTCCGAGTTTTATATAACAAACCTTTTTATTAAAGAGATTTGTTCTGTGAAGTTTGGATTCAGTCAAAGGGTTGTACTTGAGTACCTAGAGACCACACGTGGCCTAGAGGTTGCAGGTTCCCTACCCATGGCTTACATTCTATTGGGGTAGACCACCATATAAATAAATACATGTAAGACATATACAGAGTAGGTAAAAGGTAACCTTAGAGGAGAAGGTGGCAGCAGCTGGAGACTTCAGAAAGGTCTTCTGAAGAAGGTAACATTTTAACTGAGTTTTCAAGAAAGACAAGCATTTTAAGAGGTAGGGGTGAAGTAGGAGAGCACTCTGGGTACAAAAGGACAGCGAGTGCAAAGATGAAAAAAAGAGATGAAGTTTCATACATATGGAGAAGCGAGTGAGGTGGTATGGCCAGATCTTCAAGTGTAGGAAGGGGAATAACATATATACACACATACATACATACATATATATATACACATACATACATATACTCTCTCTATATATATATATATGTATGTGTATATATATATATATATATATATATATATATATATATTAGACTATCCTAGTTTCGAGATTCCCCCCCCCTTCTCCTACCTCATATAATTCTCTCTTATTTTAATGAGCTTTTATTCTACTTTTGGTGGAAATGGACTCCAGTTTCTCATGACTCTCCTTATAATGTTCCTCTATATACTCAAAAAAAGTTCCACACTTACCTCAAAAGGTCTGTACTAAGCCGTGGAACTCCATTTTAAGCCTATGTTGGTTCCCATTATCTTCTCTTTCTTCATTCTTTTCCTTGCTAATCCCATCTACTTCAAGAGTTCAAAGATTATTTCAATTCTGATCAATTCCAGAACTGTATATCTAGCCTTAACAAACTCTAATCTTGTATCCAACTATCTATCAGAAATATTGATTTGTGTATCACATCAGCTCTTCAAGTGTAATGTATCTAAAACAGAGCCCATCATCTTTCCTCCCAATACAGACTAATCTCACTATTCCTCCTAACTTGACTATTACATTTAAAGTTTCTACTATCTTCCTAGTCATTCAGGTTAAAAACTTACTCATCATCGATGAATCTTTTCCTGCATCACCCTTCACTTTCAACTGGTTACCAAGTCCTGTTGATAAAATCTGCACCTTTCTTTCATCCATCCCTCTTCTTTTGTCTCCATGTATACTGTCTCTACCCTAGTTTAATTCCTAATACTTTTTTATCTAGTGTTTTATAACAACTTCATAATTGTTTTTCTTACAATCTTGTCTACAATTGATTCTGCATAGAATTTTCTAAATAATCCTCCTAAGTCACATTTCATATCAAACCACTTGCCTATTAAAAAAAAAAAAAACAAACTTTCTCTATTGCTTCTATTATGCTTCTAGCATAAGACACCAACTCCTTAGCCTGGCATGTAAGGTCTTTCAAAGCAGGTTTAACCTACATTTTCAGATTTATTTCTCATTTTTCCCCTTTACACATTCTCCACTAAAGACAATTGTACAAGCAGTTCCCCAAACTTGACATGTTTCTCTCATCTCCATATATTCATATAAACCATCTCCCATGCCTAGAATATACTCCTTTCCCATCTCTACCGTTGAGAATCCTTTTTAATCTTCAAAGCTCAGTTCAGCAGATAATTACTGAGTGCAGTCTCATCATATGATCATAAATTTAGAGCTGGAAGCTATTTAAAATATATCTAGTTCAAATCTCTTCATTTTATAGATGAATAAGTGATACCAAGAGAGGTTATATGATGTGCCTGGAGTCACACAGCTAGTAAATATTTGAGGTTGTATTTGAACTTGGATCTTCCTGACTTCAAGTACAGCACTTTCATTATAGCACCATGTCACACAGACATACATACACATACACACACATGCACCTGTGTGTGCGTACGCATACACACATACACAACCCAACAACAGTAACAACAAAAAACAACAAAAACCTTTACTTTGAGCTGCTACTCGATTATGTAAGTACCCTTTTCTCTCCTTATATTCATCAGAGAGTTAACAATAAAGGGATCTTGGCAGTTTTCCTGTAGGAGACAGAAAGACAGGGAAGGAGGGCATTCCAGGGAAAGGAGGGAAAACAGCAGAAATGTGGAGGTATGTGAATACAGCATGTGATAGGGAGGCAGTATTGTTGGAGCATAGAATGAATAAAGGGAACTAAGATAAGTTGAGCCTGGGAAGGCCCTCACGTGTTAGGCATGGCATAATAGAAAAAGCACTGGAACTGGAACCAGTCATGTGTTTACTGTCTGAGAGCTGATACTAGAATCCACTTCCAGTATTATTTTTATTATGGTGTGATGTTCTAAGAGCTCTGATGCAGTTATCTACCCCCAAGAATAAACTGTGCAACCCATTGAATTTGACCTTAAATATTTAATCACCATTATTTAATTACCTGGCTTTATCTACAAAAAAAGGGGGAGGGGAATGGTAATATGTATACTGCTTACTTCATATAATTGCTACAGGACCAAATCTTTATAAAAGATACAATTGAGTGGGGGATAATTCTTGTGAAGACTTCACAGAGAGAGAAAATATAAAAATTAATTTTTTTATTTCTGGAATAAGCAGGGGCAATAAGAGGATGGAATGGACTTGGGATTTAACCTTGTAGGAATGTGATTACCTAACTCTCAGGAATTTGAGGCCCGGGGCAATAAGTGCCTAGGGTTGCTCATTCCCTGCTCCAGCAAGCCCCCTCCCTCTTTCCTCACTCCTCCTCTTTATCTTAGCCATATTATTGCCACATCAGCAGCTAGTTACTAAATAAGGGGATATGTTTCAGATTAGCTATACTTAATTTCCTGGTTCTTTGCCTGGCTTTTCGCCCTAGATTGTAAGCCTGCCTCCCAGCCAATAGAGCAAAGGGATAGTGGTGGGTGGGAGTTCTTTTGCAATAGGATATATGTTGGTGCTTTGCCTTTGTGAGCTGCCTCCTTCCGCTGGTCAGTCCTAGTGGAAACAATGCCTTTTTCTCTAGGGAACTGAGTAAGATATTTTCTGTTCCTCCTCGAGACACCTCTTTGTTTTATGAATTTTTATTTCATATTGGTAGGGGTCTTGTACCTCACACACAGTGTTATATTGATGTAAACTCATAATTTAGGCCCATTTTTTGCAGCTAGGTGGGCATTTTGGTCACTCCCTGTAGTATGGAGTGGACTTCTCATTTGATTTAGCCTTGAAACTGACATTGGTTTATTCAGCATGTTTATTAAGCATCTAGTAAGTTTGAAGCACTGTGTTGGCAAAAGAATGGCTTTGTGAACATCCTGACCCCACGGATTAGCTCATTCCTATTGCAGCTTTGGTTCAGTGTAAGACTTACTTTTGTCCTAAATGATGGCATGTCTTTACTGATGCAAAAACAGCTGCTTTGTCTGCCCTTAGAGGTCGCTGCATGCTTTTCTACAAATTGTTAACATGTCTTTATTTCCTTCTGGACAGCAGGAGCACATTAGGGATAAAAAATAGGGACTTCAAAGTCACTGAAATGAATGCCCTGCAGACTGACATCCATACGCCAAAGCAAAGTCAGTTTCTGTAAGCATAAGTATGTATAAGCAAAGGGCAAGAGGACAAAAATTTGAATTCTAGCAAGATTTTTATACATCGATTCAGAAAATTCATTCCAAGTTATTTGCATGATCTGTCACATCAATGTCAACTCAAGGAAAGAAGGTGGACATTTGGGAATAACCATATTTAACTGACATGGGGAGGTGAAGGACAGGATAGAGAAGTGACCACTGCAAATTTAATTCTGAGAAAGAAAAATGTGCATTCCAACTGGAACTCCACCCAGTACACAAATACAAGGGCCTTGATCAACTACCTTCCATCCAATGTCCATATCTTTAATGACTCTAGCTAATCCATGGACATCAGAAAAAGTGAAACCTTCCAACAAACTTGTCAATAAACTGGCATGAATTAAGGAAAAAGAGAATGTTGTTCCTACGTGGCGAGTCTGTACGGACGTTGAAAATTTTGTTTGAAACCAAATCCTGAACTTTATTCATGAATTTTACAGAATCTAAAGTTAAACCATCACCATTAAAGAGCATTTATCAATAAATAAATCACCAAGTATTCACCCAATAGGTAGAAGATATGGTCCTTTTCTTCAAAGGACTTAGAGTCTGGTTGGAGAGACAAGAAATTTCATATATATATATATAATATATATATGTACACATATATATACATACACACATATATATATACATACAAACCATAGCTAACACACATATACATACATACATACATAAGCTAAGCAATAACATGAGAATAATATGAGTAAATAGTATGTGCAATATATAATTTTATATTAAGAGAAGAGAGTTTTCATCAAAGGCTAAATGGAATAGGAAAGGTTCCTTGAAAGATTGTGGTTTTATTTGGACATTGAAGGACAGCAGAGTGCCATGGCACCAAAAGAGCAGGACTCGAAAGTAGGAGATTTAGACTAGAGTTTTAGTGAATCTTAGAAAATCACTTAATTGCTCAGAACCTCAATTTCCTCATCTGTAAAATGCAATTTAGGGGCAGCTAGGCGGTGCAGTGATTAGAGTGCCGGAGCCTGTAGTCAGCAAGACCTGAGTTCAAATCTGGCCTCAGACACTTACTAGCTGTATGACCCTGGACAAGTCAATTAACCCTGTTTACCTCAGTTTCTTCATCTATAAAATGAGTGGAAGAAGGAAATGATAAACTACTGTTGTATCTTCACCAAGAAAACTCGAAATGGGGTCATAAAGAGTTGGACACAACTGAGCAATAGCAACAACAAAATGCAGTTTATGTCATTTACATTGTCTCTACAACAGGGTTGTTATGAGATAAATGTTTGGTAAACTTTAAATTCTATGAAAATGTGAGCAATTATTAACACATAAGCAAAGAAAAGGTTAAGGGAAGTTAGATGATGCCATGAACAAAGCTGTTAAAACAAGACTTTGTAAAACATTGTTAGAGAATATTGAAGAGAGCAGTTTGATTGAAATGGATTATTCATGTATTTGAATAATGGGAGATAAGATGGGAACATTTAGAATGTGACTATAGTGGGCCTTGCTATGGACTTTAGACTTCCTGCATAGCAAGTCACTGAAGTTTTAGAGTTTTTCTTTTTGAACAGAAAGATAATTCACAAGATGGTCTGTTTGGATTTATATTTGAGTCCTGATTGTTTCCATTTACTTCTAAATAAGCTGTCCATGTTTTTAGTTCTGTGAACCTATGCGCTTGTCATAGAAATTATTGACTCTCCTTGGTGATGGGGAGTGCCAGATATTGAGTGCTCTAGACTACCGTGATAGTCTCCAAAATAGTTTCCCTGCTTACAGACTCTCCCCAATCTAATCCTTCTTCATCACTGCCAAATTGACTTTGATAAAGAATAGGTCAGGTAGTAGCAATCCCTTACTTAGAAAATTCAAGAACGTTACTTTCTAGGATCAAACAAAAATCCTTTTTTTTTTTTTTTTTTTGGTATTTAAAGCTCTTCACAGCTGGGCCGCCATACTTCTCTTGCTTCATTCTACAATACTACCATTCACACAGTCCATGATCCAAAGGGGCCTTCATCCCTCTTACTGTTCCCCACTAAGAATACTCCATTGCCCTGTATTCAATTCTTGGAGGGCCTTAGAAGTTACTTCTACCTCTGATTATCTCATGTCCTTCTAGGTTCAGCTCAAGTATTGATTTCTACAAGAAGTCTTTCCTGATTCCCCACCCACCACCAATCATCATGTATCAGGTTTGTATACAACCATATGCAGATATACGTGTTGCCTCTAGCTAATTTGTAGCCTCCTAGAGAACAAGAATTATTTCATTTTTGGGTTTGGATACACAAAGCCAAACATCGTGCTCAGCACCTTTTAGGCACTTAATAAATGTGTGCCATCTCTTGGTTAATTGATGGAGTGGTTTCTAGCTCAATTATGGGACAGCATAGGAGGAAGGCATAAGTCAGAGGAGTTCCCAAGGTTTACCAGGGTCCCTTGTGTCAAAAGAAAAAGCCTACCTACTGATGCATGTCAATTTACACAAAGCAGCTAATCTCAGTAATAGCTCCTTAAAATTTACATATTCATGCATTTATCATTTTAAATATTTACATATTAAATTACCTTAAAGATGTCCATTGTTGACTAACATTGCAATTTGAGATGTATTTTCTGTGACTTTACAAATAAAATGTTATACAATATTATGTTGGTTGTCAGAGGCCAAGATAACGAATTGTAAAGGCTGTCACAGAGGTTCATCAATGATTAGATTGAGCATTGGGGTAGATGACTTATCAAGTCCTCTTTGTCTAGATGAGTGGTACAAATCTTCCATAGAATGAGGGTAACCATGGCACTGACTCATTAACAAAAGCACTAAGGTACTAGACAAGTTTTTCCATCTAGATGTCTGGATTGAATAGATATTTCCTACAGTATGTAGCAACAAAATTATGTTACTTTGTACTTATTTTATTGCTATTGTAATGGTATTGGAAACCTGTGATTTAGAAGATGAACTCAACTGATGTAGAGACTTCTGCTGATGCAGGTCAACAACCTGATCTGATGCAGATCAATCAACAAGCCAGGAATGGGGAATTGGTGGTCTCAGGGCCACGTGTGGCCCTCTAGGTCCTGAAGGGCAGCCCTTTACTGAATCCAAACTTCACAGAACGAATCCATATTCATTCTGTAAAACCTGGATTCAGTCAAAGTCCATACCCAGGGACCTAGAAGGCCACATGTGACCTTGAGGCTGCAGGTTTCCCACCGCTGAATTCTTAGTGAGTTGCTTGGCATATTAAGAGGATAAATGCTTTGCACGCGGTCACACAGCTTGTATTTGTCAAAAGCAGACATGCTCCTCAACTCTAGGGATGGCTTTCTTTCCATTAAAACATACTGTATGTCTTTTTATGTTTTTGGATTTATTAACATCAATTGCAAATCACTGGGGAAATGACTACCATATCTAGAGATACAGAAAAGCAGATATGTGGCAAGGTAGAGCACTGAATCTGCAGTCAGGAAGGGCTGGATTACAAATTCACTCTCATACACTAGCCTAGACAATCACTTAACCTCTGACTCAGTTTTCTCATATGCAAAATAAGAATAATAACACCTACTTCCTAGGGTTGTTATGAGGATAGAATATTACAATATGTATAATATGTTTGTAAACCTTAAAGCACCATATAAATGCTTGCTAGCTATTATTCTCCATAATTTTGTTCATTTTCTATATGCCAACTTTTATAATCAGATATGTGGGTATCTGTATGTATCTTTATCATGTTTTCCTTAATAGAGGACAGTCTTACTTCTTATTGTTATTTTTTATCTCCCTTAATATGTAAATGCAGTAAGATGAAATGTCACTGATTGACAGTGAAATATATAGATTTTACATTGATTAAAGTATTTATTACTCCAGATTGTGATAACATAATATCTTTTACATTAAAAGGAGTGTTCCATAAAAGCTGAAGATGGGAGCTTTCTGGATTGGAACATGGGAATAAGAAGATCTAAAACAAAAGGCAAGAATATTTTTGACACATACATATTTAAAATGTGATTGAAAGTTCCTCAAGAGTTAAAAATAGTTTCACGAGCTTTTACAGCTTTTCTACCATTTATTTCCTGGGAAAAATTCAAGGGAAATGGTGTCAATGCTACAGTAGTATATGTGGTCATTTAAAAACATTTGTTTTATGCATGTAATTTTAAGCCTGATATGAATTATAAAGAATATAATTTTGTCAATTCATGAAATTCCATATATTTAGGCTTGATGGACATCTGTAGTTAACCTGTATAATACAAACTATACTTTTGACAATTTAAGTGATATGAAGAGAAACAGTCTGGTTTATAAATTTAGAGGAATCGGGTTACTTCTGGATCCCCACGAGAGGAACCCAGATGACTAAATTTGTTGTCCATTAACAGTAAAAGACTTTTCTTATCTTAACAATACATTCTTTTCCCATATGTTTATAAATGTGTGATACTGAAGTAAAAATATTTCAGCAAGCATGCTATATTGGCACTAAGACATTAATAAGGGAAGACCATCATACAATAATAGTACTCCTTTATCTAGACATCTTTTGTTTCAAATGCCATTGGGAACAAGCTTTTTGGAATCCATGAGCTTTGCCTGAGCCTGTGTAAATACACACAGAGCAAGAAATGAGTCTTGGCTCTTTGCAGTGTTTTATTATCCAGTAGTACATTCCTGGAAATATGATATTCCATAGGTCTGTGCCCTCTCTTCCTCCTTCCCTGGGGAGCTGATCATATTCAGCTAATCCTAAAATTCAATCACTGACTGAGTTTAAAGTAAAGGAATAAAAGTTATGGGTAAATTTTGTAAAATTTCCATGATATTACTATGCCTATTTGTGGAAATTTTGGAAAGAATCACATGATTCCCTGATTTTAAGGATAACAGAGTAAGTTTAATTTATAAGGAATCTTAAATGCCATATCCAGTACCAATTACCACCATTTTTCAGATGATCTTTCCAATAAGAACTTTGATTGCTGAACTCTGGGACTTGGTAGAGTGATGATCACAGAAGCTCTTGATAAAGCTTCCTTGATTCTCTAGGAGATCAGAATTGTTGCCCTAGGGACATCTTTGTCCAAATCTATATACCAGAAAGGTAGTGGAGATAGGGGACAAAAATATTTATTAACTGATCACTCAATCAAGTACAACCTGTGTTATACTACCCACCATACACAGATCGAAGTCTGTTTTGGAATTACACATTCCTTGATGACAAGTGATTATTATGGAGCCTTAGTTTCATAGCATAATAAACATAGCCTTGCCAGGAGCAGGACAGGATTTGAGATGTTTAATGAGCATCCAGGAGGAGACATTAGACAATACAAATGGCAAGAAGGTCATCATGCACACGATTCTTTGACTATCTTGCTCTTTTAGTTTGTTATTTTATAAACTGTCTTCAACCACAAATATATTACACATTAACTTAATTTCAGTATAAGCTATGATGTTTTTTTTGAAAATGCCTTACATATATTTCCATTCTTCTCTCATATGTTTGCAAACATTTTGCTATCAAATAGAATATGAACATTAGGTACCAAGATGTTCTTGGTTCTTAGGAAATGGCAATATGTAAAATTATATTTCAATCTCTCTATTACATGATGAGCATGATGAGGGTACGGCTTACAGTACACATTCTCTTTGTTCTGATGCCTATAAAAATCACATGGAAAGTCAGTAGATATAAGCCAGAATCGCCTTTTGAGTGAGATTAAAGCACTACCTTTTACATTGTTGTACTGGGTTTAAATGCTGCCACTTTTGGCATTGTAGCATGTGAAAGTGCTGCCATTAACAGCAGTATGGTGAGTCATCGTTAACCACCCACGGGCTGGTGCTGAGCAAAATTGATGCTGCCCACCGTGCTGTAACTAAAGCACTTCTTTTCACAGTGGTAATCTGAGTTAAGAGCTCATACTGCTAGAGTAGGCCAGAGTTCTACCAACATGCCATTTCCCATCGGATGGTGGGCATACCTGAAACAGTTAACCTCGCTCTGTGTTTTTAAATTCAATCTCTCTCTTAATTGTGCTCAGGGGAAAGACAACCATATGTGATAAAATGAGCATGTAGGAAGCCTGAACACAAAGGAACAGACCCAAGCTGCCTCCTGAGTGGGGACTCTGCTGAAGCACCAGCCACATTCCACAGAATGTCAGTTGCACTAACTCTTTGCATTTCAGCATTAGCTAAAGTTTTTCACCTGACTACTCTTAATGAAAAAGCTACTGACCAAAGTATTCCACTGAGTAAAATAGTTACTAAGCAGATGCTTCTGGCAAGTTAAATTAACATTCCTTTCATGGCTCTAGAATCATACTAGTTCATGTTACCTTCAGGCCAAAGAGCTTCGTGGTGTCGTTGACTTTCTGAAAGGGAAGGGACCGCTATGGGCATGTAGTCTAACTCAGAGCTGAATGAATCTCGTCTATGACAGTCCCAACATATGGCCATCCAGTCATTGATTAAAAACTTCTTCACACTAAAGCAAAAGTGATTACAAAATTCAATTTAATAATGTATTCATATACTAGGCCTTCCTCAACCCTCTTCAGGAATACTGTGCTCAGTTCTCTATGCGAGAAACTGTTAAGGTAGAAAATATTTACCCCTGTCGTCCCCCCGTCCCCCCTGCAAAAAAAAAAAAACCCAGGCAACCAGGATGAGGAAGAGCCTTGAGTCATGGTAAAAGAGGATCAATTGGATGAACTGGGCATGGTTATCCTGGTAGCTTGAAGAAGAAAAGACTCTTGGGTTAAAAAGTGGAGTTGGAAGGGGGGAGGAGGAAAATGATAGTAGGGATCAAGTATTTGAAGGATGATAATGAGGAAGAGAGATTAGGTTTGTTCTGAGGACATCAGAGGACAAAAATAAGAGTGATGGGTGGAAACCGCTTAGGTAAATTTATGCTAGCTGTCAGAGAAAACTTCCAAGCAATCAGAGCTATCCAAAAGTCGAATGGGTTACCTCAGTAAGTTAGCAACACCCTGTTCAGGCCTGTGCACAGAAATTGGATGAACATACTCGTAAGGTGCATTATAATAGGGAATCCTTATAATTATGAGTTGGAAAAGATAGCTACTGAAGTCTCCTCCAACATTCAAATTCTATTTTTTTCCTCCCATGAGAGGAGTTTAAATTTTAATGATGGGTTTGGATATATGTCTTTGGCTGAGATATAGCATGGTCGGAATACGCCAGAGAGGGAGGGTGTGAAGAGATGCCCAACAAGTAACTGGGAAGAGTGATCAAATTCATATTCTGGAGGCTCTCAGTACCATTCTCCTGAGACTCCAGGACCCACAGATTCTGGCCTTTCCTCCTTCCCCTCCCCCAGCCTCATACAACTGAGCCTCAGGCTACATGTTTCAGTGTGCCACTGACTTAGCAGCTGCTGCCTGTTAGTCCCAATTCACAAGTGCTCCTCTGTGAAACTTATGTTACTGAACTCACCATTTTTGAAACAGGAGGTAGTAGCAGGCAAGGTTGAGCAAGATATCCATTATAGACAGCTGTATCTAGCCTGCCCCTCCCTGTGAGACTCTGGTGAGTCACTGCTGCATGACAGAGCTTTTAGAGCTGTGGGATACTAGAAAGATTGCTGAGAGTTTATGGTGCTGGCTGGTAGGACAATTAATACACTGAGTGCTGATACTTTCTTGTCACTCCTTCTTTGTTCTAGGTGAAAGTAAAGGTCCAATGCATCCTGGCAGGCCTGGCTTTCCCCTCTTTAAAGAAGAAAAGGAGTTAAAGTGAGGAGAAAGTGATTTTGTCACTTTGCATAGGAAGAAACCAATAGCTAATACCACTCTAGAAACAGTGGTATTATCTATTGGTTTCTTCCTATGCAAATCAACTTATCACTTCATCTCCATTGTTCTCTGTCCTTTTATTGAAACCATGAGACAGTCACAGGGAATCTATGTTAGAGTGTTGCATATTCTCAGGTAAAAAAAATCTCAAGAAATATTCTAAAGCACTTCATAATATTGCCATATAAAGTAGATGGCCACCAGCAGACTTCACAGAGAAAGCATTTTAGGGTAGGTAACAGAAAGCTCATGCAGATTAAAATAGATGAGGTAGCACAAGACCTAAGATTGACCTCGAACTGGCAGTGTACAAGAATGAGGATGATGAGGCTAGAAAATTCAAAACCCAGGAATGAATTAAAGTAAATTCATGTAAGTTTTTGGTCTAGAACAAATGTGGTTAAAAACAAATCATGCATAATTTTAAAATGGTCTGATTTTTAATGAGGGGAAGAACACTGCTGCCTGGTAGTAACATGTTAAAAGACGGGTCTTGTTTTGCTAACACTGGAGAAGTTCTCTGTCATTAATTTTAAATGTGTTTGATAGAGAAACTATTTTTCATGGCAACCAGAGACAAAACATTAACTACCTTTTTTTTT
>CM053622.1:691430477-691464019 GCA_028646595.1 Phalanger gymnotis | reverse complement strand
TTTGAGTTAGTCTATTTTTTAAGGTGTTGTTTTCTTCAGTATATTTTTCAGTATTTTTTGGGTCTCCTTTAGCTAGTCCTTGACTTGTTTTTCATGGTTTTCTCGCATCCTTCTCATTTCTCTTCCCAGTTTTTCCTCTACTTCTCTACTTCTTGCTTTTCCAAATCCTTTTTGAGCTCTTCCATAGCCTGAGACCAGTTCATGTTTTTCTTGGAAGCTTTTGATGTAGGCTCTTTGACTGTGTTCTTCTGGCTGTATGTTTTGGTCTTCTTTGTCACCAAAGAAGGATTCCAAAGTCTGAGACTGAATCTGGGTGTGTTTTTGCTGCCTGGCCATGTTCCCAGCCAACTTACCTGACCCTTGAGTTTTTCAGCGGGGTTTGACTGCTTGTAGACTAAAGAGTTCTATGTTCTACACTTCAGGTGATGCGCCAGCTCTGCCTCACCAGCACTCCTCTTTCCCCAAGAACCCCCAACCTAGTTTGGACTTAGGTCTTCAGCAGGCTCTTCACTCCTGCTCTGATCTGCCACTTAATTCCTCCCACCAGGTGGACCTGGGGCCAGAAGCAACTGCAGCTGTAGTTCTGTAGCTGCCCCACCTCTGCTGCCCCTGGGGCGTTGGCTGAACTGCAAACTCCCTGTCTCCAGCAGCTTTTCCCACTACCCTACTCTGTTGTCTTTGGTGTTTTTGGGTTGAGAAGTCTGGTAACTGCTGCAGCTCACTGATTCAGGGTGCTAGGGCACACGCTGCACCCTACTGGTCTCGTTGGTCTGCGCTGCCCACGCTGGGCTCTGCTCCACTCAGCTCCATTCCCCTCTGCTCCCAGCTCTGTGTGGGATAGACCCTACCCAGAGACCATCCAGGCTGTCCTGGGCTAGAGCCCTGCTTCCCTATGCTATTTTGTGGGTTCTGCAGTTCTAGAATTGGTTCAGAGACATTTTTATAGGTTTTTGGAGGGACTTGGCAGGGAGCTCATGCTAGTTCCTGCTTTCCAGCCACCATCTTGGGTCCACTCCCTGTTACAAGCCTTTTAATATTTGAGGATACTAGAAAAATAAACTCACTGTGTTTTTGTTGTGTTCCCCCATGTGGTTCGCCATGATGCGACCTGTGCCTCTGTGGTCCCGTGGGTGACAGCCTCCTGAAAGGCTACTTTCATTTTTCCCCAACTTTTGTCCAAGTTATAAATCCCTAACCCCCACAATGCTACTCAGAGGCAGACACCTACTACAAAGCTAAAAATACCTCAAACAACTTCCACTTTAAAATTCTGACATGTTTCCCTTTCTTCCTTCCAGCAAGAAAAAACCTCATTGCCCAGGCCCAGTCTGGAAGAAATCTATCTGAGTGACCAGACAATATTAAATCAAACAACTCCTAGTGCCTAAGAATGAAAATGAAAAGAAAAAAAAATGAGACACATAAGAGTGCAACCTGTTTCCTGACTTGAGGCCTCCCTTCTTTAGCAGAAGCCAGAGAATCAAAAAATGGCTCATACTTACCCTTGAGGCAATCTTGATTAAAAGGCAACACGTGTCAAAATATAGGCACTAGAAAGGGATAAGTTAGGAAATGTACACTTATATTAAATATATTTTGCCTGGAAATAAACTTTGGGGGAGAGAAAGAGGAGGAAGGCAGTGCTGATTGGAATGAATGTCTATTTGCTCTTCCTGTAGAATCTCAGAATTTGGGGGACATCTAAAGTCATCTAGTCAAACTTATGCCTGAGCAGACATCCTCTTACAGAAAAAAAGATCTAATATGTATACAGCACTTTATTTTTTAAATATATTTGTATATTTCATTAAAAATTTACCTAATAAATATAAAATACATTTTTAACTTTCTCTTTTAAAAACTTGAATTTCAAATTCTCTCTCCCTCCCCCACCTTTCCACTCTTTGAGAAGGCCAACAATGTTATTGATTATACATGTGAAGTCACAGAAAACATTTCCATATTAGCCATGTTGTAAAATAAAACATAGACAAAAAATAAAACAAGAAAAATAAAGAAAATTATATATGTGTATACACGCACATGCCAATTTTCATTCAGAGTTCATCAGTTCTCTTTCTGGAGGTAAATAGCATTTTTTCATCATATTCCTTGGTGAATTGTTCCTTGTGGTTCCTTGTGAATTGTGTTAGATCCTTCTTGATCAGAGTAGCTAAGTCTTTTACAATTGATCATCCTTACAATATTGTTACAGTGTACAAGGTTTTCTGGTTCTGCTCATTTTACTTTATATCAGTTCATATATGTTTTCCCAGGCTTTTCTGAAAGCATCCTACTTGTCATTTCTTGAAGCGCATTAATTTTTCATCACAAACATATATCATAACTTGTTCAGCCATTCCTGAATTGATGTGCACACTCTTGATTTTCAGTTCTTCACCACCACAAAAAGAGCTGCTATAAATATCTTTGTACAATTGGGTCTTTTCCCTTTTGTTTGATCTTTTTGGGATACAGGCCTACTAGTGGTATTGCCAGGTCAAAAGGAATGCATGGTTTTATAGCTTTTTGAGTATAACATCAAATTGTTCTCTAGAATAACTAGAATAGTTCACAACTCCACCAACAATGCATTAGTATCCCATTTTTTCCACATTCCCTCTAGCATTTATCATTTTCCCTTTTTATCATGATAGCTCTTCCGATAGGTGTGTCTCCAAATTGCTTTAATTTGCATTTCTCTAATCAGTAGTGATTTATAGCATTTTTTTATATGACTAATGATAGTTTTGATTTCTTCTTCTGAAAATTTCCTGCCCATATCTTTTGACTATTTATCAACTGAGGAATGGCTTTTCTTTTTATAAATTAGGCTCATTTCTGTATTTATTTGAGAAATGAGGCATTTATCAGAGAAACAATGTAATTTTTTCAGTTTCCCGTTTTCTTTCTAATTTTGGCTGCATTAGTTTCATTTGTGCAAAAACTTTTTAATTTCATGTAATCAGAATTATCTATTTTACTTCCCATAATCTCCTCTACATCTTGTTTGGTCATAAACTCTTACCATGTCCATAGATCTGACAAGTACATTTTCTCATTCTCCTCTAATTTACTTATGATATTGTCATTAATGTCTAAATCATTTATCCGTTTGACCTTAACCTGATATGTGGTGTGAGACTTTGGTCTATCCCTTTTGTTATTTAATTGTTTTTTGGTCATGTCCAACTCTTCATGACTCCATTTGGGGTTTTCTTGGCAAAAATACTGGAGTGGTCTGCCATTTCCTTCTCTAGATCATTCCTCCAGATGAGGAAACCGAGGTAAACAGGGTCAAGTTATTTGCTCAGGGTCACACAGTTTGTAAGTGTCTGAGGCCAAATTTGTGCTCAGGGAGATGAGTCTTCCTGACTCCAGGTCTGGAGCCCTATCAGCTGTACCACCTAGCTGCCCCTAGTTTCCACGCCTCATTTCTACCAACCTGCTTTGTAGTTTTCCCAACGGTTTCTGTCAAATGTTGAGTTCTCATCCCCAAAAGCTTAGATATTTGGTTTTTATCAATAATACTTATGGTCATTTATTATTGTGTGTATGTAATCTATTCAACTAATATACCATTCTATTTCTTAGCCAGTACCAGTTAGTTTTCCTGATTATTTCTTTGGAGTATAATTTGAAATCTGGAACTACTAGGCTATCTTCATTCATATGTTTTTTCCTCCACTGAATCCAATTTCGTTTTCTAGAAACAGTGGTTCTTAGCACCTTCTGCTGTTTTATTGCTGTCACTAAAGTAGCAAAAGGGGGCACAAATACCAAATGCTATTTTCTATTTTTCTTTGTGTCACAATTTGCTACGGCCTAATAATTTATCACCAAGTAGGAATACACCACTGTTGAGCTTCTCTGTACTCTGGTAGGCTGGTTCTTGGAAGCAAGACATAATCTGTAACCAGACTGAACCTAACCCCTCTTTCTAGCAAGCTAGACACTTCTAGTACTTGTATTTCACTTGCATAGTCCTTGAGAACATAGTCATATCCATGCCATAGAATGAGGCAGCAAATAGTTTATCATCTACCCTCTCTCCTTCCCTCACATTTCAAAACTAAATGTCCTTTGAAAAGACCGCGTATTGCTTTTAAATCTGCTTCAGTGGCCAATCAGAACAGGTCCTGTATCAATCAATCTTCTCTTAGTTGGGGTGATATTTGCCCCAACAAAAAGATTATTGATTGTCTATTTCCAAACCGTAACTACTACACTACATTCTCATCATACTTTTTATTCTCCTTCCACTAGAATTCAGATTCTGTCCCTGCATCCCTGGACTCTGATAGGTGAGTTTTTATCTTACCTTTCCCAGAACAAGGGCCCATAGCCATGCCCAAACCAGGAACATGCCCCAACCTTGCCACTTCCCTCCCTCATCCTAATTTCTGTCTCTCCTAAATGTGTCATCTTTCCACATTAAATTCATTGAGGAAAAAAGATGGTCTTATTCATTTGTATTTATATTCTGAGCATTTAGCATAGTGCTTGACAAATAGTAAGCACTTGATAAAGCTCTTTGTTTATTCATTCATTTGGATGCAGTCTTCATTTGCAACAAACGTATATGACTCTGCCTTTAGATAATTCATTTTTTTCTTCTGTGCTTGGTTTAAAAACTGTATATTCATTTTCAGACACTAAGAGAAAGGGAAAAACTAACCAAAACAGGAGTATATCTTTAGTCTTCAACATGGCTTTTTATACACTCAATATCTTCACCCCACAGCCTTTATCTTATTCCATGAGCTCCTTCACCCCTCTCCACTTAAACACTAGCTATAATTCCATTCCTCTGCAAATGTCTCTCAAAGAAGTAGACTGTGCTTGAGCCCCAGGCAACATCACCTGTCTTAGAAAATCCGATTCTTTGTTTCTACAAAGTGTGAGTAGCAGTACCTTATGAAAAGTTAGGCAGGATAGAGTAGTGGAGAAGGGCATTAGATTTGGAATTAAAAGACCTGAGCTTAAATGTAATAACTGCTACATACTATCTATGTGGCCTTGTACAAGTCACTTAAACTTCCTCAGTTTCTTCATCTTTAGAATGATAGATTTGGACTAAAGGACTTATAAAATTCCTTCTACCTCTTATTCTAGAAGCATTATGATCAGTAACCTTTAACTGACCCAATAGAAAGCAGGCTGTTTGGCAAAATACTCATATAACCAGATCCCCACCCCAATTCAATCATTATCTCTACATAGTCATGAAAAGGTTCAAATCTACTTCTTTGCCAACATTTTGATTGCTATTGGAAGATAAATTTGCCTGGCAATATCATTGAGCAGAAGGAATTTAGATTGGGAGCCACTGCTTGAAAAGACAATGTATATGTCCTTTTAGAACTAAGGCCAATTAAATGCTATACTTTTAGGATTTCTCTGTTCCAAAGAAAGCACACTAATGGGTACAAAAATGCTTATTTTTATTTGGATATATTTCACATACTACTCAGAAGAAAAAAAGTACAGAAGCTAAAATGTCAAAATTACATTGGTTGAATCTGAAATGAAGACTTTACTATTCAGCTTAGGAAATGTTCACCATTGGAGATGATGTAAATAGTTTGATTAAGAATTTGTCAAACACCCTGCCTAGAATGTATGAATTGCTCACATGCTAGAAAGATTAAGATAGACATAAAACAATGTTGTTTGGGAGTATTTAAATGTCTTGATTGAATGAACTGGCAAATACTATTAGTGTAGAAATGGAGAGGGAATAATCTAAACAAGTTGGAAGCTTGTGTGGGAAAGGCATGATGTAGGAGATTAATCAATCAAGTATTTGTCAAGCACTTAGTCTATAGCTAGCATTCTCATCAATGCTTAAAGGTTCAAAAGAAGTAGGATCACGCAGTTCTATTACTGAAATATGAAAGAAGTTGTAAAAATAATCTATTCACACCATGTGGGAAACATGACTACTCTATAACATCCCTGGAAACAAGCTGCCGCTTGAAGACCTTCAGGAACAAGAGATTTACTACCTTATAAGGAAGCCCATTCCTTTTTGTTTTGGTTTTTTTTTAACATTTCTATTTTTTTGTACACCAAACCAAAATTTGACTCTGTAATTTGTACCCATTGACCCTATTTACTTCTTCTGGAACCAATGAAGTCAAGTCTAATCCTTCCTTTAAATGACAAGCCTTTCCATATTCAATAACACATATATTCTTCTGAGTGGCAACTAGGTAGTACAGTCAGGAAGACTCGTCTTTTTGAGTTCAAATCTGCCCACAGATACTTATTAGCTTTGTGACCCTTGACAAGTCACTTAACCACTTTTTGCCCCAATTTCCTCATCTGTAAAATGAGCTGAAGTACGACAAAGCAAACTGCTCCAGTATTTTTGCCAAGCAAACCACAAATGAGGTCACAGAGAGTTGAACACGATTGAAAAATGACTGAAAAAAATATCGATTCCTCTGAAGCCTTTTCTGCTTTAGGCAAAACTCCTCCCGTTCTTCCGAACAACCTCAGAGTCACTTTCCTATCCTACTGAATCTCCTCTGAATCTTTTCCACTCTTAAGAGGCTCCTAGTATCTTAATTATTGATTTCAACAACCAATACTTATTAAGCACCTATTATGACTGACACCTCCTTTTCTTATAATCTTTTGTGAAGGAATCCATTAAACCCATTACCCTCAACTCTGGGCAGTACAATAGGTCACAGGAAAGGGATACTGTGGAGAGTCCATTGGACTAAGAAGGTAGATTTCCATTGCTAATAGGCAGGACGTTTTCAAATCAAAATCAGCTTGTCTCTTAGAAAGGGAGTAAAATTCCTAAAGTGACCATAAAATCTGATATTGAATTTGGCATGCAAAAGCTTAAATTTTGCCTTCAACCCTTAGAGGAGCTAAGTATTGGGGGCAGAGGAGGGAATAAGCATTTATTTAGAACCTACTGTGCTAAGGGTACTGTACCAAGTCTAATCCTGTGAGGCAGGTACTATTATTATCCTCATTTAACAGTTGAGGAAACTGAGGCAAAGAAAGACTTCCCCAAGGTCACACAGCTGGTAATTACCTAAGGTTGGATTTAAACACAGATCTTCTTAACTTGAGTCCCAGGGCTCTCTCTACTGTGGCACCAGAGGGATTAGGTCAGAGGGATACTAGCAAGGGAAAAAGTGATTTTTGTCAGTCCCTTTGTATGTGCCCTAACTAAACTGGAGAGGAGAAAGTTGCTGCTTGACTAGAATACCATTTTTTTTATTTCCTAGCTTCCTAACAGGTCACATCTCATCTACATCACCCTTCCTTTTCTTTTGCCCCCATGGCCTTCTGTCAAATAAGCTCAAGTTTAAAACTATTGATTTATTCCTGTTAATTTTAATCTTTTTAGATTATTCTTATTACTTGTGGCCTGTCATATCTTTTTTGGATCCTGATTCTATCATCAATGTGTTGGCTTTTGCCTCCCCCTACTCCTCCCCCTAATATTTTGTTATTGATTGATTCCCTCTTTCGCTCTCAACATTCAACCCACAACAAATCATTAGCCTACTTCTCTTCCAAGGAAAGAGATCTAAAGAATGGAGGAGAGATCAGTCACTATCTCAATAACGCCCCTTAGTGCCAAAATATAGTGGTTTTTTTCTTATCTGTATTTTATACCAGAAACAGATATCTTGGGCAAGTTTTTTGGGAAACAAACACAAAGACCAAAGATGAAAATGTCTCTTTCTAATTAAATGTTCCTTCTGTTCCCAGCCTTGTTACAATGTTATTCATTTGTCGTGCCACCAGAATAAAAAATCCCCTAATGTACTTTAGTCACTCAGAGCTGTGTTCAGTCCAGGGCCTGCGGTCCTCTGCTGGAAGCATTGCCAATAAATGGCCTCCAGCTGTTTAGGCTCTTATGTGCCTTGGCAGCCTCAGTATTTCACTGACTCTTCCTTGCAAACCCCTGCCTTTGCTGCCTACTTCCTCTAGGTATCAAGTCTTTAATTAGGTGCCTTCCCCAGCACCTTAGTTAACACCCTTATCTAAGACTGCCTTCTGTTAGACACACTAAGGCCCAGGGACAAGTATCTTATTCCACTGCCTCTTTGCCATCCCCTATCCATTTGATCTTTTTTTTCTTTTAAGTCAGAATAGAAAGAAATAGAATAGACATTTAAGGCTCCCTTTCCAATAGTGAACCTGGGCCAAATCTGACATTTTCTCCTCCTCCACTTCTACAATGGCCAGTTGCCTTCAGCAAACTGGCTCATCCCTCTTAGAAGTTAATCTGAATTTGACATCTCCTTTTTCACCTCTAGCCTTCCACTTTTAGTATTATCCCAGCTGATATCCATTCCCTTTCTGGCTGAGAAAATTTTTTCATATCTAAAGAAGTTAAAGAGATTAAAATAAAAAAGAGAAAAAAACAAATCTTGTTTTTATATCTAGTTGCTAACCAGTTTATGGATTATTTGAGATAAGAGAAACACACTGATTGTGAAATAGTAATAAGTGGCAATTGATACTTGGTTTCATAGACTACTAATCATAGTTCTGGGATTTAAGCAAATTCATAAAAAAGTGCTATTAGCTCAAGGACAATTTTCTTATGAGCACTTCATATGAAAAATGAAACCAAAGTGTTTCTCAAATTTCTCATACTATTGATTTATATATTTGATTGAATGTCTTTTTACCAAAATCTTCCAGAAACAATTCCAAAATCCAGGAAGCTTGAGTTAAACCTGAGATAGTAAAGGATCATCGATTTAGAGCGGAAATGAATGAATAAATGAAAAACATGCATTAAGTCCTTATGTGTCAAGTAATGTTTCAGGCACTGGGAATATAATTACAAAAAGCAAGTCACTTATATTCTAGAAGCTGGAGATAACACATAGAAGGAAGTGGAGGCCAAAGAAAGGTATATTGCTTTGTGAAGACACAGGATTGCTGACTAGAATCATAGGGGAGTCAGCTGACATTACCTTTTCAAAAGCAAACTGTAGTATAGATTATGACTACTATTCCCAGAGCAAGCAGTAGAAAGTAGAGGTAAAAAGGAGAAAGGATATTGGCATAATCATAGCCTGTGGCTGGGTGGGACATAAAGCACAGCCCAGAGTTTGGTTAGGTCAGATATAGCAGGTGAGGTAAGCTTACATGGAACAACAGGGGATTAGGGTAGAAAGGATGTTAGAAATTGTCTATTGTAACCCCTCATTTTACAAATGAGGAAACTAAGTCCTAGAGAGATGAAATTGCTTGCCCATGGTTTCTTTAATCAGCCAACCAACCAATGTGCAATGAAGTACCTACCTTGTGCGAGGCACTGGAAATAAAATGACAAATAATAAGCCATTCTTAATTTCAAAGAGCTTACATTTTGTTTGAGTAGAAAATATGTAAGTATATAAGTACATGTATAAAAAACAGATTAATACAAGGTAGTTTGAGGATACAAACAGTTCAGGGCGGGGGAAGGGGCAGATGAGGAAAGGCTTCTCCTAGAAGATGGTGTTTGAGCAGCTCTCTTAAAGCATATGAAGGATTCTATAAGGTCAGGAGGGAGTGCATCCAGACATTAAAAGCATGGAGACAGAAGATAAAGTACTGAGTGAGAAGCAAAGCAGTCTGTTTGGTGAGCTGTGGGATTCAGGAAGGTGAATAATGCAGAATGAGACTGAAAAAATCATTTGGGGACAGATTGGGAAGATTTTTAATAGCTTATATTTTTTATGCTGGAGGTAAATAGGGAAGAAGCCACTTGAGTTTATTAAATAGAAGACTTTACTGTACTAAGGTAATGTCCTAGGGTACCGCACTAAGGAAGACCACTTTGGTGGCTATGTGGAAGATGGGTCAGAATGGGGAGAGACCAATTAGGAGGCCACTGACATAGTCACCAAGAGGTGATAAGAAACTGAGTTAATGTGGTAGCTGTAATGAATAGAAATAAGGAGCCAGATGAGAAAGATATTGCCAAGGTAGAAATAGCAAGATTTAGCAACTGATTGAATACTGAAGAGTGGTGAGGAAGAACGAGGTACTGAGGCTAATGTTGAAGATACAGTCTTAGGAGGCTAGAAGGTTCATGGTGCCCTAGACAGAAATAGGGAAGTTTGGTAGAGGGGAGTGCTTTAGGGAAAGATAGTAAGTTCTGGGCCTGTAAAGTGTGAGATGTATCTAGGACATCCACTTTGAAATGTCTAATCATCAAATGGTGATTAATAATAATCAGTTGGTAGACTGGAGCTAAGAAGAAAGACTAGGGCTAGATATAGACATCATAGAGATGGTAATTACAGCCATATGAGATGATGAGACAATAGAGAGAGACTGAAAGACACACACACAGACAGAGAGATGGAGACAGAGAGAGACAAAGAGACAGAGAGAGAGAAAGACAGAGAAACACAGAGAGACAGAGAGACAGACAGAGACAGAGATATAGAGACAGGGATGGAGACAGAGTAGACAAAATAATGAAATTACTAAATGTGAGAGTTGGAAGACACCTTGGCAGCCATTTAGTCCAGCCCATACATGAATAAGTCCACCAGTTAACAGATCACAGCTTTGCGGTATAGTCACAATTGTGTATAGTATGGATGATGAGTAAGTGAAGGGACTGAAAAGGCACAGTCAGACAGAAGGATTAGTTTCATAAAAATGTAGAAAGGAGAAAGTATCCAGAAAGGGAAGGTAGTCACCATTACCAAATAAAGCAATGAGGTCAAGAAAGATAAGAATAGCAAAAAGGCCATCTGCTTTCGCAATTAATAGATAGGTTCCCTGATAGCTCTAGAGAGAACAGTTTCAGTTGAATGAAGCTGAAAACCAGATCACAAAAAGTTGAGGAGTAAGGAAGAGGACATGAAGTAGAGGTAATGAGTATATACTAAATTGAGGAGCGTGGCTGAGAAAGAGAGGAGAGATATTGGGTGATAGCTAGCTTGAGGAGATGGTAGTAAGTGGCAGATCCAATATTTTGATCTAAGAAAATCCTTGTCTCCTCATGCCATTTGACAGAAGTGGAGTAGTAAAAAAGAACATCTTCTCTAGAGTTAGAGGACCTGGGTGCAAGTCTTTTCCTTTTATACATGCAAACAATCTTGTGATCTCCTTGAGTTGAAGCCTCCTCATCTATAAGATGAGCTCTATATCTACAATTCTGTAATCCTGTGAATTATCCAGTTGCTTTGAGTGAATGCAGTAGCCCTAATGCTCTAGGTTGAGGCTTATTGGGGTTTTATATGTATGTGAAATTCCTATTATTGACTTCTTTGTTGTTCTCACTCTGAATCTCTAATCCCATGAAAACAAAAAGTCATTTCCTCCAAGATAAGAGCAGGAGTCAGGAGACATTGGAAGGTAGTGTTGCCTAGTGGAAAGAATGCTGAGTTTGGGGTCAGAGAACCTAGATTTAAAAGGCCTCTGATGCTTGCTGCCTGTGGGTTCTTGGGCAAGTCACTTAGCCTTCTTGGGCCTTAGTTCCCTTATCTGCTAAATGAGGGGGTTTGGCCTACATAGGCTTTGAGGTGCCGTCAAGCTCTACATCCAAGCTCCCTTGAATTTTTGAATCACCTACTTGGTGTGTTTTGCAGTGGTGGGTTTTTGTTATTATTGCTTTTTGAAAGAGAGAGAGAGAGAGAGAGAGAGAGAGAGAGAGAGAGAGAGACAGACAGACAGAGACAGAGAGACAGAGAGAGACAGAGACAGTGTGTGTGTGTGTGTGTGTGTGTGGTGTGGCCTTATGTTCGAATTACAGTTACTAAAGTTTGTGTTTGTACATGAAATTCTTATTTACTTCTTTGTCTTCCTTTACCTGTCTTGGTCCTTAATCCCCACCAAACCCCATGAATTGTAAAGTTTGATAAACATCAATCACCACACAGAATAGAACACGGGTTTTTAAAGCTACTCTTCTCTCGTTCTATTTAATATACAAACTAAGGGCAAAGTTAAATCGGAGTCAGCTTTGACTCTCCTGGCAAGGGCAGCAATAGGACAGTCATCACCTAGAGTAAAACGCTATGGAAATATGAGAAAAGTCTAGAGTGTGACTGTAACATAATATTGGTGAGATTAGCATTTTAACTAATGTTTATTCAACATTATGAAAGGTCTTATATATTGAGATTCATTTCTAAATCATGAAAAGCTCTCTTTTTTAAACTAAACTCAGAAAAAAATAAAAAAGTAGGCTATTTGTGCATGACCAGACCCATCGCTTTCTGGTCAATTAGGTTTGTTGTTACTGAGCTAAAAAAGCTGAGGAGTAATTGATTGGATGGCTCCCAAAATTGATCATATTCAACTTAAGACAGGTGAAATAACTGTACTGTGGCTGGGTAGTGATCTGATTGACTGTTTGCTGATCAGCTATTATTTTGACCAGAGAACAGTTCATTCAGCAGCACATATAGTGAGCTATGACTTTGGTATCCATCGGTTTTAAAGAGTAGAAGCCATCATAACTTAAATGAAAAGCAAAACCGCCCACTATTTCAGTTAAAAGAAAACATACATTATTACTAGCCAATGCTTATCCATTTTAGTGATGGAGAATAACAACCCATTTAAAGAATATTCATTGTTCCACCAGCCTTTTCTAAGCCTCAATAATTTGTCTTTAACCATTGTTTGAAGGCCACAGTGTATGTAGTAATACATACATTTATGGCTTAATACTGCTCCCCAATGTGCAAGTCACAATTCTATTACACTGACTATTGGAGATTAAGCTTTCATAATTTTAAAATGTGCCCACTTTGTGTTTTGTAAAATGCATCAGCTTCCTCTAAGTGATTTTTATGGCCTATTAATTACTTCCTATTACCAGAAAAATGGAAAGGTTATCTTTAAAAAAAAGGTAATAACAATAAGCAGATAATCAAAAATAACTCTTGGATTTTAATTTGGGAGAAAACACAAAATGACCCTCCCCTGTAAGAGGAAACCATCAGCTAAGAATTAGTGACTTTTAGGTAAATGAACAATTCCTCCTAGAGATGACACTAAGAACTAGTTTTCCTGGGCCAAGTAGCTGAGTGGTTCAGTGGATAAAGTGTTGCACTTGGAGTCAGTAAAATACAAGTTCAAATCCTGCATCAGATACCTATTAGTTATGTAACTCTAGAAAACTACCTTATAGTCACCATGCCCATGTCTGTAAAATGGGTATAATGATAGCACCTACCTCCCAGGGTATTTTGTTGTGAAGATCAAATGAATTAACATACCTAACATGCTTCACAAACATAAAAGTGAGATATAAATATTAGTTATTGTTATTATTATGGATTAAAATCCATTTTCATTTTGTTTCTACTTCCTTCTATAAACATCTCCCAATTAACTAGTCCTCTGAATTTACAGGAGCAAGACAGTGGACAGAAGAACCTGATTTCAAGTCCTGCCTTTGACCTTATCTCACTGTATAATCACTGGGAAACCTTTTACCCTTTCAGTACCCCCAGGCAACTCTGACTACAAGATATTGATGAGTTACTGATCTGTCTTGGCAGAGGGAGTTTTCATAATGAAAAACACACTACACTTAGGAATCTAATTTTCCATTGTGCTATTGGACCAGTGCTAAAATAGAGCTAGCTACAAATATGCCATATAATTATATCCATCTTTGGGATCATTGAATGCCAGAATTAGAAGAAATTCTAAGAGATTAATCAACAATTTATGAGACAGCAGTCCTGGAGTAAGAAAGATCTGAGTTCAGATCTGGCCATAGGTACCGACTTGTTGTTTGACCCACAGCAAGCCATTTAATCCCTATTTGCCTCAATTTCTCATCTGTAAAATGAAGACAGAGTATGTACATTTTTTTTAGAAAAATGCATACTTTACATGTAAGTATCTCTCTGATTTAGCTAAGAAGGAAGGAAAAAGAAGCTAGGATTGAGTGGTAACTAATTTTTGCTTCCACAGACTATGACAGCTTTTTTGCTCAGTACAGATTTTTCTATACATAATACAGTATTTAGATCTCAAAGAATTCTATTTCTAAAATGCAGGTGTTTCACAAGTATCCTCAGAGAGTTTTGCTGACCAAGGGATAATGAACATGGACACAAGTTCCATTAGTCAAGTAGTAGAATAAAAACTCTAACATCAACCTTCAGGATCAGATGTAAGGTTCCAAAGATGCTCTAAGCAGCAGCAAGTCAGAATGAATTATGCAGCAGCTTGGGGTGACCTCCTGGTGATACAGGCTTAAAGCAGAAAGCAAAAGCTCTTGCGACTCATTGATAGTGACTTTACAAAGAGCGAACACCATGCACAGCCAGCACTGACCTGTCGGTTAAGTGGCCAACCTACAGTCAAGGGAGCTCCATTCATTCGTGGAACCATGCTTAAGTGACTGATGAGGGTTTCTTGTTGATTAGACTCAGAAAGTTCTAAGTGAGGAGATGAAGCTACTATACCTGTATAGAGGCACACTAAGGCATATTTATTTGTTTATCTTCTAAAGAAATACAAATCTTTTTAATACAATAAAATCTCAAGTTTGGGAATTTAAATAGAATATATCTGTACATATTCATGTATGGGGAGGGGGTAGTGAGGAAGGAAAGGAGAAAAGCAGTTGGCATTGGAATTAAGGAAGAATTGGGTTCCTATCTGACCTTCATACTGTTCATTCCCCATACCCCCTTTTGATATACACTGGATAAGTGACCCCGTGGGATAATCAGGTAACTCTACCACTCTAAGAAACTTTAAGGCTGACAATAAGTTGCAGAAAGTAAGGGACCAAGCATTTACTAAGCATTTATTATACCCAATCACTGTGATAAGTACTTTACAAATATTATTTCATTTGATTCTCACAACAACGTGGGGAGATAGGTCCTATTATTGTCTCCATTTTGCAGTTGAGGAAACTGAGACATACGGAGGTTAAATGACTGACTGAGGGTCTCTCAGTTAGTAAGTAACTAAGGCTGATTTTGAACACAGGTCTCCTGGAATACAGGGCCCACATCTCTACCCCTAATACTACCTAGCTGCCTCTAGGGATGTAGATCTACAATGTTAGAAGAATTTCCATTACTGGAGTGATCTATACCAATGAAATCATAGTCTAGACAAAATTTGAAATATGTGCATTTAAAACATCTAAATCTGTAATATAATTTTATAATTAAAACTAAAATGTTATTTATATATGCATATGTATGTCTATCCATTTATTTACTTATTTGCTTTCTTACTTGGACTCAGGGGTTCCTGATTCTAAAGTCAGCCAGCTAGCTAGCTAGCTAGGTAGATAGACATAGATACAGATATATGCATACACACATAGATATATACACATATACATATATACATTTGCATATATACACATAAATACATATATACATATATATAGCTGCCTTTAGAATTATGAAGATAGATAGACAGATAGGTAGAAAAACATATAGCTATATATAGATATTCTCTACAGTTTGTTTACCTTTGGTCTTTCTGGAACCTTAGGCACTTTCTATGTGCCAGCCATGCACCATAAACATACAGTCAGAATAGTCCATTCAAACGAAAACAGAAGGAAAGGAATGTCTCCAAGGCTGGATTTATTCTGGGCTACTGATTCACTATGAGTCCTCTGATGATTGCAGTTATTTGGTTACACTGCCTAAACAATAAGAGTGAATTATTCAAAGGCACAATTACAGAAATATTTTTTAATTACTTAGGTCTACAAATAAGCTGTCCTCTAAACTTTTACACTGACTTAACTGTAATTTCCAAGGCAACCTTCTTATAGACAGTAACCGATGATACCAAGAGTCTCTTGACTGCCAAATATAATGACCTGCTCCTAATCACAACTTCTCTGAAACTCAATTGCCTTCTCCTATCTAAATTTTCTTGACATTGATCTCTCCTGGTTCTTCTCCTATGTCTGGCCTGACTTAGTCTCATGCTTGCTTTTCATCCAAGTCAGCTCACTAAAGATAGGTGTACCCCAAGGTTCCATTCTGGCTCCTCCTCTCTTTGTCAATTTTTACTTGCTTACTTGGTGATCTCATCAGTTTCTATGGGTCTGAATTATCATCTCTATGCAGATGAATACCAGATCTACGAATCTAGTCCAAGTCTCTCTGAAGTCACACATCTCTAAATGCCTCTTGGATATCTCAAGCTGGATGCATCTCAAACTCAATGTATCTCTCCCTTTTCTCTCCCTTCAGTCTCTTCCAAAATTTCCTATCACTGGTGAGGGCACCAATATCCTGCCAGTCTCCCAGGCTCACTACATCTGTGTAATCTTTACTGCTTATTCTCAACCCCATGTATCCAATCCATTGCCAAGTTTTATCTTTTCTACTTTTACATCTCTTGTTTACATCTACTTTCCCCACCCCCCTCATAGAGCCACAAATAGAGTATAAGCTCTCATCACCTCTCTCCTGGACTATTGCAATAGCTTTCTAATGAGTCTTCCTGCCTCAAGTCTCTCCCTGCTTCTAGTTCTAATCCATTCTATATTCAGAGTCTGATGAAATTTTCCCAAAGTATATACCTAACCATGTTACTTCTCAATGAGCTCCCATGACTTCTTTTTACCTCTAGTATTAATAATAATGATGATGATGATAATGACAACAACTATATTGCCCGGCTTTGTACTAAGTACTTTATAGTTGTTATCTCACTTGATCCTCACAACAACCATGTGAGGTAGATGCTATTACTATCCTCATTTTACATATGAAAAAACTGAGGCAAACAGAGGCTAAGTTACTTGCCTAGTAACTAAGAAATGTCTTAGGTCAGATTTGAACTCAGGTCTTCCAGAATCTAGGCCTGATACTTTATCCACTGAACCACCTAGCTGCCCAAAAAGCAGTCCTCTGTTTAACCTTTAAAGTTTTTTTTTAACCTGGCTCTTTCACATCTTTCCAGTGTTTTTCCATGCACATGCCATGCACCTACATGGATTTAGTTATAGTTCCTCCAAAACATCATTTCATCTCTCAACTTAGTGGATTTTCACTGGATGCCCCCCATATTTGGAAAGCTCACCTCTGCCTCTTCGTTACCCGACTTCCTTCAAAACCTAGCTCAAGTCTCACTTTCTATTACAATTCTTTATCTGCTCTCCCCAGCAGCTGACTTCCCTTTTTAGATTACGTTGATCTATTCTGTATATGTCTTTAACTAGTTATTTACATCTTTCTTCATTATTATAACATAAGGTCCTTCAAGACAGGGATTGTTTCTTTATCTTTATTTGTATTTCCAGCACTTAGCACAATGCCTGGGCACATAGTAAGCCCTGAATCATTCACATGTCCCTATCATTCACTCTTATTCCGCAACAATTTATTAACCATTGTGCAATGATGAGAAAACAAAGAAATGAAGATATGGTCTCTGATGTCATGGTGTTTAAAATCTAGTGGTTGCTGAATCCTAAAGAAATAATCCTCTTACTGCTCTTTATACCTTTAGTTTAATTACATGGACCATTTTATACATAGTAAAAGTAGAGAGTTGCCTACGTAGTATAATAAGGGAGATGCCAAAAAAAGTTCTGCTCCCCTAACATCTTGTGATTTATACTATCAGAGATATGGTTTAGTAAACTTCTTTTTGAGAATGCTTTCCTCCTACTAGCTTGCTAAGATAACTTGCCCTAGGAGAATAGGAGCTATACTAAGGTTGGGATGAGAAAGAAAAGGTAAGATTGAAACATGGATCCTGATTTATAAACCTGTAATCCTTGCTACTGAGGAGGATGAGGCTCGCTGATCACTTGAGCTCAGAAGTTCTGAGCAACAATAGGGCTAAAAGCCCATAAGGCAAGACCTAAGTCTGACACAAATTCCTGAGATGGTGAATACCAGGCTGCCTTAGGAGAAAAGAACTGGCCCAGGCTGTTCAAAGCATCAATGTCTATCAGTGTGATTTTCCTGAGTGCCCACTGTACCTCCAGTGAGAGTTGGAGAGACCCAATCCCCTGTCCTACAAAAAATCAAACAAAGCCATGGGGTAATGCCCTAGAAGGCTAAGGACAGATCACATTGTTGCCTTCAGGTACACTGAGAAGGAAACAACATACAACTTGTCACGAAATACCTGTTGTCAGAATAAAAGGGGAAATAAGAGATGGGATAGGTTTTATAAAGGGAAGTGGGGAGATTGTGATACAAAATTTGCCTCCTTAGGAATCACAGTATTTCAGAGCTTGATGGTATATCTTTGTAATCCCTTAGAATGATGCCAATGTTGTACAGTGCAGACACTGAGTCCTATAAAGTTTGAGTGTTTTCCACACTATTTATTAGATAGTGGCAGAGTTGGGAAAAGGCTTTCCCTAGCTTTCAGCCCATTGTCCTAAAACATCACAGTGCTGCCTTATCATACAGCATCTTCTTTTTAAAAGCTCTGAATTTCCTCTAACAATTTTCAGTTTAATAAAATACAAGCAAGCTAATCCCTAATTTTCATTAGTCCTTTTCCTGATTTGTTTTGGAATCAAAATACGTGGCCTCTGCTTGTTTTCGCAGTTGAATTAGGATTCGTAAAATCAGCTGAAAAGATATCGGCACAACGTAAAATCATAGCTTATCAGAACTGGACGGGACCTCAGAGTTCATCTAGTCCAATATCATTTTACAGATGAAGAGAACGCTATGAAGAATTATCCAAGATCTCAGTGGTAACAAGTGGTAAAGTCAGAACTGCAGGCCAGGTTTCTTGAGAAGTCACATGGTACAAGAGAAAAAAACAAAACAGGGTCCAAAATCTTTGGGTTGGGTTCACATCCTTCTTCAAATGCTTCTCTACCTGTATGGCCTTGGACAAATCACTTAACCAATTGGTGCCTCAGCTTTCTCGTCTGCAAAATGAGGAGAATGGATCAAATAGTTCCTTCTAGCTCTATATTTATTATCCTTTGAGTTTCCACTCTATACTCTTTCCACTGTCTTATTATCACTGATCATAATGTAGCTTGTTGTGTCAGGCACACCCCTGGTTAGATATTTTAAAAAGTCAAGACTTTGCCAGTTAGAGATTCATAATGCAAAGCAGTTCCCCTGAAATGGCCGAGGAAGTAAAAGAAATGTGCAGATAACTTAGACACAAATATAAATTGAAAGTAGGAAGCAAAATATGGCAAAAGACCACTATAAAAGGCTGTATAGTGACACTGTGCTCTCATGTTGTATGCCCCTGATCTACACTGATATGTATTTCATCTGTCTCCATCACTGCAATAGTCTATATCAACTTAAAACAAGCATCAGCTTAAAATAAATGAATAAATAACAACTTACAACTTAAAGACAATCATATAAGGATCATAGTATATAAATATATATAATAAATATATCACAGAAATAAATGATAACATGTAATCCGCTTAAACAAACATGAATAGATATCAACTTAAAATAAATATACAGCAACTTAAAATAAAATTTGCTGCTAATAGTTTTCATTAACACAACATAATCACGGCGTTTTTTTTTTCTGATACAGACACAGAAATGTTAAAGAATTTTTAAAAAACAGAAGATCAGAAAAAAAGAATTGTCTTTATTCAAAGATTTTATAGCAGTATTATTTTAATTGGAAAAAAATTAAAATCCACCTAGATGTCCAAAAATAGGATAATGGTCGAATAAACTGTGGGAATTTAATATAATAGAATGGTGTAATTTAATCAAGAGAAATATGAAGAACATAGACAAAGACCCTTATGAAATCATGCAAACAAACAAAAACCAAATAGGAGACCGGAATACATACAAAGAAGGACACTCTCAGAGGACCATGGAAGTTTAGGGGAAATCACAAAATCTTAGGATATTTTATACACTGAAATAAATTACTTTAACAACAAATAAGTACAAAACCCATTTAACAAGCCTAATGATGCTTAATAAATTTCTAAAATCTTTTAAAAGAAAAAAAAATCATCAAGATATATTGCAAGGTACCATGATTGAACTACATTTTAGGTTTAATCAGAATTGTTCATGCTCAAAGGCCTGACAATATTAGGCCTAAAATTATTTCTAAACCAGTAGTAGAATCACAGAATTTGAGGGTTGAAAGGGACCTCAATGAACATCTAGTTCAACCTTTACCTGAAAGGAGTCTTTACTGCAACACACCTGGAAAATAGTCATCCAATCTCTGTTTAAAGACATCCAAATAGGGAATATCCACCACCTGTCTCAAGGAAGTTCATTCCATTTTTTGACAGCTCTAATTAGTAATAGTTGTTTTTGTTTTCCTGACCATGAGTCTAAATTTTCCAGTTTGCAACCTCAACTCATTGCTTTGGGTTCTGTACTCTAGGGCAAACAGAACAAGTCTAACCCATGTGATAGTAGCCTTCAATTATTTGAAAACAACTATCATGTTCCCCTTGAGCCTTCTCTTCTCTAGGCTAAACATACCCTGTTCTGTCATCTAAACCACATACATCATAGACACAAGGTCATTTACCATCTTTGTTATTCCCTGCATGCTCTCTAGCTCATCAACGATTTTCTTAAACGGTGGTTTGTACAAATAAACAATACTAGTGATGAGGTATGATGAGAGTGGAATATTGTAGGATTACAACCTCATTTGCAGAGGACTTTTTTTGCGGGGGGTGGGGGGAAGTAATCAAGTCAAATCAACAAGTATTTATTAAGCGCCTACTATGAGTCAAGCATGGTGACAAACTCTGGGATATAAAGGCAAAAACAATCCCTGCTCTCAAGGAGTTCACAGTCTAATGTGGAAATATATTTAATATAATCGTACATGTATAGCCTATATCAGATTGCATGCCTTCTTGGGGAGGGTGAAGTGAATGTTGAAAACTAAAAATAAATTTACAAAACAAAGTTCACAGTCTGATAGGAGAGAGAGACAACATGCAAACAGCTATGTACCTACAAGATATAGGCAGAATAAAGTGGACATAATCTTGGAGGAAAAGCATTAACATTAACAGGGTGTCAAGTAGAAGTAAGATTTTGTATTTATCCCTATTGAATTTCACCATAATAGATTCAGCCTAATGCTCAGGCTGTCAAGACCTATTTGGATCCTGACTTTTTCATTAATGTGTTAGCTATCCCTCCCAGCTTTGTGACATCTGCCAATATAATGAACATGTCACTTATGGCATTACCTAAGTCATCGATCAAAATTTTAAACAACACAGGGTAAAACACAGGTCCCCAGGTTACTCCACAAGAGACCTCCTGTCAAGCTGACATCAAACCATTGACTACTCTTAATCTAGTCATGCATACTCTTCTGAATCCATCTAAGAGTATATTTTTCCATCTTCTCCACAAAAACAGTAGGAAATATTCTGTCAAAGCTTTTGCTAAAATCTAGGTAAACTATAGCTTCAACATACCCATCATTTACTGCTCTTTAAAAAAAAGGGAGGGGGAAGGGATAGTCCAGCATGGCTCTTTGTTATTACTATTTCTGTTTCTATATATTCACCAACCATCTCTTTAATGATCTCAACCTAGAATTTTCCCAAGAATGGAAGCTCACCGACCTATATTCTTCAAGGTCTGTTTTCTTTCCTTTTTTAAAAAGCTAGGGCAAAATTTACTTTTATCCGATATCATGGTACCTCTCCTATTTTCCGTAATCTTTCAAATATCACTGACAGTTGCTAAGCAATAGCGTTGGCAAGTTTTTATTGTTGTCTTTGCTTTTTTTTTTAAGGACACAAGAATATAGTTCATCCTCTCTAGGTAACTTGAATTCATTAAGGACAACTAGAGGCTCTCTTATTATTTCCTTATTTATGAAGTGGCTAAGGTAAACATTGCATTTAGATAAAGAAAGAGGCTTACTTCTTGGGATGTCGATTATATTCTTAATTACCGTGGGACGCAGGTGAAATTCTGAGGCAAAGCTACCAAATCTAGCACTCGGCACTCATGCCTGGAGAAGAAAAAGAAAATGAAATAGCCTCAAATGAATTTCTTTAAGATAGTCAGTTGGTAGTAAGGGGAGACTAGAGAGTGAAATTTCATTCCTTGGTTTAATAATAAATAAACAAAAAAATTAATTAATTAAAAGCAATAGGGTACAGGAAGCAAAGATCCTAACCTTCTTACTCCCATGAGTAGCGATTTGCAGGACACCGTCTGATTAGGGGGAGGCTGCTTCTAAGAATCAGAGAGAGCCCCTCAGATGAGAGCCTTGGCCTAGAGGGTAAGGGTACTTATTTGACTTATTTATAAATGGGTGCTAACTACAGGAGTAATCGCATAAGTACACTGATCAAAAAGCTTCAATAACTCCCTATAGCAGTTAGGATAAAAAACAAACTTTTTTTAAAGCCCTTTACAGTCTGGCTTTAGTCTATTTTTTTTCCAGGCTGAATTGACATTATTCTTTATTATGTTCTTTCTGCTAAAGTCCAGAGATACCAAATTCAAATAGAAATAGGGCCTCTAAACCACACATAAGAATCCCTGCAGGCCACATTATTCACTTAGAAAATCACACATTAACATTTTCTTCTATTGAATTTTTTATTTACTTTGTTAAATATTTCCCAATTATATTTTAGTCTGGTTTAAGCTGCAGCATTGCAGGCCACGTGTGTGACACCTCTGCCCTAGCCAAATTTTCCCATTTGCTGTCCTCTTGTAGGTAACATCGGATTGTCTGTCCCTCATGTCTGGAATATTCTCCCTCTTTACTTCCATGTCCTTTATATTCCAGGTCCCTTGAGAGTCGGCTTAAGCACCACCAGCATCAAGAACTTTTTTTTTGATTCATGTTGTTCTTAGCTCCTCCTCCATTACTTTGTATCTATTTTGCGTGTGTCCTTGATTCAAACATCTGTGAACATACCCTATCCTCACTCCTCCGCGTTGGTCTCCGCCTTCTCCCATGTATATTCTCTGAGAACAAGGTCGTTCTTTTGTATTAGTATAACCAGAGTTTGCTTCTCTCAGTGCCTAGAATATAATAAGCTTTTTATCAATGTTTTTGATTGAATGGTTGTTTTTATTTGCCAGAATACAAGCGATGTTAGAGCCCTCTAAATGTCAGCACTTTGAAACAAAACCCCAGTCACCCCATTCTAGTTACAACTCTGGTGAAATTAGGTAGTCTTGAATTATGAAAGAATGTTATACACCCTTTGCTGGTCACTCCTTTTGTCAAAGGGAGATCAGAGAATGTTTAAGTCAAAAGGGATCTTGGAATTTATGTGGTCCAAACCCAACAGAAATTTTCTAAAAAAAATTATTCAGGGATTCTTTGATAGACACTACTTCTAGATGTTAAAAGGAAAATCCTGTGTTTGGACTTTCACCCTGATTAAGGAGGTAAATAGGTCAAAATAGCAAAAGGTTGATTGGCTGATCACTGGAGATGAGCAGGGGAGCAAGGGTTTCAAGATGGAGCCAGCCTTTATTGATAACTTTTGTAATAAGACAAACACAATTCGGACAGGTCCAGGTCAACAAAGGGGGATTTTACATCCCAGTTCCTCCCGAATTGCCTGTATGTTATGTTTAACAAGTACAAGTGGGTAAGTGTTGCCTTGCTACATGACCAATCACAGGCAATACAGAATTACAGACTGGGTGACTCGTCCCCCAACATTGATTGACAAGCAGGACTGGGAACTGAGTCAGCATGACTTTCAACGCAGTTTTTGACACTCTGCCACCAACTAGGCAAATTTACTGATGTTGTTCAGACATTTCAGTCTTGTCTGACTCTTTGTGATATCATTTGGGATTTACTAGACAAAGGTACTGAAGTAGTTTACCATTTCCTTCTCCAGTTCATTTTATAAGGAATCTGAGGCAAACAGGGTTAAATGACTTGTCCTGAGTCACACAACTAGTAAGTGTCTTGAGGCCAGATTTGAACTGTGGAAGAAGAGTCTTCCTGACTCCAGGCGTGACAGGCTATCCACTGCACCATCTAGATGTTCAAGTATAATGATGCTTCCTTCCACATGAAAAACAAATAAACATCAATGAAACTAAGACAAAAAAAATCCTCTCAAAACTTAGAAAACAACTGTTATGTCGATATTGTCTTCCTCCTCCAGACTAATCAGTAGATTCTTTCAACCAGTTTTGATGTAATTCTCTCCCATCGTGGTTGCCCTCTTCTTGACTGTCTCCAGTTTGTACAAACTGTTACTAAATTGGGGTACTCAGAACCAAATAAAACATTGTCTTCATGTGATAGGGGATCTCAGTAAAATTCAAAGTGGGAATCAGTAATTTTTGCAGCTGCAACACCTCTTTGATGCATGCGTACCATGGCCAGGCACTATATAGGCAGCAGTTTCCAGACAGCTGTCTCCGTACTGCACATTTACTTACTCAGGAAAAGCCATGGAGGAAGTGGGATTTCAAGCCTTCTTCTAAAACAAGCATTAGTTAAACTAATTGAGATCGTGAAGGGTTATTTAAACTCATTCTAAATTACTTGTATTAATTCCTGTGCCCCTCATCCCACCAATAATTGATTTGACCTAGACTCTAACTTTCTCAGGTAAAATCTTGAGAATAACTATTACTGAAAAAGCAAGTTTCCTGAGTTAGAAATTTACCAGTAAGTGGCTTAATTATAATCCAAAAGAATAGCAGATTCAAGCTGGGCCTTCTAAACTCTATGCTACATAAAGCCCAGGAAAACGTATACAATTTGGTCAAACTGAATTTCTAAAGGACAAACAATATTTTCTTAAGGCTAGTTTCCTTCCCCAGGAAATACCACCAATATTTAATTCATGTCACCTATGAGGGATTTAAACATTACCTTTCCTCTAGAAATACTAGCCCTTAGCTCAGCCTCCTTCTAGATTTCAAGGTTTGAAATACTAATGCCAGAAGGGATTTATACAATTGAAAGACCCCTCTAAGATTATCTGAATAAATACAGCACCAGGCTGAATGTAGAAAGGTAGGCAAAAGAAGACCAGTAGGTGGAGTCTGAACTTTGGCTTCTGTCCTTATCTTAGGCCTGTGATATATTTTGGGGCTGGGCTAGTTGAATTTACTCAGAACTTCAGTCTTCAAGGGACCTCCATTACCATTCTGGGGACAGAGGAATGGAAAGAGGTATTGGCATGGAGGCAGGAGGCATAGTATATCTACAGCCTAATATAGTGGAGAGGGTATTAGATTTATGATGAAATTTAAATAGGTGATATGTAGGTAATACATAGATTGATAGAGATAAATATAGATAGATGGATGCATCCATCCATCTATCCATTCATCCATGCATACATACATGCATACCTAGGCACATAGGTAAGGAGAAGGAAATGTAATAAACATTTAGTACTTATAATGTGCTAGGCACTGTGCTAAGCAGTTTTTTTGCAAACATCTCATTTGATCCTAAGACAGGCACTTATATACATAGATGATGGAAAGAGATATCTATCTATAAGCACAGTAAGCACAGGAGATACAGAAACAAAAAAGGAAGACAGTCTCTACTCTCCAAGGAGCTTACCTTTTATTGGAAGAAGACAACACATAAAGGGGAGTTGGGGAGTGAACGTGTGGAGTAGCCTGGTTCGAGTGTTATCCAAAGGCTTGGAGGTCTATGCTTATGAGGTTAATGGGGAATACTTCCCCGCCCATCAATAGGCTTCATATGGAGCCCATTAAGGGAAGCTTGCTTGCTTATAGGAAATTAACATTTTGTTTATTTCTAATTAGCATATATTCTGAGAGTATATATTCTGAGTTTATATGCTGAGAAATGAGCTTTTGCTTTGGGGGCTCACTTATGAGAAAGATGTTGTGATTCCCTGGTCAAGACACTGAGTGGCTGTATGTTCAGAGCTTCCCCGACTCCTCAGAGACAAAGGCTCTCTCAATTCAGTGGTGGATGTAAAGCTTTGATTCAGGCAGTAGAGCCCTGTCTGTTGGTCTTTATTTCTCTTCTCTGTATTTCCTGTGTTTGTATTTTAGGCGATTAAAAAAGAAAGGCTGTTGACCCCTGAAACAGCTATCTATCCTTAGTAAAGCAGATAAAAGAACCTGCACTAGCAGCTATACTGTGTATGCCAGTGTGGTTGCCATTACAAGGCTCTGGCATGATAAGGCAAAGCTGACCCATCACAGTCAAAGGACCTAGAGATAGGGTCAAAGATCTAGATTCCATTTCTGGTTCAGGAAGACTAATCTTTCTTAGTTCAAAGCTGGCCTCAGACATTTACTAGCTGTGTGACCTGTGGCAAGTCACTTAATTTTGTTTGCCTCAGTTTTCCCATCTGTAAAATGAGCTGGAGAGGGAAGTGGCAAAGTATTCCAGTATCTTTGCCAAGAAAACCCCAAATGGGGTCATGAAGAGTTGGACACAACTGAAGGTGCTGAACAACAACAACAATATTGGTATATTAAAGCAAGCAGGATGGATTAACGTTCTGAGACACCAAGCCTTCTGAAATATAGATGTCTTTGACAAATTAAGAGGCCTCTCATAGTATAAGCCCATGAATGGTAGTCTATATCTCTTATATTAAGCAGTGGTGTCATTGATCTGATATGCTTAAAAGTTCAAAGTTAAGGCTACTTTACTAGGTTGTCCATTGTAAACAATTTTCAGGGTTCCAGATGTAGGCTTTGCTCAAGGAAATTCTCTCTAAATATGACTTCGGGCCAAAGAAGCAAACATGAAATGTCCTGAGATAGTCATCGCCTTTCTGAGGAGCGACGGACCTGTCACTCCTGTCCTGGAGATGAAGCACAATAATCATATACGTTGCTTTATTATTGTTTTGCTTATCTTTAGTGACAAGGGAATTGTTAAGGCATGCTAGTGTGGTGAAAAGTACTGAAGCTTGGAGTCATCATTTTTAATACTTGCTTTGCCATTTTAGGCAATTCTTCTAACTTTTCCAGGCCCCAGTTTTCTTATTTGTAAATGAAGAGATTTAACTAGATGGCCTTTCACCTGAAAGGTCTTCTAACTCTGAATCTACGGTCCAGTGAGTCACAAGGGTTATACTTGCTAATGAAAAGCTCATTGTTGCCCCATAGATAGACCAAATAAGAAATTGCAAGGTTCAGATGTATTTTAACTTACAATAGACATATCTTTTGCTGTTACTTGTCTGTTTGCCTTACAAGCAAATGCCAGATTCATATTTCAACTCTAAAGCAACAGCTGGATAGAAGAGACAGGTACTAAAAAAATGGTACTTTTGTTTGTGAGGCTTTCAGAATTAAAATCGAAAATGTGGCTTAATGTGAATCATTCTTTTTTTTAGTGGGTGCAGCTGGATGAAAAGTGCCAACAGGAGGAAGTCAATTCTGTTTATCGCTATTTTTGATTTTTCTTTCCCCTGCAGATGTTTTCAGGGTACCACAACGATCTGTCTAATTTGTCTCAGTTAAATCAAAACCAGTAAGCTTGACTAACAAACCAATTAGTTCTTTGATCATTTCTCCTGCTATTGTGTTACTCTATGGGAAAGCCAAAAGGTAAAAAGCAAGTATTCATATGTACTTATTCCCCCTTAGATAAGGCAGGGACAAAACAGAAACAAAATTAATGGAAAATAAGTACATGTTTCCATCTAAATCCTGAACTGGTGACTTTACTGGTCTCATATTTGCTAACTAGAACAATCAAAAGGGAAAAACAATTTTGATTTTTAAAATAAAAAAAAATTATTTCCTAAGTTCAGCAACCTGTTCCTCTGGGGCAAAAGGAAAATCAAATAACACTTCTTAAATATTATATATTTGTCTATGTCCTGTAATGCTGACTTGGAGGATGAGACTAGGCTGGATTCCCTATGAAAAATTGCGCTGTTCCTTTGAAGAAAACAAAAAACAAGGTTCTGCTTGAAAGAAATTCCCATAGTTTTACTCTTCTGATATTCCTGTCTCACTTCAAGTCATGTAAGTCTCCAAAATATTGAAATTGTGGATGATCCAGATAACAATGGAGAAATTAACCTTGTATGTGAGCAAAGTGTTATACGTTATAAAATTTTTAAAAAATGAATTATGAAGGACTAATGGGATAAAATAGTGTCAGCCAATACAAGTACATGCAAAAATGATGGAATAGGCATGTGGCTAGAAAGAGAAATCATTGGTGGATAAGGAAATAATACCAATGAAGCATTTGCTATCTATCAGTGACCCTTTCTCTCAATGTCAATATAAAGTAAAAATGGCCCCCAACACAATGAGCAGATCTCTTGTACTAAATTTATAGGAACACGGACAAGAGTTGTGCAGGCTGGCCAGACACAAGTGGTTTGGAACAGACATTGGTGCAGAGAATGCCCACACTGAGGGGATTACATATTCCTTTGAGTATTTAGATGCTACTCTATAAATTCAGCAGAATTCTACAAGTATCAGAAATCAGCAAGGGGCACACAGTCTACTGAACTTTCCATTAAGAGCTCAGATGAACATTATATATGACACTGTCTAACTTTATAGAGGCTGCGTAGTAGAATGAATAGAGAGCTCACCTCAGAGCCAAGAAGAAGTTGCTCCAAGGTGTACCTCTAATACATTCTAGACTTGGTTGGAATCAAAGATCTATGTTGAGAAATATCAAAATACTGTACTGAAGATATTGAGGATGGAGGGAATTTGATGGAAAAATTTAATGTTAGGGTTATGGTTTTGTGAATATAACATTCATTGAAGAGGAATACTTGACTGACTAGGATGAAAAAAATAGTAGGAGAAAGAGGAGAAGGAGAAGGAGGAGGAGGAGGAGGAAGAGTAATAGTGAAAAGAAAAAAAAACAGTTAAACCCTGATAACAGTAATTTGGCGTAGTGGATAATCACTGTACTTATAGTCAGAAAGACATAGGTTCAAATGTCACTTCAGACACTTACTAGCTATGTGAACTTGGGCAAGTCATTTTACTTCTCTGTGCCTCAATTTCCTGGAAAACAAGGGAGTTATATTAGATTTTGTTAATGAGTCATTCTGACTTTAAATATATGAACCAATGATGTTACTTAAGGATTATAGCTTAAGAAGGTCAATAGAACAGTGACAATGGATAAAAGGGCTATTAATCATGGCCTACAAGCAGAGGCTGGAAATAATGAGAACTTAAGAGGTAAGTGGGAGGGGGTGCTATACAATATGAGATCCCTTTCCTATCAATCATGCATAAGCATATTGTAGAATCAGCTTACTCTCCTACTTGAAGGCCTGCTTTTACCTTGGGGAAATATTATGGGGATTAGTTGGGAGCTAATGATAGAGAAACAAAAAAGAGAGAAGAGTCAATTAAACATAAAACTATATAACGAGACCAGAAGGAAGATGTAAACACAGACCAGTAGGGCAGTATTGGTACTACCACATTAAAATGAATGTATTCTTGATAAAATGAAGCAATCTATACATCAAAGAGATTCAATGTTTCATTTATAATCCTCTTTTTCTGTTATTTTTCTATAGAAATGTTCTTATTTGTTCATCAAACTTGTGTTTTTAAGTGAAAAAAAATCACAGAGGAAAATAATACAAGATCTTAGAGCTACCTCAAAAAACTATACTGGAAGGTAAAAAAAAAAACAGCTTGCTGAATAATTTGTATATAAACTAAACCAGAATTTTCCAATGGTCATTGTAAATTAAGATGGAAAGAGAACAACAAATAGATGAAAAATGAATTGATTTGCCCGTTGTTTTTTTTAAACCAATATGTTTTCATTCTCAGTGTTGGTAATATCACTTCATTTGGATTCTGACAACTCAGTGTTAGACTGTTAGATAACAAGTGGATATGGCACTATGGAACATGAAGTCACAAAGAGTGCCTGAGTCAGACCAAGTATACACAGAAGAAACACATGCTGGCTGTACACAATTTTAAGAATACTTGGAAATCTCAAATTGGGGAAAGGTAAATTCCAAAAGAATATAAAACATTACAGAGAATAATAATGAAAAGATCTCAGGAACTATTACTTTGTCCATATGCCTTTCTTATCTCTATAAAATCTTTGTGAATGGTCCATACCCACATCAATGATATCTGGGATGAAGATTCCAGGTAAGCTTTCAAAGATAATTTCTAAAAGCAGACCACACAGTCACATAATTGACTAAAATGTGTAGGAGAAACAAGTTCCTATTATGTTGTTATTTTTTTTAAATATAGCTTAAAATATTTGAATCGATAAGGCAAAATGCATTCTTAAATGTTCTCTTCTAAAATAGGTAAAGTTTATATAAGATTGATTGATACATGAAACCATGCTGAATTTTGTTCAATGATTTCTGATTACTAATATTAAGCTAAGCATAAAGTAAGGAGATATGGTCTCCAAACATGTCCTCCTCTCTCATGGAACATATCCTGTAGAGTGGAAATAGAAAATGACTCTGCACTAACATTAAAGTTTTCCAGATTTTGCTGCTTGCCAATGACTTTGTATTGGTTTCATAAAGTCCCCATAATATAATAGAGCTTCCTCATTAAGATCCACAGCTACTCAAAATAGATGACCTAGAAATCCACAGAGGTAAAACAAAAACAAACAAAAAAAAACAAAAACAAAGTGGTTGAAAAAGAGCCATTTACCACATTATGACATGTAGATGGATAAGTAGTTTACTAAATAAAAGCACTAGTGCATATGTATTGAGGCAGTGCAGAGGGACAGTGAATTGTACATGAATTGTCAGATTAGAGAAGTCTGGATTGCACTGAAGAAAATGTACAAGCTTACAGGTGGACAACTTGAGTGCCAGCACCAAAGGAATGTTGGAAGATCTGGAGTGATGCTCTCCAAAGTGAGCACTAAGTAATGGAGGAGGGGAGGAGAAGGGAGGCGGGGGGACTGTTTGTGATCTTACCAAGGGTTAAGTGATTAACACTTCACCTTCCCCACAATAGCAAATATTCTATCACATGACTTGTCTCTAACACAAGCCATCCTTATTTCCCAATACTAACTCATCCTTCAAACTTAATAATTCCCAATCTCCCCATTGTTGAGCTGGCCATTCAGGTAAATTCTAACTTAATCACTATGAGGTCACTCACAGCAGTAGCTGTGCAGGTGCTGCAACTAAATTATATGTCTTCATGAGATTTTCATCTTGTCCCCCTGGATCACCTTGTGGCTGTGGTAGACACCTAATAAGTGAGTTTTGTACAGGACAGGCTCTGCTTTTATGGCAATGAATGGTGCTTCATTTTTATATTTTAAATGGGACAAAGTGAATTTCGTAGAATGATCAGGCAGGGATAGGTTGTGATTTGTATCATAGGTTTGGCTACTTTTTCTTTGCTCCAAAACCAATCTCTCTTTCAAATTATTAGTGTAGGTGATACCACCCATCCTTCCAGGTATCAAATTTCTTGATCTTGGTGTAATCTTCACTCACTCCTCACTTCCATTCAAACTATATATGGTTATCAGTTACCTAATCTTGTTGCTGCTCCCTCAATAGTGTCTCTTAAATCTGCCCCCTTTTTTCTACTCATACAACCACTTTTAAAGTTCAAGCCTTCATCACCATTTACATTCCTGGTGGAAATAACCTATTCCAATAACATCCTAATTGTTCTCTTTGCTCAAATCTCTTCAGTCAGTACTCTACACGTATGTCAGAGTGATTTTCCTAAAGTACAAGTCTAACCATTTCACTTCCCTACTCCTTAAACTCTAATGACTCACTATTATTCTAGAACAAAATATGTCACTATCTCATCATTTTAAGGTATATTTTTGTGTGTTTCAGTATGCACATATTCATTAGTACAATAGTTCATATATACAATAAGTTAACAAATATATACAAATTGGTGGTATGTTCTCAAAAAATCTCTAACCCTAAATGATAGGGGTGCATGATCAAAAAAGTGTGTAAACCACTCACTGAGATGAAGACTTCTATAATATTAGGTAGCCTATCTATGGATGATATATGGTAAGATAAAGGCAGGTATTGCATAGTATGACATGTGGGTATGTTGCAATCTGCCCCAATGTGGAAAATATTTATATCAATGAGATCATGTATCAGCTAAAGATAGACAGGCACACTGAGTAGGCAAAAGCTTGTAGAATAAATGAGCCCGAAATTTCTAAATAAAATATTGGGTTGGTGGTGCTAATCAATCATTCTAGCAATAAACATTCAATCAATAAATTAGTAACTTTCTATGTGCCAGGCACTGTGCTATTTGGAGATTCCCTCTCCCAAGTAGTCCCTGGGAACTTGATGGCAGCTAATTGATGGCTAAAGCCTGGTGTTATAATGGATATAAACCTTCACAAATCCAGACTGGTTCTCAGAACCAATCAAAGTAAAAGAGGACTCTGGCTTGTGGCAGTGGGTTGGCATGACAAAAAAAAAGGCAGATGCCTTGAGCCATGTTATTCTCCTAGGTAGGGGAGCACCAGAGGCAATATCAAAACATAATAATAATAATATCATTCAATATCTTTACAAATTCCATTCAGATTTGTTTAATGGTTTTGAAATGATACCAGGCTTATTACAGTATAGTCTATAAGTAATGATAAGCATAAAAATGCAAATATTTGAAAGGTAAATCCACTCAGCTATGGTAATCAAAATCTTACAGCCCAGCTACGCATAGCAGGCTGCCAAAGTTCAGATAAAACTTCTATTTTCCATGGTAGGTTTCTATTATTTCTGAGTCCTTAAGTATTTCTTCTCAAGCTATTAAAGTTACACAGGAATCTTAGACCCCATTACCAGAAACTAACAAGATTTCCTTCACCTTTTAAACTTAAGATCTAGAGAATGTTAGTATATGTAGAAGTAATTACTTATTCCAATTAAGATAAAAGGTATATAGTTCAAAGGATTTAGCATGGGAGCTAAATGTGTTAGGCAAATGGATATACTTGGGATTAAGTCTACTCAAACTCTACTTGTATGTTATAACCTGGTGGGGAAACAAAAGGGTATATGGCAATTCCATTATTTGGGAGCTAAATCTTAAGTAGTGTTCACAGAAATGGAGGAGCAGTTTCTTTAATCTTTGGTTTGCCAGGAGATGATTATTTCTAAATTTAAGGGTAGTGAGGTAATCATCAAAACCAGGAGAGATTTCTAAAGCCAATCCCAAAGCTAACCTGATAAAGAGCTATTGTGCTACAATTAAAATGAAGAGGTATATGCCTTTGTAGATTTTAGTTTCCAAAAAGAAAATGATTGCCTTGTAATTTGTCCTGCCTGCAGAAAACAGTGCAACCACTGAAAACACATAGAGAGGTCACTGGATTCAGAGTCAGTGGGAAATTAAAATCAGAATAAATATATTTATTTGTCATCAGAGGGTATTCTGCACACTACTATTGAGCCTCACTCTCTTTGGTAGCTATCACCCATATGAAAACATTGTCCTCAGGAAACATGACCTCAGAATGACATGATCTACTAATCATACTGCAGAAGTGCTGTATTCTTTTTTGTGCCTGTATTTCACTTTTTTAATTTTAATTTATTTTTTAACATGTTTGGTTTTCAGCATTGATTTTCACAGGCGTTTGAATTACAAATTTTCTCCCCATTTCCTCCCCCCCCC
>CM053622.1:691413107-691429977 GCA_028646595.1 Phalanger gymnotis | reverse complement strand
AGTCACATTTCTAAGAGGTAGATTCTTAAAAGTGTTGTACTTTATGATTCTCCAACCTCCTTAAGTTATAGAGAAGGGAATGGAGGCTCAGAGAGATTATGTGACTTGCCCAGAATTATACAGATAGTGTCTAAGGCTCAGATTTTCTTGCCTCTAGATCCAGCAGTGCTCTTTCTACTATGCCACCTAGCTCCTTTTAGGAAGGCTATAGATAGACTGAAAACTTTTGCTTCAGCTTTATATCATGACCATGGTACAGATATGATGTTGTGACTCCTGAAGACAGTATCATAAAGTGGAAAGAGTACTGTCTCTTGAGTCTGACAATTGAATTCCAATCCCACCCCTTACACTTATTATATCAGTGACCTTGGGCATATCGCTTAACCTCTTTGGGCCTCAGTTTCAACATCTGCACAACGAAGGGGTTGGATTCAATGTCTTTTGAGTTCCTTCCCACTTCTAGACTTATTATGGTAATATGCCCATGATACAGGAGTATCATCCCCTCATGTTCTTATTTTCTCTCTATTCATATGGAAGCTCTCTCTTGCCAACCATATGTAGCACCAAATATAAAATAATAATGTCTTTTTTTCTTTGACATTAACTTCATTTCCCAGTATATCCTTTGCTCTAACCCATTCAAAGAGCCATCTCTTCTAGTTAGAGGGTTTATCAAGCAGTTAACCACATGCCAGGCACTATTCTCAGCACTGAGAATACTCCTCTCAAAGAACTTACATTTTAAAGGAGGAAGATAGCACAGAACAGTGTTAGTCTTGTAACAAATATAAAAGAAAGAGAAAAGGCTTTGCAGTTCAGCAAAACCTGCCAATATATCAATTCAGCTCCACATTCAATAGTGTTCCATACCCATAGACCCTCACTTCTTCAAAAAAGGGACAGTTATATATTTTTTAATGTCATCTTTGAGGTCATATTTAGTCGTTATAGTTAGTGTTCAATTTATATTTTGAATTTTTTTAAACATATATCACCTTAGTCATGTATATTGTTTTTCCAGATCTGCTTACTTCACTTTGCATCAATTCGTATAACTTCTAGGGCTTTTTATTCTTTATAGTCACATTTCTTACAGTCCAATAATACTGCATTTCATTCTTGTTACACAATTTCTTTCACCATTACCTAACGATGGACATAAAATGTGTTTAGTGTCTAATGGGCCTATCCTGTCTCCTGTCTGGAGTAACACAAGAACACCTTAGAAATATGACATCTAAAGTAGTCCCCAACACCCTCTCTTCCCACAGGAGACTATTGGGAGATATCTCCACCTAAGAGTCTTATTAGCTCCTCAAACTCAATGAGTCAAAAATTAAAACCATCCTTCTCCTACAACTTGCCTTATTCCCTAACTAATCTATTTCTGTGGATGATACCACCATATTCCTACTCGCCCAGGTTGGTAATCTCTTAGTCTAGGCAGCTACAAGATACAGTGGACAGAGTTCAAAACCTGGAGTCAGGAAAACCTTAATTCAAATTTTACCACAAATACTAACTGTGTGATCCTAGGCTAGTTACTTAATGTCTTCTAGCCTCAGTTTCCTCATTTGTATGATAAGGATAATAAATAGCACCTATCTCTGAGAATTGTTACAAGGATCAAATTAGACATTTGTTAAGTGCTTTGCAATGCTTATAGTGCTACATAAATGATAGCTTTCATTATTGTCTTTGGTTTTTTTCTGCCATCTCTTTCCTTACCTCCACATCCAATCAGCTACTAGGTCCTTTCAACTCTATAATGAGTCATACCCAGTCCCATCATTCTATTCTTATACCCACTCTAGTTCAGGCCCTTATCTCACCTTGCTTTGATTACTAATGGCATCCTAGCCTATATGAACTACATCTTTATGTTCTGAAAGAGCTGGGAGATGTGATTGTTGAACCATTATCAGAGAGAATAGAAATAAAATGGAAAATTGTAGATGTGGAACAAGATTGGAAATGAACAATGGTTTAATGGTTTCCTGATTGAGAGAGAAAGAGAGAGACAGAGAGAGAGAGAGAGACAGAGAGAGAGAGAAGAACAGAGAGTATAATAACTCAACAAGCGTACAGTGTGGTTAGCTTAAATTTCAGGGAAATTCTAGAACTGATAATTAAAGAGATGATTGGAAAATATGTAGAAAGGGAAAAATGATGACAAGAAGTAAGCATGATTTCATGAAAAACAATCCATGTTAGACTCACCTAATTTCCTATTGTGAGATGATTGCTAGGACATAGTTTATCTAGATTTTAAAAGTATCTCACATAATTATGTAGAGAAGATGGAGAAATAAGTTGTGGATGACAATATAATAAGATGAATTCAGAAAGGGTTGGATGCCCAGGTTATGAGTAGTTATTAACAAACAGTTCATTAACAACATGGCAAGAGATTTCCACTGGGGTATCCTTGGCCCTTTGCTAACAATTATTTGTGGTTTAGACAAAGGCATAGATGGTATGGCCATCAGATTTACAGATGAATCCAAGCTGGGAGAGATCAACAGTATATGTTAATCCCTAGGAATTTCTGAGCCCCTGCCCTGTTCTGACTAGCAGTTTATAACTGCTCTCTCCACCCTCAAGGTCAATCCTGGAAACCTTTCTGAGCAGTAGTTCCTAATGCCCCATGCACCCAAGACTCCTCAGCAGTTTCTACCCTTGTTGCCAGACAAAGATAATCCCAAGGATACTTTGACAACATTCTGTCCTGCAGTTGGGCTCTTCTGTGTATCCTGGCTATACTCATTCTTTCTTTTCCCATGACTAAACCCTATTAGTATCCCCTAGCTCCTCTTCCTCCCCAGACATGCTTGTCCAAAAAGACTGTATGTTGTCCTGAACTGTAATTCCTCAACCCTGAATAAATGTGTCATTATATTTACTGATTACCTAATTAGTCTGAGTTTTTCCAGGTCTGACATTCTAGATGACCAAATCTGAATACAAAAGATTGCAAAAGGCTGGAACAGTGCTGTCAAACTAAAATAGAAATGGGGCCATTAATCCATAATAAGGATACCCAAAATTAGTATATTGACTTAGAAAAAAACACATATTAACATTATGTATGTTCTATTGTATTTTAATTTATTTCATTAAATATTTCCAAATTACATTTTTATCCAGTTCCAGATACGTTTGAGAGTGTTGTGTCAACACAGGTGGTATGTTTTATGCCCCTGGGCTAGAGAAGTGAGCTGAATCTATTAAATGAAAAATAAAAGGGGAGGAATGTAAGATCTTGTTCTTAGCTACAAATAATCAGCTTCACAAGTATAAGAGGAGGCAAGGATACACAGCAGTTTTTCTGAACAGAATCTGTTGATATTAGCAGGCAGCAAGCTCAAGACGGGTCAGCAGTATCATGTGGCAACCATTCTTTGGTAATGTTATCTTGGACTAAATTTAATGGCATAGCTTCCAGGAAAAGGAAGGTGATCACCCCACCATATTCTGTCTTTACCATGCTTCACCTAGAGTGTTGTGTGTTCAGCTCTGGGGCCCATAGTTAGGACATTAATAAGCAGGAAAGTTTCTAGGCATCAAGCAGGATGTCTAAGGAATTCATAGATAGAGAAAAGAAAAGTCAGGTGTACTTGATAGCTATACTAGTTTCTTTTCCCTTTTCTACCCCTTGCCCTCCTTATTTCCATGCATTCACTCATCCTATCCCTTATTCCTGGAGTAGACTCTCCTTTACTTCCCTATATTGAAATTCCTTTATCATTCCAAGGTCCAACTACATTGCCCATGAAGATTTCCTGATCCTCTCCTTTCCTCCAATTCTCTATTTACAGTTGATGGTTGTATCTCCTCATCAACATGACAATTTATCCTCATCAATAATTTCTCTTAGTAGTTTGCCTGGACAATTCATTTGTATCACACAACATTGCTCCATTTTGTATCAGTTGCTTTGCTTGGCTTTGACTCTATGAAAAATAAGCTCTCCCCTACAAGATAAGTTGATCCAGTAAAATCTCAATCACCATTAAAAATGTCTCAGGTTTAGGTAACCTACATTTTTTCAAGTAGTTCCCCCAGTTGTTGCTCTCCTCTTATTGGAGGCCTGGATGGCAGACCACTAAACTCCTTCCAATACCCTCCTTTATAGAGAACTCACAACCTTCCTGGTAACTCCATCAGCTGATCTCACTGGCTTCAATCCTTAGAACAACATGCCCCTGTTCTAGCTACTCCCTCCTGTAATGGTAATCAGGACGGGACTTTTTTTTTTTATTGTTCTTCTCTTTTGAGATTTTAAGGCTATCAAGTGGCCTTTATGAGTCTTGCCTTTGTTTGAATGGGGCAGGTAAAGTGGACCCCTTTTTGTTTGGGAGTGTTTCTCTGCACTAAGGCATTTGAGAGTCATTGATCTGTATATGATGTGGAGCTAGGGATTGAAGAACTTTCTCACACCCTAGATGGTGAGCCCTGATCCCTCCGGATCCTGAACAATATATATGTACTTGAAGGTTAGCATTTGCCTTTTGGGAGTACACTCATTGAAAGAGTGATGAGACTAGGAATAGCTGACTGAAGCCAGCCTGGCTTTGAAAAAACTCAGATGCTGGTGCTTCTCTGGTAACTATATATATGGTGATTTTGTCAGACAGAAATCTGTCTGTTGATGTGTTTATATGGTCTCTGTAACTTCTGTTTCTATTTTCTCTGAAGTGCAGGGTTCTGGCTTTTCCCCCTGAACTAAGTGAATGGTATATGTCTGTTTAATTAATTTAATTAAGATTGTTAACCACTTAAAGTTGCTTTCCTTAGAAAATCAGATCAAAGAACTCATGTTAGTAGCCCTTCTGTGTGCCGGTGTCCTTGGTCTTTCACCCCCACAAGAGCTGCTAGCAACAGTGTTGTTACATACACACCCCATTCCTTTCAGCTGTCTTTTATATGTTGCCTTCACCCGTTAGATTGTAAATTCCTTGAAGGCAGGGACTGTCTCTTTCTTAATTGAATCGCCAATGATACAACGGCCTGAGGTACAGAAATCAGGTACTAATTGTTCATTGAATTGAATTGAATCAATAGGTGATTACTGCATCAGCTTGATTGCCTCCATAAATTCCATAAAATCCAATATATTAGAGCTAGAAGAAACTTAGAGGATACCAAGTCCACCTCTCCATATTTTAGAGATGAGAAAAATGTGGCCCCAAGAGAAGAAATTACTTGCTCAAAGTCACTCCATTTGGAATTAGCAGAGTTAGGATTCAAAGTCAGGTCCTTTGACTTTAAATACAATACTCTTTCTAGTGTACCACAGTGTCTTTCCTGTAAATAAATGATTGTGATAGTATAAATTTTATTTAAAGTAGGAATTGAACTGATTTGAAATCAACAAGGGCCAAAACATAATTCTCTAAATAATTTATATTGTTTTGTCCATCAAAATCCTTGAATGACTACCACATTCACTATAATATTTTTCAAAGTTTTGTCAAGCCAAATGTAAGCTCAACAATAAATGAATATTATTTGACAACAATGAGTCTTTAAATTATAGGCTGCCATGCATTCAAGAAAGAAATGGTTACCCTCCCTTCCCCCCAAAGTAAAGCATATTCCTGAAATAAAATTTATCAAATGCAGAAAATTATTCTAACTCTGGGAATCATAATCACCAAACAATGATGCCAATGGTTTTACATTTATAGTTCCACTAAACATTAAATGTTAATAACAAGAAGCATATTTCAGTCTCTAAATGACATATTAGCTATGCTCCATGTTTCTAGTTTCGCTATTCTCTGATGTTCATCCTTACTTTTGCTTCAGGTCTGATGGAGATAGGTGACAGCTTCTGGAATCATCCTGACTGACTTCTACAGGTATTTTACATCTTGGCAAGCTCAAAGCTTCGCATTTTGTCCCATGCCATATAATTCAAACAAATTGTACCCTGGCAGGATGTCTGTGTTAAGGATAACGCATATTGTAAAATCAACATGGCCTTTCCCTATAATTTCATAGGAATGTCATCTGGGAGAATATGGCCACAGGTGATGAATACTTCATTAATCATAAGTGACAACATTAGTAAATGAAGTTTCTTAGCTTAAAAAAAGTAAGAGAAAACTCAAGGTCCCACAAGCTACGAGCCCCTACAAAGAATGAAATTGCAAGAGATATGACAAAATCAGACATTCTTTACAGTAGTAAGGATGCTGTCTGAAAATATTAAATTACTTTCCAGGGCACTGGAGGAAAAAAAAAACCTTTTTATTGATAAGACGACTTTGTTCTGTCATGTTTGCATGCTTACATGCTAGAATCAATACCCTGTATTGCTTTTGGGAACTTGATTCTATATCTAGTTACATGTCTCTCTGGGGTCAAACAGACATATCTGACTGTCATCTAAATGGTCTGTATATCATGGTCCCTGTAGTTTGGTAAGGTTTGTATGAAAAGAAAAGGAATTAAAGAATTGTTGAATGTCACAGTTACAAGGAACCTCAGTTACCATGTATTCTAAATCTTTTATGAAAAAGAACCATCTTCACAACACACCTGAAAAGTGGTCATCCAAACTTTGTTTGAGGAACTCCTGGAAACCACTAGCATCAGAGGCAGCCCCTGTTTTAGGATAGCTCTAATGGTTCAAAACCTTTTCCTGATGCGAAGCCTCAATGTCCTGATTTGGAATACGTACCCATTGTTCCTGCTTCTGTCTCCCCTCTGTAGCACAACGCTTGAGATGTAGTGGCACAGTGTTTTTTGAAAAAAAAATTCTAATCTACTTTCTGCAGGACAGAAAGAAATTGAATAGAGTTATCACGCCTTTCTCTCCACCACAACCATATCTTCTCTTCTAGAGGTCAAATGTGCTCAGTTCTTTCATTTTATCCTAGCATAGCATAAATTTGGGATCTGTCACAATTCTCATTGCTCTCCTCAGGATGCTTCCCAGCTTGTCAATATCCTTCCTAAAATGCAGTGCTAAGACCTGAATATAGTATTCCAGAGGTACTGTGGCCAAGGCAAAGCATGAAAGCACTGCCACCTCTTCATTCCTGGAGGGTATACCTCTGTCAACATAACCTAAAATTGCATCACATTCCTTGGCTGCCATAGCATATTGTACCACATATTAAGAATGATGTCTACTATGATCTCTAGATCTTCTATAGTAGCTATTTGATTGGAACTTAAATTATAGCCTGTGAATTAAAAGGAAGGATCTAATATTCATAAACTCTCAGTTGGAAGTGAACTCAGGGGACATCTAGTCCAATTCTTCACTGAAGAATAATCACCTGTATAACACAGTAAATAGTCAGCTTTTGTTTGAAGACCTATAATGAAGGGAATCCTATTATTTCGGACACAGTTCTTTCGACATTTGGTTAGCTCACGTTTTTCTTTACACTGAATGAAAATCTTTTTCTACACAGATTGTACCCATTGTTCTCAGTTCTGCCCTCTGAAGACAACTATAGGAGGTATTACTTTCCTTATTATAGATGTTCTGTGTCTTTTACTAAGCCTAGAGTAGTAAGTATTTTTTTAAATGCTTTGTCACATTGTTCATGTATTTTGTCCAAGAATTCCACTAAACTCTCCCCCTCCATTTTTTTCATACAAATTATTGTTCAGTTTGCTTTACTCATCATAGGCACCAGATGGTGGAGTGGAGAAAGTGTGTTGGACTTAGAGTCCCAAACATCTTAGTTCAAATCTTATTTCAGATCCCTTCTAGCATGTGACTCCGGGCAAGTCATTTAACTTCTCTCTGCCTCAGTTCCCTTATATGTAAGATGAGTATAATAATATCGTGTGCCTCCCAAAGTTGGCGTGAGGATAAATGAGATAGCATAAGTAAATGAGATAGCCTTACAAACTTTATAGCACTTTGTTGTTGGTGGTAGTCAGTAGTGTCTGACTCCTCCATTAGAGGTTTCCCTGGCAAAGATACTGGAGTAGTTTGCCATTTCCTTCTCCAGTTCATTTTACATTAGAGGAAACTGAGGCAAAGAGGGTTAAGTGACTTGCCTAGGGTCACACAGCTAGTAAGAGACCGAGACCAGATTTGACCTCAGGAAGATGAGTCTTCCTGACTTTAGGCTTAGAACACTATCCACTGGACCACCTAGCAGCCCCATGGCACTATATAAAAAAGTTAGCTGTTACTATTATTATTATTATTATTAACTTTTACTTATAAATTTGATTTTAACTTTATGTTTATTCTCCCTTAAATTTTATACTTTTAGTTGCAGCTGGTTACTATAATCTGTCATGATATATTTTGATCCTTACCCCTGTCATCTAATGTATCAGTTATTCCTTTTAGCTTTCTATCATCTGAAAAATGTAATAAACATTTAACCTATGCTTTATCAAAGACATTGCAAAATAATTGATGGCATGAGGCTAAGCATGGGTCCCTACGACACCCTACTAGAAACCTCTCTCCACGTTGACATTAGCTTCTTAATAACTATATTTTGAGCCTACACATTCAATCAGTTCCAAGGCCATATAACTGTACTACCACATCCCCATCTTGTCTACAAGTCAACAAGCTACATTTTGCCAAAATCCTTGCTAAAATCCAGGTAAACAATTTCTATGTTATATGTAAGAGGCAAGCACGATACAGTGACTTGAGTGCTGCCTTCAGAGCCAGGAATCTACTTCAGATACATATTAATTTTTTGGATATAGTCATATCATTTACCTCTCTGAGTCTTAGTTTACTGATCTATAAAAAAGTAATAATGATAGTGGTAGCTACATAGAGCTTTAACAACTACAAATCATTTTGCAAATATCTCATTTGATACAACAACTCTTTTACGTAAGTCCTATTCTTCACCTCAATTTACTGATGAAGAAACTGAGATCTAAGAAACTGAGAAACTAAGAGGTTTAATGACTTGCCCAAAGCTACATAGTTAATAGCTAACTATATCAGGATTTGAACACAGATCCCAAGTCGAGCGCTATATACATTGTACCACCTATTATGCCTTGTATATATTGCTATTATAAGAAGTAAATTAGATAATATATGTAAAGTGGTTTTCAGATTTAAAGCACTATATAAATGATAGCTAATCTTATTCCCCCGACATAGTAATTGAGTACCTATGTCAAGGTTGTGTGGTGTGATATGTTCTTCACAAATTCATGGTGTCTTTTTTTATTCACTTTCAATAACCAGGAAAAGAAAAGAAAGTATGGATAATAAAAAGCAAAGTGGATATGGAGTCAATGAAAATTGCTAAGCAACTGGCAATGAAGTGGGTTACTAGGAAACAATCAAGAATTCATTCTAAGGTTTAAAGGTTGGCTTAAATGTATACAGTCCAAAGACCCAAGGAATCATGCTTTATAGCAATACCCACTTCCAGTCAGACCAGGTAAACCATATTTTGAGGTCCGCAGAATATGCCATCATGCATTTTAACTACTGGCCACAGGAACTTTTCATATCACTGTGTGATCTAGAATCAACTATAATTTACTTCAGTGAATCCCAATAGCAACCATAATTATTAGATAATAGTTTGCCATATGGCAAAAGTAATCACTACATAGAAATCTCGAAATATTGTAATGCTGTGAATATTTGTTTTGCTTTAAAAATTTGTGGGCTATATGAAAAGTGATGGAAAGTTGACATGTATTGATCTTATTCAGCACAAAGGCTATTCCTAATACCAGTCTCAAGTAGTTCCTGTCATCTGGGAAAAGCTGTTTTGGTTGTTGTTATTGTTGCTGCTGTTTGATTTTTAATGAGGAGATGGCACAGACAGCTGGGAGAGAGTCCATAAAGTTGCCACCAAAAATTAAAAATTGTGTCCCAACTCAGAAAGCCTTGGTAGGCAATTTTCGAGTAATATATTTGAATTAGAGTTTAGATGTTGCTTAGTTCCTAGAATAAGGTGAAGTATTAGAAAATACTCAAGAAACCCAGTGTCTTCTTGGAATTATTGGCAAGTAATATGGCATAAAAGTAATACTGAATTTAAGAGTTAGGAGGAAGTCTTTAAATCCACTTGGTTATGTGATTGTGAGCCTTACTCTTGCTACATCTTTAGTTACCAAGTGTCCATGGTGTGCAAGATATTGTAATCGATGTCAAATCCAAAAATTGCTAGAGTGAATACCCAATGTTGCCGTGTCTAGTACAGAATCTCATATGTCATGGGTTTGTTGGTTAACTGATGAGTCTCATCAACCAGTAATGAGTCATGGGACAGTTAAATAGCTGGCTAGATGACCTAAGCCGAGGGCTTAGTATATGGACAATTTTTCAAAGCTTTGAAACATCCACAATTTCACCAGTGTGACACAGATTTTAAAGGCTCCACTTTTTAGTCAATCATCTTCATTGGCTCTAGGGCCCCTCAAATGGCCAACTTTTCACTGATGACCCTTTCCAAACTTAGTTTGATATCACCAGAATGATATTTTAACCCTTTTCCTCTTCATAATATATGCCAGATTTTGTTGCTGTTGTTTTTCACTAACAAAGCTTTCAAAATACCAAGATGAGCTCCAATCCAAAGAATTGAAGTTGAGTTAGGACTTCAGTGGCAGTAGCTGTTTCAAAATTGAAATGGAAAGAGCTGGACAAATATGGCCAAGAGAAGACAGCGGATTACTTGAACTGCTTGTTCTAAACAAACATAAGGAAAAAATAAACTGAAATACAACTTCCAAAGTAGCATAGCTGTGTCCTTCTAGAAAACAACAGCAGAAGAAAGATTAGGCTGCCAGGCAGCAATCAGGATTTATTGACTTCTTGAACAAAAGAGCTTTCCACAAATCAAAAGGGTAAAGTGCAGGACCATGGATAGCAACCTCTGCAAACAGCAGTTAACACTGTCCAGGCCAGTCCTTATGGCTTTGCCTATTTGATCAAATCAAGTCAACAAAATATTATTGGGTGCTCACTCTGTGCCAGGTGCCATGCTGTTCATGATAGCCTCCAAAAGGTCAGAAAATGAAAGAAGAATTTACAATTTGGTGTACAATAAGGTATTTACTATTTGGGAAGTTGTGGGAGGGGGAGAAGATTCAGATGTATTAAGACATGCACACTAATTAAATAATTTGATTAAAAGACAGGATAATTACCCCCAAAGATACAATTCTATATTTTCTCCCATTGAGTAAGATTTTCCCACCTTGGTTTGGTAATGAAAATGTTGGCAGGTAGTGTTGCAGAATAAATTAAATGTCTATATTGGCAAAGGGATTTTTCTTTATGAGGCAACTCCCTATGCTGATAAAATGACAGGAGAAAAAGTGAGACAGAGAGAAAGAGAAAGACAGACAGAGACAGAAAGAAAAACAGAGACAGAAATGGAGAGAAAGAGGCAGAAAGACAGACAGAGAAGGAAAGACAGAGACAGAGACATAGAGAAAGGGAGAGAGATGGAGTAAGAAAGAGACAAAAATGAGAGAGGCAGAGAAATATTATATCAAATGAACAATTAGAAAGCCTTTGATGTTCAATAAGATTTATTACCAATTTGGAGGAAATATGCCATACTTTATCCCTGTTTGAAAGAAAATGTTTACTTCAGTGGAAAGAGCAACAGCTCCTCTCTGATAATTACTAGTTGTTCACCCTCCATTTTCAAAGAAGACCAATGGCATCACAAGAGTTATGTATTGACTCGCACATGAATTAGATTTAATTGAGGCAGAATTGTGTAAAGTTGTCAGCCTCACTCTCTCTACTCCAGAGTCCCTGAAGTCCAGTGGCAAGACAAAAGTCAAGATAATCGGCAATGACCTGGCATGCAATGAATGAGACTGGCCTTTCTACATCAACCTCGGACGTGTCAACGTTAGTCTGCTATGATCTGTTCTTCACAAATCCATGGTGGCTTTGGTCTCTGTTTCCTTATCTGTCAAATGAGAGGAACTAGATGGTTTTTGATGTCCCTTCCAGTTAAAGATCTCTCATTCTATAATCCATAGATGAATCTGTAAGCTCACTTATTTAAGCACTATATACTGGGACAGATTTCAATCCCTCCTTACCTCCTCATCCTGTAGAAATATTTTTATCCATCCCTGTCTTCACATAAAATATCCATAGATTTCCCCTGCCCCATGCCCACCTCTCCCAAATAATTTTAGGCTTTCCTCTGCTTCTTTTAACATCTGGGTGGTGCCAGTGTCACAATCTAACTATCCATCTATTGCATTTCTCATCAGAGGATCACAGATTGATAAGTGGAAGGGGCTTTGAAGCTCATTCAGTTCGACCTTCTCATTTCACAGATAAGGACAACTGGGGGTTAAGTGACATGTTCAAGTTTACAAAGGGAGAAAGTAGGACAGCTCATATTCCTTTTAAGGTATTTATTTTTATTATTTAGGGAATACATTTCAGACAAATAGAAACTTAGCTATGGTTAAATTCCAGATATGAAATTTTTAGCTGTTCAAATTTTATCTATATGAAAAGATGATTGTAAAAGTGTATCTTACTTAGAAAATAGATTCAATGTTTGTTTAAATCACACTATAAAATGTGAAACATTTCATATGGAAATATGCAAACAGTAGAAAAATATAGCCTGGCTCTTATAAGCATTTATGTTTCTTTGAATTTGATATGTTAAACTTAAATGATAACATTTTATTATTACGTTTAGAAATGAGAAAAAGGTAGAAACACAACCTAAAGGACATTGATGCTTTTTGCCTAAACATATTATAGAATAACTACAATTTCTTTGCCTTTGAAAACAAAATATCATTTGTTGTTGTTCCTCTGCAGTACCAAACATTATCTACTTTGTCTTTGAAAAACTAAATATGTTTTCATAAAAACTGGCATTTCTGCTAACTTGCTTAATTAGGTGCATAATAGGATTCATCTTTCATAACACTATTTTGCTGAGTATCTGAATGAAAATGAAAGGTGTAGTGAGTGTGCTAATAAAATATTTTAATTAAGTTTGTGAATATTTTGTCATTTTATACATGGATTAATTTGATATACTTTGGTTGGTTTCCTCTGCCCTTTAACAATGTCCAAATTTCACCATTATTCTATTATTTTGCCAACTAAGAATTCTGATCCAATGTATTGTTCCAAGTATTTTTCCAAATCCTTTATGTCTCTCTTCTCTCATATTTGTCAAGGATTGGGGAGCAGGTCTTCCCACCTGTGTTGGTAAGCAAAATGGGCTTCTTAGCACTTAGTTCAACAAGTGCCCTTGAAGAGTTTGGCTTTTCTTTGCCTTGAGTAATTCAGCTATTTCATTGAATCTTACTAAGTGCTAAGCCCCAGGCCCAAACCCCTATTAGGTGTAAAACCTATGTTGGTGTGGATTGGCAACTAAGGTGGGGCCCAAGGTGGGGCTAACTCCAGGAAGGGCCAAGTTTACACATCTGGGACAGCAGAGGCTCTTAGACCACATGGGTTTAAGTCTGCCTCTTTGTGACAATTTTAGGTCGCTTACAAAGATATAAAAACCAGGGGTTGGCCTCCTCTTCCTTGGAGCTCTTTGCCACAGCGCGTGACTCTGGGCCAGCCCTTGTTCTGAGCTCCTGGGCTGAACCTAGATGTTGGTAACTATGAATTATATTGGGTCTATCTGTTGATGTTTGTAATTTTTTTGTATTTTGCTCTGAAGTTCAGTGTGCTGGCTTTTTCTCCTGAACTAAGTGAATGATATTTGTGTGCTGAATTAAAGTAAGCTTGCCAACCCTTTCACCTTGCTTTCCTTAGTTAAGTAGATCAAAAGAACCTGTGTTTTCTGGGTGCTGGCTGTGGGTGGATCTTACACCCCTAAGCAGCTGCTAGCCAGATTGTGGAAACACCACCTCAAAGGGATGTTGTGAGGGGTTGGATGTTTGTCAGATTTTCAAAAGTAAATACTTAAAACTTCTACCATATTTTTATTTTACTCTATTCTTATCTGGAGTTTTGCTACCTATCACCTCTAATCTTTTTTTTTGCTTTAGATTTTTTTGAACATTTTATTTTCCCAATTACATATAAAACAATTTTAACATTCTTTTTTAAAAAAAATGAGTTCCAAATTCTCTCTCTCCTGCTATCCCCTTATCCCTCCTTGAGATGTTTAGTAATTTGATGTACATTACACATTTTCAATCATGCAAAACACATTCCTATATTAGTCATGTTTGGAAAAAAAAGGACCAAAAAAAACTCACAAAAAATAAAATATACTTCAAACTTCTCAGACTCCATCAGCTTTTTCTCTGCAAGTGGATAGCATTTTTCATCATGAGTCCTTTGGAATTGTCTTGGATCATTGTATTACTGAGAATAGCTAAGTCATTCACAGGTGATATCTACAATGTTCTCTTGATTCTGCTCACTTCACACAGCAAACTTTCCTGGTTTTTCTGAGATCATCCTGCTCATCATTTCTTATAGCATAATAGTGTTTCATTACAATCATATGTCACAACTTGTTTAGCCATTCCCCAATTGATAGACATCCTCTAAATTTCCAATTCTTTGCCACCACAAAAAAAGACCTGCTATAAATATTTTTGCACGACTAGGTCCTTCTCCCACTTTTTTGGGTGGGGATCTCTTTGGGATACAGATCTAGCAGTGATATTGCCGAATCAAGGGGTATGCACAGTTTAATATCCCTTTGGGTACATTCCAAATTGTTCTCCAGACTGGTTGGATCAGTTTACAACTCCACCAACAGTGTATCAGTAACCCAATTTTTCCACATCCTCTCCAAAATTTATCATATGCCTTTTCTGTAATATCAAGTAATCTGATAGACATGAGATGCTACCTCAGAGTTGTCTTAATTTACATTTTTCTAATCAATAGTGATTTAGAGCATTTTTTTTCATATGACTGTAGATAGGTAAATTTCTTCTTTTGAAGATTACCCGTTCAGAGTGGTAGGGCCAAGATGGTGGCTGGAAAGCAGAGACTTGCTTAAACTCTCCTCCAGGTACCTCCAAACACGTGTAAAAATGGCTTTGAACAAATTCTAGGGCTGCAGAACCCACAAAATAACAGAAGGAAGAAGAGCTCCAGCCCAAGAAAGCCTGTATGGTCACTGGGAAGGGTCTATCATGCGGACCTGGGAGTGGAGTGGAGCAGAGCCCAGCGTGGGTCACACCAGGACCAACCAGGAGTTCCAGGAGTCATGTGGAACAGGTGGTAGGGCCCCAAAGCATTGAGCTGTGGCAGTTATCAGACTTCTCAACCCTCAAACACCAAAGACAACAGAGAAGGTTAGTGGAAAAAACTGCTGGAACAGAGTGAAAGGAGTGCTAGTGGTTCCCAGTCCTGGGTGCACAGAAGTGGTGCAGCTCTGAGGCTGCTTACAGAGCTCCAGCTCCAGTTGCTTTTGGACCTAGGCCCACACACTGGGAAGAATTAAGCAGCGTATAAGAACGGGAGCGCAGAGCCTGCTTGGATCTGAGTCGCAGTTGAGTTGGTAGTTCTTGGTGAAGGAGGAGTGATGGTGTGGCAGAGCTGGCTGTGCAGAAAAAGCTATGAAAACAACAGCACTGCCCCTCAAGCTTGGGACAAAGTACTCTCTACTCTACAAGCAGTCATACCTTGACAAAAAGCTCAAGGGTCAATTAGTTGGCTGGGAACATGAACAGGCAGCAAAACTGGTCTCAGATTCAGACTCAGACTTAGGAATCTATTTTTGGTGACAAGGAAGATCCAAAAATACAGCCAGAAGAAGTCAACAAAGTCAAAGAACCTACATAAAAAGCCTCCAAGAAAAACAGGAATTGGTCTCAGGCCATGGAAGAAATCAAAAAGGATTTGGAAAAGCAAGTTAGAGAAGTAGAAGAAAAATTGGGAAGAGAAATGAGACTGATGCAAGAAAATCATGAAAAACAGGTCAATGACTTGCTAAAAGAGACCCCAAAATACTGAAGAAAATAACACCTTAAAAATAGACTAACACAAATGGCAAAAGAGGTCCAAAAAGCCAAAGAGGAGAAGAGTGCTTTGAAAGGCAGAATCAGCCAAATAGAAAAGGAGATCCAAAAGACCACTGAAGAAAATACTACCTTAAAAATTAGATTGGAGCAAGTGGAAGCTAGTGACTTGATGAGAAATCAAGAAATTATAAAACAGAACCAAAGGAATGAAAAGATGGAAGACAATGTGAAATATCTTATTGGAAAAACCACTGACCTGGAAAATAGAGACAGGAGAGATAATTTAAAAATTATTGGACTACCTGAAAGCCATGATCAAAAAAAGAGCCTAGACATCACCTTTCAAGAAATTTCAAGAAAATTTCCCTGATATTCTAGAGCCAGCAGGTAAAATAAAAATTGAAAGAATCCATCAATCGCCTCTTGAAAAAAGATCCCAAAAAGAAAACTCCTAGGAATATTGTGGCCAAATTCCAGAATTCCCAGGTCAAGGAGAAAATCCTGCAAGCAGCCATAAAGAAACAATTTGAGTACTGTGGAAACACAATCAGGATAACACAAGATCTAGCAGCTTCCACATTAAGGGATCGATGGGGCTTGGAATATAATATTCCGGGGGTCAATGGAGCTAGGATTAAAACCAAGAATCACCTACACTGCAAAACTGTGCATCATGCTCCATGGAAAAATATGGACTTTCAGGGGCGGAGCCAAGATGGCGACTGGAAAGCAGTAACTGCCATGAGCCCCCCTACCAAGTCCCTCCAAAAACCTATAAAAAATGGCTCTGAACCAATTCTAGAACTGCAGAACCCACAAAGTGGCAGAGGGAAGCAGGGCTCCAGCCCAGGACAGCCTGGAGGGTCTCAGGGTAAGGTCTGTCTCAAACGGAACTCCCAGCCCCCAGCTGAGGGGAGCAGAGCTGAGCCAAGCAGAGCCCAGCGCATGG
>CM053622.1:691394620-691412607 GCA_028646595.1 Phalanger gymnotis | reverse complement strand
CCATTGTGCTACCTAGCAGCCTTTAAGTACCCAGGTATTAATTTAGCTCCCAATAAAATAGTTGCTGTAGAATATTTAGTCACACAAAACTTTAATGCAAAGGGTATGGAAATGAGAGGAGACTGAGTTTAGAGGCACCACTTAGGAAGTTACTGCAATTATGCAAGTGTGGAATATAGAAGGACTAATCTAGGTAAATGGCATCAAGAACTGAGAAGGTATGAATTTGTTAAAGAAAGATTTAGAGGACATTGGAATTGATATTATTTATGGACATGCAACAAATAACAATTGATGCCAAAAAATGAGGTCAATGTGACTTTAAGATATTAAGCTTAGATGAAGGAAAGAATGTTGTTACATTTGACAGAAGGAAGTTGGAAGGAGAAGTAGCTTCAGTAAGGTATATGATAGTGATCTTTGTATTGGATCTGTCATATTTGAAGCAATGGCAGGTTACATAAGGAGAGATGTCCTGTCAAGAGAGAATGGACTAGAATAGTATGAGGTTTGGCAATATCAGGGAAGGAGGAAACTGCAATAGAAACAAAGTGCAGATGAAGACACAGGAAAAGAGCCATATAGCAGAACAGGTATTCTCTGAAGTTACCAGTTACCAAATGAGAAGCATTAATGCCTTCTGTTCAATCTTCCATTTTTTTTGAGCTCTGTGGCATTTGCTACTATTCACTTTATTTTCCTCTTGGATGTTCTCCCTCTCTGATTTTTCATCATTTTTCTCTCTCTATAGACATCTGACTGCATCTTCATCTCTTGATGACCTGCATGCAGATCATTACCATTAACTTGTGGGTGTCCCCCAAGGCTCTGTCTTGGGTCTTCTTTTCTTTTTCATCTATTCTTTTTTACACAGTGATCTCATTGTATACATAATTGAGGAGGGCTTTTAGCACTTATTCAATGAAGTGCCTTGAAGAATTTGGCCTTTATCTCCTAATGGTAACTAAGGTGAGGCTCCAGGTGGGGCCCATGAAGGGAGGTCTGATTATATCCTTGCTCCCAAGTAGGCCCCAAACCCCTAGCTATTAGGTGCTAAATCGATGTGGATGTGAAGCTCTCAAGGTCCTAGGGGGAGGTGCTAACTCCAGAGCCAATAGTAAGAGCTTAAGTTCTGTTCACTCAGATGACATTTGATGATGGCTAAAGAGTGCATAAAAAGAGAAGACAGAGCTATTTGCTTAGGGTTCTCACTCTTGGTGGTGTGCTGATGTGCAGACTCTGGGCAGCTGTAGTTAAGAGCCCTCCAGCTAAACTCAGATGTTGATGCTTTTTGGTAACTATGAATTTTATTTGGTCTGTTTGTAATTTGTATTTACTCTGAAGTTCAAGGTACTGGCTTTTCCCCCTGAACTCAGTGAATGATATTTGTATGTTGGATTAAAGTAAGATTGTTAACCCCTTAACGTTGCTTTCTTTAGTAAAGCAGATCAAAAGAACCTCGGCTTGCAGCGTTCTGTGAGCTGGTTGTTGTTGATTTTATACCCCCACAGCAGCTGCTAGCCAGATTGTTGAAACATCTCATTAGCTCACATGGTTCCATTATCATCTCTTTGTAGATTCCAAGATCTTTTTATCCACCCTAGTCATTTTCCTGAGGTCTCATGCCACATCAACAACTAACTAATGGACATTGTGAACTTGGCATCCCACAAGTATTTCAAATTCAGCGTCACTAAAACAGAACTCATTATGTTTTCCCCAAAATTCTCCCCTCTGCTGAACTTCCCTATTACTGTCCTGAGCATCTGAGAAATTAGGTTCACATCCTTGGTGTTATATTTGATGCCATTCTTACTCCAAATACACATTTACCAATTGTTGTAATTTCTTTCTCAATAATGTCTCTTGCATATAATCCCCTTTTCTCCATTTACAAAGCCATAGTTCTAGTTCAGGCTTTCATCATCTTATACCTGGACTACTGTGATAGCCTTCTGATCAGTGTACCTGCTAAATACCTTTGCCTCTTCATATCCACCCTCCATTCAGTTATCAAAGGAATTTTCCTAAAGCTTAGTTTTGATCATGCCTTCCTCTTAATAAATAAGAGGGCTCCATATAACAGGGAATCCAATGGCTGTCTTACCTTGAGAATCAATTAAAAGCCTTGTGTGGCATTTAGAGTTCTTCAATACCTGACCCCTTCTTACTTTCCCAATCTTCTTATATTTTCCTCCCTTCTACACCTTTTATCATCCATCTACACGTGCTTAACTGCTGTTCCCTCATTGGACACTCTCTCTCCTGTCCTCTGTATATTCTGCCTCTGCTTTGAATTGTCTCCCTTTTACCTTCTGTCTCTGAGAATTGCCAGCTTCTTTTTAGAGTCACTTATGTCAGGACACTCCAAATGCTAATTCCTATTTCTCTTCTTTCCAGTTGCTGGTGCCAACACTGCTAAAGTTATCTTCTATCTATTCTATAGTTTACCTTGTACAGTTTGATTTATATATGTTATCTTCCCCCTTAGAATGCAAGCTTCTCGAGAACAGGGATTGTTTTTGTTTTTTCTTTGTATCCTCTATGCCTAGCACAGTTCCTGACACACAGTAAGTGCTAACTAAATCCTTGTTTTTTTTTAAAGAATTCAGTGATTGATTGATGGCTGTGAATAAGAGAATTTCAGGTAGAGAATAGTAAATAGCTCCCATTGCAGCAGAAAAGCAAAAGATTACATAGGTGGAAAAAAGTTCATTTGTGTTAATAATAATGATGATTTCAGTTCACATACACAGATTTACAGCAGGGAGGAACATTTTAAAGATTAGGAAACTGAGGACCAGAGCGTTTAATGACTGGCTAATGGTTTTACAGACAAGAAAGAGAAGATCCAGGTCCCAAACCTAGGTCCTTTGTGTTGAAATTGAAATGATGTCAGGTATCCTGACAGGCTCTTCCCTGCCCACTATCCTCAACATCTTGATGTACCTAGTTATTGAGCACTCCTTGCCTTTTGCTGTGGCCGAGAGTGCTTCTCGACATTTCTCAACCCTTTCTTCCTGGGCAGTGTTGTGTCAAGGGGCTGCTCCCCAACCTGTTCCTCCTGCCTTTCCTTAGACAGACTCACACTGAAATTCTGTTGGATATAGCACTCATTATGGAAGTCTGTGCTTACTTCATGCCACCTCGCTCAAGCAACCCAAAGGTTTCAAGCCATGGTTAGTGGAGATCAGGTTGGTTTCAGCATCTTCCCGCTCTCAACCCCATCCCTACTTATAGCTTCTACAGCATACAGGAATTATTTACCCAGCTTAGTACTAACTTTGACTCCTGTTGGAAGGATGCCTCTCCAAATGCCTGAAGGCTTCTGGTCATTTTCTTGTGCAATCCTAGACCAGATGAGGTGAGCTCACTGGGGTTTTCCTATGGCATTCTTGATTCTATCTTGTGCCCTTTTTGAACCACAATTCTACTACGCTCTTTCAAATATATCACACTACTTGCCAGACTTCTTTAGCTGATGTCTCTTTCAGTACGACTTTTGCTTTTATCATCAGCCAATAGAATATTGCTTTCATAAGGACAATGTATATCTTGGTTTTGTCTGTGTGTCCCCAATGCCTAGCACCATGCCTTGCCCATAGGAGGCCCTTGTGAAATGTTTGTTGAACTGAACAAAGATAGTCAACTGAGGACCTATTTCCTTCCCAGTTTGGGAGCAGGTTATAGAGACAACTAGGTTTCATGATAGTATTAATGTAAATCTGAATGATTATAATTGTGCAGAGCTCTAGTTTGCTATAAGTGTATCACATGCTGTTGCTTGGGGGAAAGTGGCATTTCTCAAGTCTCTTCTCTTAGAAGACCCAAAATGGAAACAATTGAAGTACTCATTTGCATCCCCAAAGTCCTTTCTTCAAACCCTTTATGTGGTTTAAAGTCCACCCTTACCTCTCATTTAGAATGACTGTCATGGCAACTAGGAACAATGAGAAAACACAGAAAACATTTCTTTGTCTTAGAGAAGGAGTTCAAGATATGTAGCATAGGCAGGCCACAGTTTCTGAATGTTCTTATAGTACACCCCCACGACTTTCTTTTTACTTATTAGTTATGTGTAGGTGGGTCTTTTAAATCAGAGTTTTGAAAGAGGCTTCTTCATTAATTTGGATTCAAATTTACCAAAATGAGAGAGATGAAATGTGAATAACATTCAACAAAACATCTTTTTTCCCCAATAGCCCTGTATGTTGTTGATATGAATATACACTCCAACAATATGATACATTGCAGGCTAACTACACTTTCTCTCCTGGAAAAGCTTCTGGATCTGAAATCTTTCTAAATAGTAATGCCCAACAAGCTTTCAGGATGAACACCTAGATATTGCTAAGTGGATAGTTTTTGAATTCTACTCCCGGAATATGAATGAGTATTAAATATCCAAAAGAGAAGCACATTTGAAAGAATAGGGACACCTCATATTGGATGATTATGAGAACAAATTGCTCCCTTATGCGCCATGGTGTGTAAGTCAATCTCCAAAATGAAACTGAAACCTCCCTGTCATGTTTCTAAGTAAGGGATTCAGGAGCCTTAAAATGACAGCTTTAATTTGATATTATGGCAGACAAGTCCATCTTCGGCTAGAAGTAGCTGTTTCTTGGGCACTTCACACTTCTGGTGCTGCCTCTATCCCTCCTTGTTCATTTAAGATTGAATACTTAATATTGAAAATTGTGACCCAGCTTGAGCCCATCATAGCCTACTATTAAAATCTCACTGCTCAAAATTCTGCCTAAGAATGTGGCATTGAGTGCTTCTTTCATTTTAAAATGCTTCACATATACCAATGTAACTTAGTTAATGACTTTGAAATTCTATTTAACTTTTCTTAATTGTAAAGAAAGTAGAAAATGAAGATTGAGCTATACAGTGAAGAAAGCAAAGTATATTTCTGTTGGGAAAAATAGCATTTTATATTTTGCTTTGCATCTTTGAAATAAGGGATCCATAAGAATAAAACGTGTTCTAGTTTTCCTAAATTATATGTTTATTGAGATCAAGAACGACTGGCGCATAGCAGTATGTTGCATGTACATTTCTAATATGCTTGAGACATTAGGTATAATTTCATATGTCTGGTTTATTATGATGCTATATTATAATTCAAATAATTTTATATAGCACTTGTGTATTAGCATTTAGTCACACCCTACAATCTACTGCAAGTTGATCAATCACTAATTATACAAGTATTTACTGTGTCTTCTAAGTAGACACACTGGCTAAACATTGAGCTGGGGGCGGAATTGGATAGTAGAAAGTGAGGGAGTTGGATTCAATTCAGAGAACTGTATAGTATTCAATGATTCCATGGTTTCTCCCTCAAACAGAAAGAAAATCACATTTTTTAATCCCAACTAACTTCTTGTGATGCTATATGGAAGCAAGGCATGGATGACCTCAAAATCTAAGGAATCAAAATTGCAAAAGGCAATGGGGAGTTACATGATGGACATAAATAAGCTGTAATGCATTACCAGCAAGGATGATATATTGGCGACAAATAGAATAAAAGATGTCTTTTAGCAAAATAGAGGATAAGAAGAGGAGGCATATAAATTCAATGCTACAGACATTTCTATATGATTACTATGTGCAAGGCACTGTGGTAGGTGCTGAGGGGATTATAACAAAGCTATTGCTGCCCACAAGGAACTTATAATCTCCCAGGGGATGTGACATGCACACACATATGTATACTTATTCTGGTCAGGGTATAAGCAAGAAGAAAAGAATGTCAGTAGTTGGTTATTGTTTCCTTAGGGGCATTGAGGTAGCTATTTGTCAACCTGATAACAATAAAAAAAGATGTCTCTTTTCTTCCTGGGGAATGCATCCAAGACATAATTGATAACTTCCCCAAGATTTGTCAAATGAGATGACATACTACTTTTGGTGAATCATATGGACACCAATTGTGCTGTCAGGATGAGCTTAGAATTGCCAAGTTTTAGCCAAGAAACCAAAGTGCACACGGACACAGGTTATGTTTTCTGTACATTTGCCTATGAAAAAAGGGATACAGAATAGAAAAAAAATCATTTGAGAGATGAACAGTTGACTAGAAGAAGGTGTTATTTGAGAATTGGATTTGGATTTCTGGAACATAATTTAAAATATAGTAATGACATATTCCTAAGTGGAGATGGAGAACATCCAATAAAATGGTAAGAATATATTTTCCAGGTGTCTTGAAAATCAATTCAAAAGAAGGCTGTTGGGGTATATCCCCAAAGTTAGATAACATAGAGAGTGAATGCAACAGAATTAAAGGAGCTTAGAAACCCAAATGTTAAAAAAATGAACAAAATTCATAAAAAGAGCCAGTAGGAAAATTCATAGCCTTAAATGTCTCCACAAAAATGTTAAGTTTAGGCAACAAGAGGAACTAGAGATCCTAACACAAGAGAGCAAATTTGTTCTCAGAGGTATTAGAGACCTGATGGAATGAAACTTGTGACAGGTTTGGATGGGTATACGTTATTCAAAAGAAACAGAATAGAGTAAAAGAGGATGGATGAGTAGCATTGAATATTAAGTAGCTATACATGAATGAAGGTATGCAGAAGATGTATCTCAGTTTCCTTCCTGGGAATCTGAGAAGGAAAATATGATGGAAAATACTTGGGTACAGGGAAATGGAAGGAGAAAAAGAAGTTATTTGTTGTTAGAATATACTACAGACCACTTAGGCAGAAGGAAGAATAGATGAATTTGGGAAAGACATAACAAACCCTGAAAAGATACATGATATATTAGTAGTCAGAGGTAGGATGGAGACTCAATTTGTTTCACATTTTTTGCTTTCTACCAAAAGCAGACAAACCATTAAATTCTATGATGTCCCTCACAAGTGGTCCTCCAGACGTTACTTAAAAATCACCAATGAGTGAAAATTCACCTACTTATGAGGCTTCCAATTATACCTTTGTATGCCTTTAACTATTAGGATTTCTTTTTTCTTTACATGAAGCCTCAACTTATGTCTTTGTAACTTCTACTAGTTGCTACAAATCCAGGAAAGACTTTGTATGGAATAAGACACCTGAGATGTTCTTTGAAGAAAGGATTCTTAGAAGCCGTACATTCAAAAGAATGGAGGTGGAAAACAGAGTACTGTATATATGGAAAAGCTAGCCAGTCAATCGACTGGAACTAAGAGTATGTAAAGGTCAGTATTAGGAAATAAGATTGGAAGAATATGTGCAAGCAATTTTGTGGAGCACTTTAAATGTCAGACTTAGCATTTTATATTTTATCCTAGAGATGACTAAGACCTATTGAATATATTTGAGCAGGAAAATGACATGGTCAGATTTATTTTTATGAATATCACTTTAGAGGTTGTGTGGAAGGTACATATGAAAATGTTACTGGCTTTACAAAATAGTAAATGATAAATGCCAAATTACTGATATAAAGATTCCACTTCAACATGTGTTGGTCAACAAAAAGTTTCAGATGGAAGATAGGATTTGAATATGGCCTTGAAGGATGAGCATAATTTTTAAAAAGCAGAATAAAAGGGGAAAGACTGGGACTTCTATGTGTACAGAGGGATGGGAAGGGATGAAAGCAATTGATGCTTTGAATAGAGTTACTAAGTGCTTAGCATGGAACGAGAGAGCTGAATATGAAGAATTGAAATGCGAAAGAAGGATTCGACGTATACTTCTTGGCCCCAGAGGACAGGAACAGGAGCAATGGATAGATAGATCTAAGATTGATGTAAGGAGAAAAATACTTTGCAATAAGCAGAGCCATCCAGAACAGAAATGGGATGACCCAGGAGATTCTTGATCTCTAATGACCTTGTAGCAGAGCCCAGATGACCATTTTTTAGAGATGTTGTAGACATTTTTTGTACAGATAGGAATTTATGTAAATTATCTCCAAAGTCCCTTTTAACTGGGAGATTCTATAATTCTGCGACATACAAGGCCTGTATGGTGATTGTGAAAGGAATAATATCTTCATTTAGGGAAGTATTAGGAGATATGGTGGGGAAAAGGTATTTTGTAGTCAAATTGTAGGCAGGTCTGAAGGTAAGGAGAAGGACTTTCTTTTGTAAGCAGTAGGGAACCATTCAAGATTTTTTTGGAACTAGAGAATGACCTATAAATCCCATGATGTTGGGGTAATAGGATACCCAAGTGGAAATTCTCATCAGACAGCTACAAAGATAAAAATTACCTTTCAAGGATGAGTCAAAGCTGGAGATTATAGATTTGGGACATATCTTGATTGATGTAATAGTTAGAAAACTATTAAATGTGATTAGATGAGCATTCCCTTGTAGGTGATGGGGGGAGGAGGTGAAGAGCAAAGGAAAGGCCCTTAGAGAATGACCACATTTAGGGGAAGGAAGAGTAAGAAGAATTAGCAAAGGAGCTAGAAAAGGGACAGTCACAGATTTGAATGGAACAAAATAGTTCATGCACAATTTTGAATATTCATACATTCCATCAGATAAGCCATTTTCAGACTTCTGATGAGCAAGACTTGATAAAAAGGCCTATCAGGTATGTCATGTTTCTAGACTAAGAACAACATAGTGTAATTGTAAGAACAAAGCACATGGGATCAATAGAGAACTGAGTTCAAATACTATTTGTGACACCTACAGGTTGTGTAATTATGAGCACAGAACTTCACTGAACTTCAGGGTTTTTTTTTTAAATCTGTAAAATGGATGTTATATCTGTAGTACCTAACTCAGTATTGTTCTGAGGAACAAATTTAAACTTTATTGAGTAAAGAAACATACTTACAGTTCCTTAAGAGTTTGTGATGAATCTAGATGGTCATTCTTTTTCTTTGAAAATGAATGACTGTAAATGAAAAATCATTTAGTAAGTATTGGAGACACAAAGAGACAATTCCTGCTCCACAAGTGCTCACATTCTAATAGTGGGAGACTCTCCTTTGGCCATCAGCCAGCTCCCTGTCATCTCTCTCACTAAACCAAGTTCATTTCTCCAGTCTCCAGGGCATCCCCTTTCAACAAGGTCACAGCTCCACAAATTTGATCTCGTTCATCCTTTGATCCCCTTGCACCTTCTTTTAAGTATACAGTACAATTTGGCAGACATCATCAGACTTGTTGGTGTATTTCATTCATTTTGATCAGTTTTAATATCAGGTTAGTTTTATTCCGTGCCACTGTTGGGTTCTTGGACATTTATTAAATGAATTGTAGAAACTCTTTAATACTGCAGAGGTTGCTCCAGATTCTCCAGTAAAGGAAAATAGTCTTTATTATAATATTTACAAGAAAAATCTTATTAGCATTGTTAAACCAACATTGCTATTGCTCTCAAAATAATCCCTTAAATTAAAATGTCTTTACAATGAGCAGAACTAGTGAAAGGTGACATCATGTTTAATAGGAAAAGGAGGCTAAAACAAAGGCAGAGTTGAATAAGGTCTTTTTTTTCTCTGTTATACTTTACATCCTAATACCATTAGACTTTACATGCTTCCCAAGAGAAGCCTATGCAGTTCATTAACTGACATAAATGAGAAGGTTCTGCATTGTACTGATCTATCTAAGAAAAGATACCAATTCAGTAGTTTCTCAATATTCAATGTACTTTATCAAATCTTAGCAGAACCAATTACCATAGAAGACAGGGCTGAATTCTTCGATGTTAATTATTCAATATGAAGAACAGACTCATGATAAGGCTACATCTGGCTAGGGAGGAGGACTTTGTAGGTATTCCCTTGCATGGGCTAGTCGTACTGGCCCTAGGCTTCCCCTACAATTCCTGCTTTCCACTGCCAATGACAAATGGTAACTATGCTGCTATTGGAAGTGACACTGGTGACTGCTCTTTGGTGAGGAGAAAAGCCTAGTACAAGGGTGAGAAGGTGGTGCTAGGCTGTCTTCCTGTCACAGACACAGGAACGAGCAATTGGCCTCTAGAAAATAGTGGTGAAGTGTTGGAAAATCCTCTGAAAGAAGTGTGGGAAAGACTTATGTAACTCCATGTAGATTGAAGTGAAGTAGAACCAGGAAAATTATATGTACCATGACTACAACAAAGCAGATGGAAGGAATAAAATGAAAACACTCAATATTGTGGAACTGATTAAAAGGGTTGGCCTTAAAAAATAAATGGAAAAAAAAAACTACTTTCCTTCCTTCATTGGAGAAGCATGGGATTATGGGCATGAAACACTGCATAGAGAATCAGACTGAATTGATAACTACTTTTTTCTTAAAGATTTCCTTTCTCTGTGCTTCCCTTTTTTATTTTTTTTTTGTTTTGTTTCACTTCAATGGATAGCTCACTGAATGAGGAGGAGGATTTAGAAGTGAAGTTCAAGGAAAAGTAATAAGTATTGATAATAAATTTAAATAAAATTAAATAAATTTAAGATTTCCAAAAGAGAAATATCCTTTGAAATCCTCCATGTGGTTGTCTTATAAAATAAAAAAATTAACCATCAGGTGTGTATCAAATAACATTAATGATATCGAACATACAATAACAAGGTTTTCGTGATTTATAAAGTATATGTCCCTAAAATGTTTATGTGGATTCCTTTACCTGAGAAATTCAGGGCCATGGCATTTAGCAGAGTACACAGAATGCTGAACTGGGGAGATATAGGTTCACTTTATACCTCTGACTTTTACTAGCAGTGTCTCCATGGACAAATCAATTAAGTCTCTGCCTCAGTATCCTCAGCTATAAAATGGAATATTACCTTTAAAATTATATCAGGATATGGCCTACATCAAATATTATATGAAAATGCTTTGTAAACCTTAAAGTGTTTTATTTATTAATGCCAATTATTCTTGCTAAGATTCTCCTTCCTGATTCATTTGCTGCAGTGCCATAATTAATAATAATAAATGATAAGTAACATTTATACAGTGCTTTCTATGGGCCTGGCACTGTGTTAAGCATTTCTGAACTATTATTTCAATTTATCCTTAAAACAATACTGGGAGGAGGTACTATTATTATCCCATTTTCAGATGAGGAAACTGAAGCAAACAGAGCTTAGGTGACTTACCTACAGTCGCACAGCTAGTAAGTGTCTGAGGATGGACATAAATTCAAGTTTTCCTAGCTCTAGGCTTATGATCTATCCTTTAACAGATGCTTTATTTCACACATTTGAGTTCTTCCTACAATAATGTGGATTGCACCTCCTTCACACCTGATTAGATGATTTGATGAATTTCTATGACTAAATTAAATCATCACCCAGTGACCAGCTTCTGGTGATGTTCTGCTTACCCCATCCCCCTCCAAAGACAAACTAGGTTAGTTTTTGGATGACAGCCATATATAGTCATTCTGTATTCTATATTTGAAGTCTTTGCAACCTAGTAGGATTTCTCTGCGTTCACAATATGATGGCATAGGCTTTAAGACTCAAGTTCACACCCATATTGATAGTAATAATAATATAATAGTCCTAGTGATAGTAAACATAATAATATTGGCAGTTGACATTGCCATAACATTCTAAGGTTTCCAGAGAACATTATGTCCACTATTTTATTTGTTCCAAGAGGAGTCTTCAGAATGGGATTTTAGTGGGTATGATTGCTTATACTCATTTTCATTGTGTAAATGAAGATGAAGCTTTAAGATAACTTTTACTTAAGGAATTCGATATTTTTTCCATGTTCTCACACCTTTCCCCAATCTGTAGATATGTTTTTAGATAATGTAATTTTAATGCTCTTTATCAGTTTCCAAGACATCATTTGTGGTTTTGCTTCTTCCTAGTAAGTGATGAAGTTATACAAAGAATGCATTATAATACAATCGATCAAATGATGAGCATTTATTAATTGCACAATATATACCAGGCACCTGTGAAAAGTGCCAGAGATAAAAAGAAAAAGCAAAAAGGACAGAAAGAAGAAGCATATGAAGTAGTCAGACAACCACTACTGCTCTAATTAATAAATCCTACAGTTGAGATTAATATCATTCTTCCAACATAAAAAAATTGATTTTAAAAAATAAGTGCCTCCCTGCATAATGGTTGCCATAATCAAACTCATTTCACAGCGCATATTAAATCACAACACAATCTTACTCTTCCATAATATCCTAGAACCATAGTAATAATTTTAGTTTCTTGCCAGAACAGTCTTTATTCCTGATTCCTGCCAGGCCAAGACAGCTCTAAAATTTTATTTACAGCCCTCCCAGTCCTGGCTTTCCTCCTGTTGGACTAAGTACCTCCTATATCATTGTTTCACAAAATAACATGTTTTGTTTTGTTTCTAAATCAATGTAGAGGTAAATGCAAAGCTAATCACCTGGACTCTGGGTAGGATGATGGGTATCCTGGAACCAGAGGCCAATGTTTCCATTTATACAATGGCTGCTCATTCCCCTTTGATGTACACAGTACATGTACAGAGAAACAGCTTTTCATTTCTAGGCACGTCCCAAGACTTTCCCTTGACAATTGGTCATCTGCTTTCTAGGTACTATCTGTAAACACTGCATCATTCTCAGATATTGGGAAAGACAAATAAAAGACATGCTGGAAAGAATGAGGAGGTAAAGATGGAGAATTAGAAGGCAGATTTCTCCCTCTCTAATTTTTTTTATTATAAGACCTATTTGTTCCCTGTGCTCAAAATTAGAGTAAGAAAATAAAATGTTTCTTTTTGTGAGAGCCTAGATAAGCCTGATCAAATCCAGAATTTCTGGGATTCATGCAGTACTCCGTAAGCTGCATCAAAATTCCACATCTATTATCATTGTGAGTCATGAAAGCCAGGCACTTCAAGGGTATGTGGATGCCTCAAAGTTCTAAATTTCGTCTTAGCAAAAGATCAATTTGCAAGAGCTTACTGTCTTTTTCTGTTTGCTTACTTTTTTTAGAATTGAATGCATAACCACTTTACATGAGTTATGTCATTTATCACAGCTCCAGAATGTAGGTATTATTGTTTTCCCCCCTTTACAGATTAGGAAACTGAGACTAGGAAAGATTAAGTGGCTTGCCAAGGGTCACGCAGATACTAGGAATTTGAGGTAGGACTTGAATTAAGTTATTGCTTACTTCAAGTCCAGCACTGGATCCACTCTAACAGTGAGCTGGCTAAGTGGTGTTTGTGTTTATTAAACGAATTTTTAAAAATTGATATTTATAAAAGTTCTTTCGAGTTTGCTAACACTTGGTATGCATAATTTCATTTAAACCTTATAGCAAACCTGTGAGGCAGTACCTGAACTGATTTTCAGTAATAAGATACTTATTACCTACCTACATGACATTGAAAAAATCATTTAACAATTTGGAGTCCCAGTCTTCTCATCTGGAAAATGAGGGATTGAAATAGATGTTTTTCAAGGTCTCTTTCAACTCTAAACCTATGGTCCTACTATAGGTATCATTATCTCCACTCTTCCAATAAGAGAACGAGGCACTGAGAGGCTGTGATAAAGCATAAGAGGCAGAATTTGTACAAAGGTCTTCCTGAGTCTGATTCTAACAGCCTTTTATGGCACAATACTTTATAAATTAATGAAGCAATACCTGGAGTGGTATAGCAGGTAGAGCTCTAATCTAGGACAGAGTCCTCAATTTTTATCTTTGTCCCACTGCTGTGTGACTTCAGACAATGAGCTTGACCTGTGTGGACCTCAGTTGTCTCCTCATTTAAATGATGATGCATTATGTCTCTGAAGTCAGGGAATTAATCACATCATCTCTTGATATACCTTCTAGTTCTAAAACCTATGATTTCTGGCCTCAGCACACACTGGATGCCTGCACTAGGACCTGAGCTCAGCACTACGGTAAGTGCCAGACCCCTATGGTCTCCAGAAGCACCAGCCACCCCCTAACACACTCCCTCAGCACAGCAAAAGACATCAAGGTCCTCTGTGGGCCTCAAGGCAACATCAGTGCAGCACCAGGTAAACAGCTGGGGCCTACAGCTCCTGGCACAAGAAGCCTGAGAAAATGTTCCCTGAGAACAGAGCTCAGATTTAAAAGAAAGGAAAAAGACCAAAAATTATGACCAAAAAGAAAGGAAAAAGACCAAAAAAAATCAAAAAAAGAATCTGACCATGGAAAGTTATTTTGTTGACAGGGAAGATCAATACATAAACTCAGAAGAGGACAATAATATCACAACACCTATGGGAAAAACCCCAAACAAAAATGGGAAGTGGTCTCAAACCCAGAAAGAATTCATGGACAAGCTCAAAAAGGAGCTTTAAAATCATAAAAGAGAGGTAGAAGAAAAGTAGGGAAAAGAAGTGAGAGTGATGCAAGAGAATTATGCAAAAAGAGGCAACAGCTTGAAAAAAGGAGGGAAAACTGCTTAAAAAGTAGAATTGGCCAAATGGAAAAGGAGATGCAAAAATCCACTAAACAAAAAACTCCAGAAAAAGTACATTTAGCCAAATGGAAAAGGAAGTGCAATAGATAACTGAGGAAAACAACTCCTTAAAAATTAGAATTGGACAAGTGGAAGCTAATGACTCTACCAAACAAATTTAAAAGAATGAAGAAAAATGGAAGAAAATATAAAATACCTCATCGTAAAAACAACTGGCCTTGAAAATGGATCCAGGAGAGACAATGTCAAAACCACTGGACTACCTGAAAGCCATAATTAAAAGGAGGACCTGGACATCGTCTTTCAAGAAATTATGAAGGAAAATTGCCCTGATATCCTGGAGCCAAAGGACTAATAAATAGGCATTGAAAGAATCCACCAATTACTTCAGGAAGGAGATTCTAAATTAAAAACTCCAAGTTCTTTTTCAGAACTAACAGGTCAAAGGAAAAAAAATGTTGCAATCATTAAACTTTACCCAATTAAATGCCCATAATTCTGACAATTTGAGCAAGATCAATGACTGTAGAAATATATATATGTATGTGTGTGTACATATACATATATATACATATGTGTATATGCACACGGAACCAGGAAAATACTGTACACGGTATCAGCAACATTGTGTGATGATCACTTATGGATGATTCTGCTCTTCTCAGCAACTCCGTGATCCAAGACAAGTACAAAGGACTCAAGGAGGGAAATGCCATCCACATCCAGATAAAGAACCGATCGACTCTGAATGCAGATTGAAGCATGCTTTTTCACTTTATTCTTTTTTGTGTTTTTTTCCCTTTTGTTCTGTTTCTTCTTTCACAACAGTAACTAATATGGAAATATGTTTTACATTATAGCAAATGCATAACCCATGTGAAAATTGCCTACCATTTTCAGAAGAGGGGAGCTGAGCAAGCGATGAAAATTTGGAACTCAAAATCTTATAAAAATTGTCTTGACATGTAATTGGGAAAAATAACATGCTATTAAAATGATTTTGTGCTGAGGTTGTTCCTCTTGATTTTCTTTTAAATGTCCACTGCCTTCTGAAGAACATTTGTGTGAGACACAAAACTGGTGGGAGGGGAAGTAAAGTCAGTACAATTCAAGCAGGTACTATTAGGCTTGAGCTAATTACAGCTTTCATCATTATTTACCCCCCAAATTTTAATTAATTCTGTGTGGACTTTAAAGAAACATGAACTGTGAGACCAGACTGGAAAAGACTTCTGTAAACTTCCACACCTCAGGCAAAAAACAAACAAACAACAACAACAACAACAAAACAAAACAAGGCAGATAGATCCGGGAACTATCACAGTTGGCACAGCTGTCATAGTCTTATGCCTCACAGTCTCAATCAATTTCACCTCTTCACTCCTGCTCATTCTCCTCATCTTACTCCTACCTTTTCCCCTTCACCCCAGGAATAAGTTGCTCAAAGTTTGAAGTTTTCTCATTATCCCTTTCCCTTCAACATCCGGCTAGAACTGCAGGTGCATTCACTTGCCACTCAATTCATCTGTTTCCCCATAACCTCTGCTCTGTGGGATCATCCCAGTGGAACCTCCAGCGTGTTTTATAAGGTGCACCTGTGCCTTCTTCTATATTGATATGATATTCTATGTAGTATGCCAATAATAGTGTGGAAACTACCTCTATTCAATCCATGAATCCAATCAAATGGCAATTCCTTTATAACTTTTTAAGCCTTAGTTTCCCAGGGCACTGAGGGAATAAGTGTTTAACCAAAGGTCACACTGTTAGTGCATTTCAGAAGTAGGAAATGGACTTCTCGGTCTTCCTCACTCCAAAGCCATCCTTCCATCCACTATGCCACACTGTTTCTCTCTGTTTTACACTGACATTTCCTTAGAGAAAAAAAAAAGATCAGTGTGAACAGAGTGGCAAAGAAAATTTGGAGAATCAGAGCTTTCCTGTAGTAGCCTGGCATAGCATAAGCAGTGGGACAGTCTCTCTTTTTGGATGATTTTAACTAGAGGATGGAAAACCACTTATCAAGTATGTGGCAGAGAATTCCTTTGGTATATAGATAGGAAGATAAGGCCACTGAGAAAACCATTTTCAATTCTCTGATTCTGTGATTCTGATACAAAATATTCACTTTTTGGCATTTGCACTAATAAATTTTCTGAGGTTTTTGTTTTGTTTTTTAAAGTGATATAACTGGCTTGGAAAAAAAAGTTTTATGCTCAGCTTTTAACTGCTTTTCCCAACCCCTATCCCACCTCCCCAGATAGTAAATTAAAACAACATTCTAACCAGGTAAATATTTGGTGATCTGGTAAATGGATGTTCATTATATCTTTTACTTACCTTCATTGCTCAATTGGTTTCCAGTGGCTGTTCCATTTATACCTTAACTTTTGTATATATTAAATGACTAGACTAGAGTGGAACTTCTGTCATGACTTAATCTAGTTATCCTGAACTAGAAACTTTCAGTGGCAGTCTACTTCCTGGTATAAAGCTATCCATATTATAGTTTGACCCATTTATAGGTCATGAATGTTTTATCCAGTCCTGAGTACATAGATCAGCCTAACCTAACTAAATTCAGCATTCCTGTTTACCCTCTAGATTGGAGCTATAATTGTCATTTATTGACTGAGGTGGGCATAAATCATACTAGGGGCTAAGTGATTTCATGGTGTTCATTTTTTTTCCTCCTGCTGCTGAATTGTTTTGGAAAAGGGTTAGCACTTCGTTAAGTTTTATTTAATTAGTGTCCTGAAATGATGTTATCAGAAAAAAATAATTTTCATTATGTCATTCTGATAAAAATTATAAATAACAAGTAGAACTAAATTTAAGCTATTCTTATGGAATAGATGGAAGCATGTAGCCTAGACAATGATGCAATTAAGTTAGAGAAATTGAAAACTGATTAAATGGTGAGACTGAAAAGAATAATTTTAATGTTTCAACATCATCTTGGTAAGAGGTTTCCCATGGAGTACCTCAAGAATATGTGCACATCTCGTGTTTAATATTTTTACGAGTGACTTGGATAAAGGCATTGATGGTTTGCTTATCAAATTTGTAGATAACACAGTGCTGGGAGGGTTTGCTAACCCACTGGATGACAGAGTGAGCATACAAAAAGATCTTGACAGGCAAGGGTATTGGCCTGAAAGGAAAAAAGATTAAATTTAGTAGGAATAAATGTAAAGTCTCACCCTTGAATTTAAAAATCATCTTTATCAAGAGATAGTGGAGGAGGCATGATTAGCCATAAGTTTGTGAGAAAACAAAAAGATGCACCTGTTTTTGTGGACTGCAAACTCAATACGGGTCAACATTGTGATGTGACATCCCCGAAAGGCTAATAGGATCTTGGGCTACATTCAAAGAAACTTACCATGAATCAATAGGTAATAGTCTATCTTTATTTTGATAGTTCTGGTCAGACCTCACTTGAAGTATAGTTCAATCTTTTAAGTGGAAAGAAGTCAGACTTTGTTTGATTCCTAGAGAACAAAACCAAGAGCAATAGATGGGAGTTACAGAAAGGAAAATTTAGACGATGCTGAGAAAAACATTTTGTATACAGTTAACCAACCACAATACAAGTTTATTTACTATTATATGCCAG
>CM053622.1:691365137-691394120 GCA_028646595.1 Phalanger gymnotis | reverse complement strand
TTTCAGTTAAAAATTGTTTTGCTATCATTTATGAAATTTGTGAGACTGTTAACTGAACTATTGGAGTTACTGTCTAAATCAAGTATTTACAAAAGTATGTTTAGTTTTCTTTATTTTTAATTGAGTGGAAGAGGTTTTATGATCAAATTTAAGAATTGTTTAGCACTTAGGAATAATAATATCAGAATGGTTTGGTTATTTTGTTGATTGTTGTTTTAATGCTAAAACCTAAAATGGTTAATTGATTACCGTGTGCAAAAAGAAGAGAATTGTGTAAAGTCTTATCAGGTTGGTTCTGCTTATATAGAACAGGCCTCCTGCATGCATGGAGGGCAGCAGGTAGAGGGGCACCAACGTTATTACCTTTACTGCCACTACTGTCTGCTACTACTATGTAAATATATGTATATGGCATTTAACCCCTTCTTGGGGTCCATGTTAAATCTCACTATTGTGTCAAGTTGCTGGGACCCCTTGTAAACTATGTCCAGGAGCTAGATCACTAGCCCCTGAGGGTGCGGGGGATCTACAAGTGTCCCCTATCCCTGGGTAGGGGGGATAAACTTATTTATAGATGGTTCCTTTAGAGTGACAGAAAGGGAATGATTAACAGTAAAGGGGAAAGAGCTAGCCCATACCACCTTAATCATGCAAATACTAGGGAACCTACTGCTGCCTGGTAATATAGCAATAATCCACTTAGGTGGTCATCAAAACTGGGCAATCCTTTGAAATTAGGAGCAATGGCTTTGCCGGTGAGGAAGCAAGAAAGGCAGGAATAATGGAACCTGAGTTATCAGACTGGTTATTGGTCTTAATCCCCTTTTCCTCTGAATCCCCCTCCTCCTTCCTTTACTGAGGAAGAAGTGTAGAAGGCACTGACCTTGGGAGCCCAGGAACAAGATGGCCAGTGGCTACTCCCAGGTGGAAGAGAGGTACTGACTAAAACAGGTATGAGGCAAGTCCTGCAATACCTACATCAAGGCAGCCATTGAGATGTTCAAAACCTGTGCGATGTGGTCCTGACCCAGTATGTATTGCCTGCCCTTTACACTCTAGCATGACAGCTGGTGGATGGGTGCCTTGTGTGTCAAAGGTCAAACAAGTCTGTGTTGTGCCAGGCTCCAGCAGGAGGCAGGCCCTCGGTCTCAGACCTTTCCAAAGCATGCAGGTGGACTTCACTGAGCGAGCTGTCCCCATATAGGTTACCTTAAATACCTGCTGGTCATAGTGGACCACTTAACCTCCTGGGTAGAGGCCTCTTTTACCTCGGGCCACTGCTCCAGTGGTGAGTAAGCTCCAGTAATACTGGAGCACATAATTCCAAGTTTAGGATGGTAGAACGTATTGATTCAGAGCAAAGGACCCATTTTATGGCTAAAATACTACAATCCTTGGCTCAGGCCTTGCATATTATCTGGGAGTTCCATACTCCTTGGCACCCTCCCTTGTCTGGCAAAGTCGAAAGAATGAATCAGGAGATTAAGAGACAACTCATTAAATTGGCCTTAGAGACCCAGCTACCCTGAACTAAATGTCTACCCTTAGCCTTCCTCAGAATTCAAACCAAGCCTCAAAGGGACACGGGACTCTCCCCTTATGAGCTCCTTTTTGGCAGAAGTAAGGGGAGTTAGGACCCACTGTGCGACCAGAAAGATAAGTTTCTGAGAGAATAGATATATCTTCCCTGACAAAGCACTTGCATTCTTTACAGCTTAAAGGACCTCTGGGATTCATAGTTCACAGGTACAAACCAGGAAACTGGGTTCTGATCAAATCTTGGAAAGAAGATAAACTCACTCCCAGCTGGGAAGGATCCTTCCAGATCCTGCTAACCTCAGACACAGCGGTGCAGTTTCTGGAAAGAGGTTAGACACACCATACTGGAGTAAAAGGACCAATTGCATTTCCGATGGTTCGGACTGTTGAGAAAACTGACCTGAAGGACCCAAAGGAATTAAAGCTTCAGCTTTGGTTCCAACCTTTCTACTTGGAGTAAAGGGACTTGGACTCTCAGTGAGTATGCATGGTGACTCTCTTGGGTTGGATAATTCTAATTGTATTCTGGACTTTGAGTCAAAACTGCCTTCTCCCCAGTCTCTTGAATCCCATGAATTGTAAGTACAAATGGAGACTTTCCTAACCTTTGCCCTTCTGCTAGGACTGTCCTCTCCAGCCTCCGTCCCTTGGCTCCCTCAGAGAAAGTCTTGAACAATTAATGGAAACTGTAGCCTAAACCTTTAATTTGAGTAATTGTTGGGTCTATGGAAGACCCCAGCAGTTGGAGAACTGGCCCTGGGTCCCTGTTCCTGTAAGCCTGGCTCAGATACTTAGTAAACAGTAAGAGACATTGATAAAGAGATTAAAAAAAATTGCCCATGTTCCAGTCCAGATCTGGTCTCTCCCACTCAGCACATCAGGGTGGTCCTGGTTTGGAGGAACCCGGTGGAAACAGGTTCTATGGTTTTTACTAGTGGCACTAAATGGAGTAGTATTACTCCCTGTTTGCCTATCATGCATGATGCAATTAATTACAGCCACTGTGCATAAGACACTTTCCAAGGACCCCACTGGGTCCATGAGGCTGATGATTTTGAGGGGTTAAGAATGGGAATTGACCCCTGATGGGGATAGTGACCAAACTGATGAAAGAGCTGATGAAACTTACCAAATTTGGTGTGAGAGACTTTCAACTATGGAATAAGGGGAGGAACTGAGTGGAATGAATGAAAGTCTCTCATTTAAGGAAAAGGATACTTGATATTTTAGCTTCCATAATGCCTGAACTATGTCTTTAAGTTTAAGAATTAATTCCCCCCTTCCCCCGCTTAAACTTGCATGTAAGCCACATATATCCACATCCTGCATGCACATAGGGTGAGCATGCCTGTAACAGCTGTCTGTTAGTTTGAGGTTAAGGTGTCAGATTAAGAATTTTTCCTTGTTTCAAGAATGTGAGGCCAACTGCCTCCCTCTCCCCCACATGGATAGGGAGAGAAGTCCAGGGGGTTTGGGGGGCTTCTTAGAATTGTTTTTGTAAGGGGTTTTTGGAGCTTCTTAGAATTGTTTTTGTAAGGGGGTTGGGGGGGCCCTTTAAGGGGTATGTAAACTGACTGTCTGCCTTCTGAAACTTGCCTCCCCACCCCAGACCATTCTGGAGTGGGTGATGCCCAATTCTCGGGCGAGACTTGCAAATAAAGCCTCTGTTTTTACCTTGAGAAAACTCTGATTGTTATTTCATTTTGGGGGATTATTGTCCCACACATATGTGAGTGGAAAAATGCCTATGTCTGGGAGGCTGAGCCAGGAACGGCACCCAGTGGCTCACAATGAGTTTGCATTTTGAATACAATATAGAATGGGCCCTTGGGCAAAGGGCCTGGGCAAAGATGCTCACTTAGAAGGCTTTTCAAATCCTAAATAAAGGCACAGTAGTATAAAATAAACTTATCAGCATGATTATTCTTATATAGGGACTACCCCTCCTATCCTCACTAATATCTACCTGTTGATGTTCTACCCACCTTTCCATGTTCAGCTCAAATATTACATCCTCCATGAAGCCTTCTATGATATCCATCTACTAAAATTAGAAGTGAGGCTCCCTTTGAACCCAGGTTACAACTTTGTATTTTTTTCCTACTAATATATTTGTTCTGCTTTGTATGATTATCATTGGTTATTTGCATACATTTTGTATATTTCATTTTTGATTGATGAAAGCAAGGGCCATACCTTATTGTTGATTGTATCCTCCCCAAAGCATAGCTCATTGTACTAAAATAATAAATGCCTCCTTTTGATGTGGTACCAGGGCATGGAAGCTATGTCTAACCCTTTTTTAAAAGGAATTATCATAAGGAAAGCTGTGTCTCTCTAACTTAACTCTAGAGAACAGTGTAGCCTAAAATTACTATGCATAAACTTATACTAATTCTCCCACGTATATGACTCTACTAATTGGTCACCCCTGTCAAGCTTTGAATTCATGCTGAAAAGCAATCAAGAGATATTTAACTTCCTTATTCGTTCAAAGTTGGGATCTATTTAAAAGGGTTTAAATATCCTTTAGCAAACAATATCAATCACTTCAGAAATATAAGCGGCTTTAATATTTCTAGACTGCAAAGCTCCAATTTAAAACTCACTCAAATGAGAACAACATATCTGTTTAAAGTTGTCATTTGAGTCCTGCAAGTCATGGGACTTTTAAGATCCTGACAACACTGTGGCAGCTCACTGTGCTCACACAAGCCGTCCTGTACCTAAAGAACTTCATCTTGCAGCACAATTCTACTCTGGTTCCTTCTATGTTTTCCTAATTTTTGCTTTGGCTTTGACTCAAACCCCCAATTCTTTAGGTTGTGATTATTTTCTTTTGTTCCTGCTTGGATTAGCTGACCTTGTACATTGGCAGCTCACCATTGTTGTTACCCTTCCTGTTAACCCTTCAGCTTCCCCAGTGCTCACATAGCTGGAGTAAGTCAACTGTCTGTCAACTACTCTTTGCTCCACCTCCAGTACCTGCCTCATTACTCCTAGGGTCATAGAGAAAAAAAACAACTAATCACTGAGCTGATCAGTGTTGTCCTCTTTTGCACTAGAAAACCTTTCCTGGTCAGAAATAAAAGGAAAGGAAAAACTGCTTCACATATCTTACTTTGTCACTATATACCATGATGAAAATCATATGTCAGCAGAAATTTAAAGAGCTCATAGACACTCCTCATGCTGCTACTGCTTGGAACTCCAAAGGAAATAGGAAAAAAAAGTACTGAAGCTCCTGAAAGCATTTTGTGATTCTTGGCCATGTTGACTTGATTTGTGAAAGCTGCCATTTCGAGGGGCAAGATGGAGCCATGCTGGGACCTAGAAGAGCCCAAGGTCTCTGCAAATATTCCAGGAAAACTTTAAAATATGCCACTAACTGGAAAAACAGGGAGAATCACCCATAAACTTTTCCATTCAGCCCAGAGGTATACTGGGATAGATAGAAAATGGTGTAGAAAGTTCTCTAAGATTGCTGGAAAGGTCCAATAGGGCTGTAAATCAGAAGTACTCAGAGCCTAGGAGAGAATGGCACCCTTGTTTAGAGAGAAGGATCCTAGAAAATACCAACTTGGGTCATCCTAAAGCCCTATAGTAGGAGTCCACTGGGGCAGCAGCAGCATCCCTTGAACCAAGCAGCAAAGAAGGAGGCACTCAGGCTGAGACTAAGTAGGAATGGGGCTAGAAACCCTGTGACAAGGAGGAGCCCTGAGATGGAAGACTAGGATGGGAATAGCAGTAACAGCCCCTGGGCCTAGTATTGGTGAGGAAGGCCCCAGTCAAAGCCTAACATAGCAGGTAGCGCAAGAGTCCAATGACAAGAGGGAAGCCTTAGTTAGAGACCAGTACCAGTACTGGAGTATCCTGTAATCTCTTGAAAGAAGATCTAATCTTGACTATCATAACCAGACCTAGGAAGCGACTACTCACTCCATTCAGAAGTGCAGAGTAAAACCTAATCCAAACACATCCCCTTTCCTCCACTCCCAACCTGGACAACGAGGCTATTAAGATGAGCAGTCTAAGGAAAACACTGAATATTATTAGGAAATAAACTCTATTAAAATCTTTCCAGGGAATGTACCCAGAGGAAGAAAAAACCTCACAAATCTAATTAGAATCTGAGAGGAAAAAACTAACAAAAGTAACATACTAGTAGGTCATAAGGAATGCAAAAGTACCTGGAAGAAATGAAACAAGAAATACAGAATGGAATAAATAGGGAGAATAGAATGTCAAGGAAAATTGATGCTTTAAAATAGTTGGTGGAAAACCCCATTCAAAAACTAAACACATTGAAAATTAGAAAGAGCCAAACAGAAAATAACTCATTGTGATAACAAGAAATATTAAAATCACAATATTAGAAAAGAATAAAATATAAGAAATATAGAATAAAATACCTGATCTAGATAATAGAGCTTGGCACAATACCTGGCACAGAGTGAAGACTTAATCAATCCTAGATGATTAACTGATAAATTAAAGGAAATTGATAAGCACTTAAAATATGAAATACATTAGCAAAAGAATAAAGTATTTATATGGCTCAGTATCAGAAGAAGTAATTAAGTCATTAGTGAACTTCCATAGGGGAAAGAGGGGAAGAACTTCTGGAACAGGTGAATTCACCAATGAATTGCAACAAATATTCAAAGAACTATGAATTCCACTGTTTCAAAAATTGCCTGCATTATTAAGAAAAGAAGGTACTCTATCAATCTCTTTCTATGATATATTTACCTGACTATATTTGTGTCTTTGAAAAAAGACACGAAATAGAGAAAGAAATCTACAGAACAATATATCCATTCAACACTGAAGCAGAAATTTTAAATATGGTAGCAAATAGACTATAAAACCATAGTAAAATGATTTTACATTATGACTAGGTTGTATTTATACGATGATTTCAGGGTTTAACATAAGAATGACTGGAAATATAATAAAACATTATTTTACTAGTATTTAATAGTTTATTGTGATAGTTTTATGAAATATTTTAAATGTAACCATTTTTGTTTGAAAAATTACGAAGCATAGGAATGAGTGGGCTTCTGTTATAAAACATTATATAAAATAATATATAAATAAAAATATATATAAATATAAAACATATAAATAAAAAATATATAAAATAAAATAAAATATAAAATAAAAATATATAAAATTGTTATAAAAGTGTGTGTGTTGATGTGTATGTGTATGTGTGTAAGGAGAAAAAAGCTAGAACTTTTCCATTGAGAACAGGGTTAAAGTAATGATGTCTATTATCATTAGTATTAATTAACATAGTACTATTAATGCTAACTACAAAAATAAGAAAACCCAAAGGAATAATTATAGGCAGAGAAGGAAATAAGGTGATCATTTTTTCCAGATAATACGATGATTAACTTAAAAAATCAAAGAGTAAACTAAAATTTAATGAAAAATACATTCAGAAAGAGAATATAAAAATCAATCCATAAAATAATCATTATTCCTACACGTTACCAACATAACACATCAAGAATATTTAGAAAGAATAATTTCATTCTTAACTATAGAAGTTTTATAATATTTGTGAATATATCTACCAAGACACTTCTAGATATTATGAAAATCAAAATATTCTTTGTAAAAATAAAGACAGACCTCAATAATTTAAGAAATATTAATTGATTATTGGTAGGGAGAACCAATATAATAAAAATAACACTACCTAAATTAACTTACTTAATCAACACTGTCAACAAACAAGCTACCAAAATTATCTTATGTTGCTAGAAAAAATATTAGAGATATTTGTGTGCAGGAATAAAAGGAAAAGAATTTCAAGAGTTATAATGTAAAAAAATAAATAAGTTCATCAAGGAAAGTGACCATGATCTCCAAATATGCTGCAAAATAGTAATTATTTAAATGGTTATTAAAATTATTTAGTACTGAATAATAGAGACATCAATCAGTGGAACATTAGGTACATAATACATAGAAACAAGCAAACATAGTAAAATATTATTTGATAAACCCAGACACCATTGTGACTAGAGAAAAGACTCACTATTTGAGAAATACTGCTAGGGAAACTAGAAAATGGTTTGGCACAAATTAGATATAGTAAAACATCTCACATTGTATACCAAGACAAATTTGAAAAGGATACATGACTTAGACATAAAAGAAGTCTTCATAAGAAATTTAGAGGAACAAGGAAGAAATTAGCCATTAGATCTAAATTAGAATAAAGTTTAATGAAAAGAGCATATAAAATAAATTATGTCATTTGATTACATAAAAATTTAAAAGTTTTACAGTTGAAATTAGATAACTAGAAAGATCTTTTTAGTTTTTCTGTAGAGGTGTCCTATGCCAGATATGAAAGGGCTTGATTCAAATGTTTAAAACTAAGAGAAAATGATCAGTGGTTACGAAGAGGAAATTTTCAAAGAAAGAAATCGAAGCTATCAATAAAAATATAAAAATGTATAATCATTAAGGGAATAATTCAAATTGAAACAACTGGGAGGGTTCTATGTCATCTCTAATTTGTATTAGCCAAGATCGGAAAAGATACAAATTAGAGATGTTGGGCGGTATTCGGGAAAATGGACAAATTGATGCACTGTTGCTGAAGTTGTGAAGTAGTCCCTTTATTCTGGATTGCAATGTGGATGGAATTGTTGCGAAAGTAGGCATACTCTATGACCCAGCTGTACCATAACTAATCCTATTTCACAAAGTTCAAAGAAACAGGAAAATCACCTATGCATAGCAAAAATATTTATACCATTTTTTTCACAATAGCCACAAACTGAGCACTAAAGGGGTACTAAACCTATTGAAGAATGACCAAACACATTGTGGCATATAAATATAATGGGATATTATTGGGCCACAAGAAATGGCAAAAAGGATAGTTTCAGGGCCACCTAGAAAAATTTGTAGAGACCAAGGCAGAGTACAGCTAATAGAACCAAGAGAACAATTTAGACAATGATGACAATATTATAGAGAAAAACAACTTTGAAACACTTTAGAACTCTGAATTATGTATTGATAAACCTCAAGTCCAGAGGACTAAGGATGAATCATTCCCCCTATATCTGGCCAGATATGCAATGAACCTCAAATCTGAAATGAGGCATGCATTTTTGGACATGGCCAAGGTGAGAATTTACTTTGCTATATACTATGTGAGTTTGCTGAGACAGGTTTTGTTTGTTTAATTATTTAACTGGGGGTGAAGAGACTAAAATATTAGGAGGGAGAGGTAATCGAAAACAATCAGGAAAAAAAACACCATTTCTATCTCTTGGAGCTCCTGCTGGTGTCAGGACCAAAATGAATTCCTATTTTAGTCACTTATCCACGTTAGTGGAAGGAATGAGTAATTTTAGCAAAATAGCTCAAATGCCTAAAAAGCAAAAATGGTTTCCAAGGAACTTCCAGGAAATGCACATAGTTTGAAGCTTGCCAAGAGTCTCCTAAAAACACCTTTAGGGTTTTTTTTCCATTGATTGAAACTCTGAAAATTACTGAAACAATTAGGCAGGTTTCTTAGAAGGAGGTCAAGCCCATTTAATGTTTCTTTTTCCTTTCACCAGTACCTCCCATAGAAATGTGGCTTAGAAATGATATAATAAGAGATGCCTTTAATATATTTAACTCCAAAAAATTTGGTTTTTTTTTTAAATTCTGGTCATTTTATTTTTCTTAACGTTTCAAATTTGTTGCCAAATTTTATAGTATATACTTCCTTTGAAGGACGGAAAGCCACACAGATTTTCCTTATTTTAATGCAGGGTTATTTCTGCTCTACAAATGAACAAAACAAGGCAATCAAAATTACAAGGTGGCATTAAAAATGTTACAGACAAAAAGGAATACTCAGCAATAGCTAAAAACAATGCAAGGCAAAATTGGAAATAATCAAGCATACATTTGTAAAGTATAGAATTACATAGTAATTTTCAATATGTATATATACAAAATTGTTTATTATTAAAATACTAAAGCTCATTTATTGTTATACATATATGAAGATGTATATAACCATACATATGCACATATATACATACATATATGTGTATGTTTCTATGCATATGTACATATGTATTTATACGTTGTTTTTCACCCTTTGTTCTCCAAGATGACCAATTTATATATGTAATATGACTAGATATTATTTCTTAGATATAGAAAATTTCCAGAAAAAGAAACTTCCTCTACTCGTGTACCTTTTCAGCCACTTTATCATGATAATAGCTAACATCTGTATTGCTGAGGTTTGTAAAACATTTTACACATGGTTTTTCATTAGATCCTCACAGCTATCCTTTCATTTATATTCTTTAGATGCTTGTTATCCCCATTTTATAGATGAGAAAATAGAAGCTGAGAGTTTAAGCAATGCACTCAAAGTCACATAGCTCAGAAATATATGAGGAATGATTTAAAATCATGGGGTTTTTTGTTTAGTTTAGTTTTGTTTTTGTTTTTTTACTCCAAGCCCAGTTTTCTAGCCACTGTATTATTGAGCTAGCTAGCTCTGACTAGGATCATACAGACTGTATATGTCAGCTGGAATTTAAATTGCTTTTCCTGATTTGAGGCTGGCTCTCTATCCATCACACCATATTTTTTTTCTTTCTCTGTCTCTGTCTGACTGTCTCTTTCTCTGTGTCTCTGTCTGACTGTCTCTTTCTCTGTGTCTCTGTTTCTATATCTCTGTCTTTCTCTCTGTCTCTATCTTTATCTCTCTATCATCTCTATTTCTATCTCTAGCCTCTATTTTTATGTCTATCTCATCTATCTCCATATTTAAAACTTTATCTATCTTTATATGAAGTTACAGCTGTGCAAACAGACTGTTAAATGCCTGTATTGCCTCAAATGACTGATAGATTAGTCACAATGTAAAAGGAACCAAAATCAGATGTGCCATTCCAGATTATACTTGACCTATGAAGACCTATAGTCTGCCTCTAGCAATTCAAGTCAACAATTCAATTGATTCAACAAATATTTATTGAGCTGAGTGCCTCTTATGGATAAGTACCTGATATACATGCATACCACTGTCAGAGGTGACAGATGTGTTTTTTAGTGGAAGGGCAGTCAGACCCTGCCCAAGGCAAAAAATTGTGAAACAGGCAAATTTTTTCTTTAGACCTTTCAGGCTTCTTTTTAATAGAATTCATCCCCTTCTACCTCCGAAGTTGTTCTTTTGCATAATACAATAAAAACAGTAGCTATGAATTTTACATACAGAAATTAAAGTTTGAAAATATTTTGCATACATTATATCATTTTATTATCATAAGAACAGGTGAAGTAAGTGGAATGTCAGTTCCATGAGGACAGAGATTATCTCACTTTTGTTTTTCTATACCCAGTACCTAGCACATTGACTGGTAAATAATAAATGCTCAATAAATGCTTACTGCTTGTTGATTTACTGTAGTGCTACAGATATTATTATCACTATTTTATGGTGAGAAAATTAAGGCATATAGAAAGTAGGTGACTAGCCTAGAATCATGCAACACTAGTAAGTGTCTGAAGCTGTAGTCCAACCAAGGATCATAATGACTTAAAGCATAGGATTATTATTACGAGGTTATACCATAGGGTGAATAATGTTAGGTTGCTGTTCCGAAGTGGGTAGTCAGTATGGGCAGGCATACATGAAGTGAAATCCGAATTACCAAATGCAATGCTTGCATTCATGAAATCTAATATCCGTTGAAGCACTGGAGTGAATACAAGTTAATCCCAATGATTTTTTTCCCTAACGTGCATGCAAGATAATCCCATTTCCCAAAAGTTATGCTGACTTCTCTTCAACTTTACAACATGCCTTCCTCCCCCAAAAAACTTGTCACTGGGATATCTCTGGAATTCTCCAACACTCCTCTATACAACATTCCCTTAATCTTTTTTCAGTTTTCTTTTGTTGTAATGTCTTCCCCCATTAGATTGTAAATTCCTTGAAGGCAGGAAGAGAATGTCTTTGTTTTTATCTATGTTTGTATCACCACCTCTTAGCAGAGTGCCTGACACCTAGAAGGCCCTTAACAAATTTTAATTGACCAACTGAATAACTGAAGAATAAAAAGCTATGTTATCCATTGAAAGAATTTCAGGCTTATAGAAGTAGATATGGGATGAGTGAGGAGTGAATGACTTTTTTTTATTTTTTGGTCCAGCCTATTCCAACTGGCTTTGAGGCTTACTTTTTACTTATTTATTCATCTATCTACCTCTTCTCTACCTATTTGCCTACCTATGATTTGAAACTCCTGTTTTTTTTCCCACTGTTGTTCTCCAGACTCTTTGGTTTAGGGTTTCTTGCCTCTTAAGTAAGACCATTACTTAGCACCATTTCTGAGAACTTAAAACAATTATTTAAACCAGTCTTGTGATTTCATTGATAAAGGCCACCCAGTAAAGAAATTCTCTTTCCCATTACTGCTTTGCAATCCAGTCTTAGAAACTTGCTTGTGATGCTGAGAGATTAAGTGACTTGTCCAGAGTTACAGAGCTAGTATCGGTAGTAAGGTTTAAATTGCAGATATCTCCTAATTTGAAGTTAGTACAATGGTCCCATCAGGGCTAAGACACCACATGCCTTCAATGAAGACAAACATAGATTGCTATACCAGAATAGATCATCCCATACTCAGCAGATTAGACTATGTGGATGATATTAATCTTTTAAATGATGGAACAAAAGACCCCAGGAAAAAAAAACTTGTAAAAAAAAGGCCATATCACCAGATCTAGGCTTCTTATTCCTTACTCTCCTCCACTTTCTCTGTGATCCAGTGACACTGGCCCCTTTCCTATTCCTTGAAGAGGATACTTCTAACTCTGACTTTTCATTGGCTATCCCTCATGACTACAATGCTTTAGCTGTTCATCTCAGCCTTCAGGCTTCCCTCAAGGCTTGGCTGGCATTCTACATTCTGCAGAAAGCTTTCCTCAGTTCTTCTGAATCTTAGTGCCTTCCGTCTGAAACTATCCCTTCATTTATCCTGTATATATCTTGTTTGTATATAGTTGTGTTTGCATGTTGTCTCCCCCACTAGATTCGGTGCTCCTGAAGATCAGAGATACTTTAATCTTTCTTTGCATCTTCAACATTTAGCACACTGCCTGGCACATAGCAGATCCTTAATAAATGCTACATGACTGAAAGACAGACTGATTAGTATTGCTACACATTAGTATACAAATAGAAAAATTAGACTGTAGGCCCCTGACTTCAAGGATCTTACATTCTGCAAGAGAGATGTTCACAAATGGCAGCATATAGTGAAAATAAATATACAGTGACGGTGAGGAGTAATCACTAACAACTGGGTGAATGAGGAAAGGTCTGTTGAAGAACATGACATGAGCTAAGCCTTGAAGGAAGCTAAAGAAAAACAAAGACTAATCAAAACACAGAAAAAGATGATGGGGCTTCAGGAAATTTTATATGTTTTGTAATCAGATGACACATTGTTCTATAGAATTCAAAATATGCTTACTCATATCCTTTAATTTTCTAACGAGCATTTGCCAAGTTCAGACTTAGTTAATTTCATGGGCTAAATTGGCATTAAGATAATCTATTGCACTCATTAGTATCCCTTATGCCTAAGTATCATTGTTCAACTTGTATCTAGTATCTTGATTAATGGAGCCTAGTGTCTTCCGATTAGAAGTCACGCATTGTTGCTGATCATTGCAATTAAAACTAAATATTAAGCTCACTCTTTATGAATACAAAGGTACCCCAGTGGCCAGTTCACCACATTAGGCAGGGATATCACTGGTGTGGGCTATCCAGTACGCAACCCTGTTTAGCTTAATTTCTATCATCTTTATTCTTCAAGAGCCAATAGATTCTCTTTTTTGTATAAGGTTTATTTTACTCCCCCATTTGTGTAGAAATTCTTATTGTAGTTGACTATGGATGTATAGCAATAAGGTGGTACCATCTTTCCTGGATATTATCCCAAATAATTGCCTGGTGTTAACATATCAGACACATGTTTTAATCATTGGTTGACATTCCTAGTAATCTATACAACTCAGTTCATTTCTCTGGGTCTTTCTTGCTACCTACCAAAGATGAAATTTATTAGGTGACATAATAATTCTCACTCTCTTGTATTAACAGACATGAGATGTCTCACTATTGGACCCACCCTAAATGGGCTGACCCAAACACATGAAACCTTATGTATAAAACAATTTGAGGGTGATAGTTTATACATCACAAAAGGGCAGTCTCCAAGAGGACAGGATCTTATGGAATTACTTCAGTTGTGAAATCACAGAGCTCTTGCTCTACAGTTATCCCTCTCAGATAGCTAACATGGATTTTCAATTGGATCCTACTGTCAAGTGACACATTTATAATTGTATATATAAAGTCAGACTGTCACTTGTTAGGTTAAGGAATGATAAGAACAGGTTCCAGCCTTTTCTACACGTGGTATTCCTTTCTGCCCGCAATGTCTAATCTCTTAGTACATTTATTGAATTTAATTTTATGAGAGAAAATTTATACACACACACACATATACTGATCCTTGCTGTATTGACACATGTTCCATGAATTGTTAGAATATATAATTTTAATAGTAGAGACAGTCTCTCATTATTAATTACATTCTGTAATTAGTTGCTTATTTTGTATGCAATTTGAATTACTAGGGTACCATGTTGGGAACTGCAATATTATTCAAATGGACCATGTATGTTGAAAGATAATTAGTTTATGTTAACACTGAACAAGTTGAAAAATAACTAAGTACCATGTTATACAGGATTTTTTGAAAAAGTTTTTTAATGAAGAAATATTAACTATCTTAAAATGGTTTTCAGAAAATATCATTGTAATTAATTCCTTTTTCAATATCTGTTCTCATATCACAGAATTTCTGAACCAAAGGTGCATGACCAATAATCCATTATTTTTTACATTTATTTCTGCCCCATGTTTTTATTTTATAGTCATTTGTGAATACACCTTTCCCCTATCCAATAAATTTTCCCTAATGACAAAGAAGAAAAATAAAAGTTAAGCAAAACCAACTGACCTACTTACCACTTCCAATAGCATGTGCAACATGTACCATCCATAGTTCCCTACCTTTCCAAGGAGGGAAGTATATTACTCGTTTCCTTTCTTTGGCCAGCATTATTCATTATAATCCCATGGCAGTCAGTTTCATTTTATTATTCAATGTATTTAAATTCTTAAAGGCACCATATATACTTCTTTCTTGGTCCCATTTATTTCACTCTGTATTAGTTTATCAAAAACTTTCCATGTTTTTCTGAAGTCTATGGTGAAATATTATTCTATCACTTACACATAACATAATTTGTTTAGTCATTCCCCAATCAATAGGCAACATCTGTGATGCCATTTCCTCGTTACCTCCAAAATTTGCTACAATGAGTATTTTTGCCTTTATTTTAGTCCTTAACTTCCTTGAAGTATATGTCTAACAGAGCAGTGTCTGGATGAAAGGACATGGATATTTTAGCTATTTTTATAAAGAATTCCAAATTCTTTACCAGATGATTAGATTTACAACTCTATTAACAGTGTATTGGTATGTCTGCCCTCCTATAGCTCCTTCAACATTGACTACTTTATCTTCTATCTTCTTTACCAAAATGCTTGGTGTAAGGTGGAATTCATTGTAATTCTTTAGGTTCTATTGATATTGGTTATATGAAGAAATAATTGATATGGTTTTTAATTGTAGTTCCCTTGGGAAATATTTTCTCATAATCTATGACCACTTATCATTTGACTTTTGATCTTACATATTCATGTTAAATTCCTTGTCTTGGGTATTAGACCTTCATAAGGGATATATGACATGGTTAAAAAAAACAATTAAGAGCTTCCCTTCTTATTCTGCTTGTATAGATTTTTTTTAGTGCAAAATCTTTTTAAATTTTATGTAATAGAAGTTAGGAAATATTTTCTCTTTTCTGATCTCCTGTGTCAACTTTTGGATTAAGCATTTTTCTCCTACACAGGTATGAGAGGGACTTCCTCAGTTTTCCTCTAATTATATTTCTGACATAACCTACTATAGTTAGAGTATATCTTCATTCAGAACTTACTGTGGTATATCATGGAAGATGGTGAGCTATGCTCATTTTTTGACAAACTTCTTTTTAATTCTCCCAGAGTTGTTACAGTGTTCCCAAGAATTTTATGTTCTTACTTTGAATGAATACTTGCTTGCTGAGTTAAGTTGCTTCTAATCCTTTTTCATGTAGTTTATGTTATCATTTTTAACTAGCACTAAATATTGATTTATAATATAATTTGATGTTTGGAAGCTGAATTGTCCTTTCATTCATACTTTCCCCCCATTATTTCCTTTGATCATTTACAGCTTTTTCATCTCCATGTAAAGTTTGTCTTTATTTTATCTAACATCATAAAATACCCAACCTCTTGATAGCTTGATTGGCATATCACTAAATTTGTAAATAAATTTTTGTCATATAAGTATGACATACAATGAGCAATGAAAATTTCTCCAAATATTTGTCTTCTTTTAGTGCTATACTATTATTAATTAGTATTTATGAAATATTTAATGTCTTGGTAATTTGAGTCCCAGTTATTTACACATTTTGAATTTTTGTTTGAATGACGTTTCTCTCATTTCTTCCTCATTTTTGTTATTGCTACATAGAAATATTGACAGTCTGTGTATTTCTTTTATATTTTGCTATTTCACTGTTATTGTCCTAATTAGTTCAATTACTGGTTCTCTGAGGTTTTCTAATGAAATTATCATGTCATCTATAAATAGGAATTATTTTGTCTCCTCTTTGCCAATATTTCTTCCTTGTATTTCTTTCTCTTTCATTATTGCTGCCAATAGCTTTTCTACAAAGATGTCAAATAATAGGGGAGAGGAGGACCATCACTTTAATCTTCTATTTATAGAGAAAACTTCTCATTTATCAATTGTAAATAATATTGACTTTGAAAAATATATGTTTTATCATGCCAAAATTGCCCTTCTTTGTCTCTTCTTTATAGAATTCTCATTACAACCTAGTACTATTTTATCAAAGGATTTTATGTTTCTATAGATATAATCATATAACATTATATTTTTTTCATTTTAATATTATTAATTATTTTCAGAACATTGAACTATCTTGAGATACCTGGTAAAAATCCAATTTGATCAATGAATAATTATTGTATATAATAATTATACTAGTATTAGTGGTAGAATTTTATTTAATTTTTGCATCAGTATTCTTTAATAATAATGTTCTAATTTTTTTCTGTTTTACTTGTCCATGCATAGATATTAGGACCATATTTACTGTTGCCTTTCCCTTATGTTTGGAGGGCTAGAGGGAAGAGCAATAAATGAATCCAAATTTATAGAGGGTTTGGGGCTTTCCAGGTATCTCTGCATTTTCTATCAGCAGCTCTGCAAGGTTCCATCTTCTCTAGGTCTCCATTTGTCTCCTCTCCTCCCCTCCCTTTTATTCGTCCTTTCGTGTTTCCCCCCCCCCATTAGATTTGAGGGCAGGGACTAATTTCTTTTTTCTTATTTGTATCCCCAGTACTTAGAACGCAGTCTGGCACATAGAAGGTGCTAAATAAATGTTTATTTTTTTTGTATTATATTGCATGTTTATCTCATAAAATAGATTTTATAGGGTACTTTGTCGATCATTGAGAATAATTTGTAGGATATTGGCATTGATTACTCTTTAAATATTTGATAAAATTCAGGTACAAATCTTTCTGAAATACAAATTTTTTATTACTTTGATTTTTGCTCCTTTGATAGTTTTTTTCTGACTTTTCAATTTTAATATTAGATTGTTTAAGATCTGAATTTTATGCTTGTTTATTTGGGTATTTTATCTTTTGGAGGTAATAGGCCATTTAATTTAAATTTGCAATTTTGTTGGCATATAATTGTAACTCTCTCTCACTTTACAACTGTAAAAACAAGATACATATGGGATAAAATGGAAGTAATCTTAGAAGGATTTCACCTGCCTTAAATGGGATTGAGAAAATCTTTTGAGATTTTAGCTGGTGCTTGACGGAAACCAGAACCAAGAGTGCCAGGAAGTAAAAATTAAGAGGCAAAGAATTCTAGGCATTGGGGACAATCAGTAAAAATTCCTGAATTGAGGAGATATAATGTCTTATGAAAGGGTAGCTAGATGACACAGTGGATAGAGTGCCACACCTGGAGTCAAAAAGACTCATCTTCCTTAGGCACTTACTAGCTATGTGACCCTGGGCAAGTCACTTAACCCTATTTGCCTCAGTTTCCTCATCTATCAAATGAGCTGGAGAAGGAAATGACAAACCAATCTATTATCTTTGCTAAGAAAACCACAAATGGGGTTACTAAGACTCGGACATGACTGAGAAAAGACTAAACAACAATGTCTTGTGGGAGGCAAAGTAAGTAGCCCAGTGTCACTGATCACAGAGTACGTGGAGGGGAATTAAAGTGTAAGAAAACTGGAGTGGTAGGTGGGGTCAACTTTTGTAGGACTTTTTCTATGCCAAATGCAGGATTTTATATTTGATTCTGGAGGTTGCCACTGAAGTTTATTAAATAGAGGCCAGAAGGGTAGAGGGTTGGTTGGGGCAGGAGATAGGTTTGATATGGTCAGATTTATCCTGTAGATGATTATGTTGATAGCTGAGTAACTGGAGTGGGGAGAAAATTCATTCAGGGAGAACAACCAACAACTCAAGGAATGTTTATTTTCTATGTGCCAGGGACTTTGCCAAGAGCTGGGTATAGAAATACAAACAAAAATAAAGACTGAACTTGGACTCAGAGAGCTTATATTTAAATAGGAGAAGATAACATATTAAATGAAGCTGGAAACAGGGTAGAGAGGCAATGGAAAAAAATCTATAGAAGCAGAAGCAGACCCTGGGAGAGGAATGAAGGCATGAACATAGGTGGCCTGAGGATTCCTCTTACAATAGAGGTACCAAGTGGAACCTCAGAAGATGAGACCACAGGGGTGGAGTGACCTTCTACGGTTAGAAAGTCTCAAGATGTAGCTCCAGGGTAAGAAGACTATTCTGGCCCAATAAGGAGAAAAATCCAGAGTCAGGAACAGCACCCAAAGAAGAATGAAGAAATGAAAGAGAAATGAGAAAACCACAAGGCTATTACAATAGTCCAGGTCTGAGGTTATGTGGGACTACACAGGAGAGGTGGCAATAGAGGTAAGATTTGGACCCAGGTTCTCTGACTCCTCAGTCAATGTTCTTTCTACTGTGTCATGCTGTTTCTACACTTGTAGATTTGGCTTTAATTATTATGTATTTGGCACATATTTCCATTTTTAAAGTCTTTTAAGTTGGAGCAGAATTTGGGAAACAACTTCACCATTAAATGTAATTGTCAAAAACACATCAAACATCAAACTTAAGTTCATCTAGGTAGGCAATTTATTGATTTATTTGCTTTTCAGGAGAATAACTTGGAAAGAAGAACTTTCACTAATTTCTATTTAACTGATCATTTCTATTTAAGTCAGCATTCAAATTAATGCTCAAGATCATTATTCATGAAAGCGTAGTCCAGTTAAGAAAATTAATGCTTTAACATACTTCTTCTTAATGTGTTGTTAGAATTGTAGATACTCATGAGAGATCCTGTTCTGCCTGTCTGCCTGCTGTCTTAATTATTATTTGTATTCGTACAAGACAAAAGATAAGGCAGTTAAGTAATTGTAAATTATGTTTAACATTGTTGGCTTTTTCTTCCTGTCTCTCAACCACTTCCTCTTCTGTTTTGTGTGAAATTCTGCATTTTTCCTCACATTTACATAAAATATCCCTAATTTGCTTTTCACTTGAATAACTTTAACTTGAAAAAAATTTCCCATTTTTAGCTGAACAATATTTGTTGTGCTGGAAAGAACACTGGAATTAGAGTGAGAACATCTGAGTTTAATTCCCCTACCTTCTCCTTATTTCCTGTATGCCTTTCTCTAAGTCATTTAACATTTATGGTCTTCAGTTTCTTCGTATATACAAAATACTAATGTTTTTGAAGAGTGGAACAAGCCCTAGATTTGAAGTCAAAAGACCTAGGTTCAATCTTGGCTCTGGCAAGTACTGTATAACACTGAGCAAGATGCTTATCTGGACTGAAATTTTATCATCTACAAAATGAAAGAGTATGGCTATACGACTCTTAAGCTCCTTTTTAGCAAAAAATAGATTAATGTGCCTAAATTTTGAGTCTTAACTCAACTTTGCCTAGTTTATCAAAGCCAAAATTGACTTCTTTTTCATAATACTCAAGAAACAGAAAAATACATGGTATCGATACCTAATAAAAGAAAATATAATCCAAACCAATCTATGAATATTAAGTGATGACTTACTATGTGCTCAGTGCTGAGTTGGGTGCTATAGAAGATGTAGGAAAATTAGAAAATGGTTCCCACCCTCACATGGCTGAGGGTAACAAATTGAAGAGACAAAATTTCATTGCCAAACTCCTAAAAAAAGTTATCTATACTCCTTGTTTCTTCTTTTCCTGAAGTCATGTTCTCTTCAAGAACAAAAGACAAACTATAACCTGTGAGTAGTCCCAGCTGCCCAATGAGGATCCAACTAGCCAGTTCCACTGGGGCAACTCTGCTCCTCTTCCAGTTTCTTCTCCTCTCTACATAGGTGTCATGCCCTTCTGTGAGGGTACTCTCCCCAAAGGAAGGTAATTTTGATGGCTGAAGCCTACCTCGATATAGTGGGATTTAGTGAGTAGATTTATTTCTTATAGACCATGCCTGAATTCCAATTCATTCTAGCTCATTGATTGGCCAACAACAGGTCCTTGCCCAAGCACCACTTAATGGTTATTTTTTGGGCCCTCATGGCTCAGATTGAATGTAAATGCAATTGTTTCTCTTTTGGCCAGAAACAACCCTGAGAGTCTCCTTCTACCAGTTTGATTATTATTTTATTTTTATTAAAGGGGACATCCCTTGGATCACTTTTTTAAATAGCTCTAATCACTAAATGGGCATCATCTCAAAGTGAAAACTCGAAAAGACCATAGCTTAAAAAGGCCAAGGTCTCCCACTGCATCCTGGGCCATCTCCAGTTGTCCTGATCTTAGGCCTCTCTGGAATACCGCGATGATATTCAGACTACCCAGATGCTTATACAATATGAAATTTACTCTCATTAATTAGCTCCTTCATTTCATTAATAGCTGTAATTCTTATAGTATTTATTATCTGAGAAGGCTTCACATCTAAACGAGACGTATCTTGTGCAGAACTTACAACTACCAATATTGAGTAACTTTATGGTTTTCCTCCATCTTACCATACATTCAAACAACCAGTATCTGGCCACTGGACCCAGATGTCTCTGGAGAAGAAAGTGAGGCTGGTGTCTTTGCACAGTCCTTCCTCACAATTCAATTCACTTGCAAGTCACTGCTCCATCTTCCTAATATCATGGCCCTCTTTGAGAATGAAGGACAAACCAGAACTAAACCTCTCATTCACCTTTTAAGCTCTTGAAATCTAACTTTTAAATTCACCACTCAACCTCAATTGCCTTCGTTATGGCTATTAATAATTGTGTGATTGCTAAATATTGCCAGATTTTACCTTCCTAACCCGTCTGCTTCTTTTGACACTATTGACTACTCCCTCTTCCTAAACACTCTCTTCCACCTCTGTTTCCATGACCCTACCCTTTTCTGTTTTTCTTCCTACTGTACCTGCCTGTTTGTTCATTGGCACCTTTTCTGGATGATAATCCACATCTCATCTGCTTTGAGTAGTTGTATCCCAAGAGTCTGTGCTGAACCCTCTACTCTACTGTCTCCAAGCTTTCTCTCTTTGTAATATCGCCTAGTCCCATAGGTTCATTTATCACATCTATCTCAATAACGCCCAGATTGGTATATATAATTATATTCCTTCTCCAAATATCCATTCCCAGCCGCCTACTGTACATTTCAAACTACATGTCCCCTATATAAGGTACGTTATCAATCAGATTGTAAGCCCCTTGAGGTCAGAGATCATTTCATCTTCATCTTTATGTCCTTGGCACCACTTCAGTGCCTGCCACATTAGGAACTCAATAAATGGTTGTTGAACTGCACTACTGAAAACGTATAGGTGAAATAAAAGAATGTTATGTCAGTCAGAAGGAAAAATTATGTGATATGGACCATACTAGGGAACTTTCAAAGAAATAGAAATCAAGAATTAGGAAGGAAACACTGAATTGGGAAGAACTGAGGGAAGATGGAATGCTGTTCCAGGTCAAGAGGATGAGAAACCTATTGGGCAAATCCATTCCATTTCTCTCTTCTCTCCTTTAATCAACTCCCCTCTTCTTTCCCCTCCATCTCTCTCTATCATTGTCTCTGTTGATTTTTCTCTGCATCTTTATCTCTATGTCTATGTCTTTCTCTCTGTCTTTCTTGAATTTCAGCTCATTCTATAAGTTGTCCTAGTAATTTAAGTTTGAAAATGATTTTTGAGCAATAGTGAGAAGTTGAAGAAAGAAGGAAAAATTTTAGTGTGGTGGACAGAGCACTTGATCAGTATAAGGATTATAGAAACATTTCTCTTACTTATATGGCTTTGGGTAAATAATAGAAACACTCTGACCTTCAATTTCTTCATCTGTAAAATGGGGATAACATGTGTCCTTCAAAAACTAAGCTTGAAGATCAAGATAAAGTACGTAAAATCTTTCAAGAATTATTAAATGAAATGCAAGTATCCAGAGAACAAGAGTTGTTTCTATTATTTCCATTATAATTCCAGCACCTAGCACAATGTCTGGCCCATAGCAGGTACTTCAGAAATGCCTGTCGAATGAATGAAATACTCTATACCAAATTGTTCAGAAATGTTTGATTATGTAGAACCATAAAATGGTGTTATTTTTACAAAGACAACTGATCTGATTTCTCCCACTTTAAGGAATCAAACAATGGTCAATCCTTTGTCTACTTGTAAAAAAATGTAAGACAGATAATCTTCCAGGGAGAAAATCTTCATCAGGTGTTTTCACACACAGTCTTTTCTCACTAATTAAGTGATACACAAAAAAGTCTAACCTCAAATAACATGAGTAACATCAACCTTTTACATAGCCTTGGGAAAGGTCGGAATTTTCTCAACAGGAAAAAAGACCCGTTAATTGAACATCAGAATATCAATTACAGCTGCCTACTGCATTCTTTTATTCTTCCATTCAGTGTTTATGCTGTGTTCTGACTGATATATAATACTTGGTTTTGTAGTCCTTTCTATAAAATTCCATTAAGTGTCAAAATGAAGGGAAAAATAATTTTGATAAAATCATTTTAAAGGGTAACTAGAAAAGGTTGTGAATTATGTCTCTGTATGTTCCAGAGTGGATAAAAGTTAATACTATTATTGCCAGTCCTATTTGTTTCGGGCATTGAACAAAATAGATGATGCATAAACAAGAACTCTGAACACAATCCTCAGGTCATTGGTCAATGACGTGCTTTCCAGAAAGTCAACCTATCTTCCTTGGTTTCCCATTTTTCAATCTGGACAATACTGTCTCAAGGAAAGCTTCTCAACACTAACCCTATGCATAAATAGATATATACTCTAATGGGTAGAGCAAATTTTGTTTGACCTATCACTATTAAGTATTTATAAATTCATAATTTTCAAGCCTCTTACAAATGAGAAGTGACATCTATTTACATTTCTTTGGGAATTCCGCTTTGGGCTGTCAGCAAAAACTGACTCGTGACATATATTGCAAAGTTTCTGTCAAAATGCCATCAGAATGTGCAGGAAGTTGCCCATTATAAAAGTCAATGTTTAAATATTTACATAATAAAACATCAATAAAAACAATTCTCTGGAGAATGCATGTAGTTCTGAATAATTTACCACATTTACAAGTGTGTAGTGAGATAAAAGGGAAAAGGGCAACAGTGTAGCATTTCTGAATACCTTAAAATTCAGATCAACCTCACATTAGAATCAAAGGGAATATTTCCATGTTTTCATTTCTCAGGGTGTTTTAATGTCTTCATCCTGAGTATGACCACACATGGACTGGGACTTTGAGTCCTCAAGCTCTCCCTTTCTTCCAACTGAGGTCCATGGTTTACTTTCAGAGCACAACATTCCATCCATTCATTCATTCATTAACATGTACTGGGTACCTCGGAATGACAACATGATTCAAAGAACATTTATGTAAGCTTAAGTCAAAAAAACCTTGGTTCCATATTGGCTTCCAGGAAGGAAATATGATCATAGGCATTCATTGGCTATACAGAGGGTTATCAATCAGAAGTTAGTTGAATGAAAAGAATAATTTGAAATTACTAACTGGTTGGAACCTGCATGATGAGAGAGTAGTTTGATTCATGAACACATAAAGGAGCACATGAGCTGGAGTGATGAGGACAAAGGAGACAAGATCAAACCACCTCATTTAAAGAAATGGGACAACTGAGGTCCAATATGGTTAAGTGACACATTTTTAAAAGTACAATAAGAGATCATAAGATCATAGATTTAGAGGGGAAGGGAACCTCAGAGGCCAAAGTCACAGATAGTAACCCCAGAGGAAGGTTAGGAAATCATATTCTCTGACTCCAGAGCCAGTTTTGGGATAAGAGCAAATGACTTCTCAGCAGAAAGAGTGGTGGATTTAGAATCTAAAAAGCTGTTAACTCTGGTGTCACTCAGGCAATTGTCAAAACAGAGTGTAGTCTTTGCACTCTTATTTCATAATCTTAATTTTTTAATGAAATTTTCTCCCATTTAGTCTTATTATCTTGCTCCCACAGTTAAATTCTTACTATTCTCACCTCCCCTAATTGTATAACTATTGGCAACTCACTTAATTTCTCTAATCTTCAGTTTCCTCATTTGTTTGAAGATAATAATGTCACCTGCCTCAAAAAGTTGTGATCAAATAAAATCATCTATCCATTATTTGTCTGTCCATCCCTTTGCAAATCCTAAAGGCCTCTATATATGTTAGACATTTTTTATGTGAATTGTCATTATTATTTCTTCAATTTAGTTCTATGTACAACATTTGGAGGATAGTAGAATCCTTCCCCCCTGCCACTTAATACTATGTATTATTTTCCAGTTATATATAAATATAGCTTTACATGTTCATTTTTATAAGATTTTAAATTCCAAATTTTTCTCCGTCCTTATTTCTCCTCAGCACTCCTCAAGACGGCAAGCAATGTACAATCATATTAAACATATTTCCACAAAATGTTGTGAAAGAAAAATCAGAACAAAAGAGAAAAACCACGAGAAAGAATTAGCAAAAAACACAAAAAGTGAAAATAGTATGCTCTGATCTGCATTCAGACTCCATAGTGCTTTCTCTGGATGTGGATAGCATTTTCCATTATGAGTCTTTTAGAATTATCTTGGATAAGTGTATTGCTGAGAAGAGCTATTGTTGCTGATGATGGTGAACTTTGTCCTTCATTCTTGAAGAGGACCATGACATCAGGGAGGTGATAGCATACTGCAAGTGAATTGGATTTAAGTGAAGAAGGGCTGTGCAAAGTCACCAGCCTCACTTTCCCCTCTGGAGACACCTGGGTCCAGTTGTGAAATATAGATCGGAATGACTAGAGATGGCCCTAGAATGCAATGGGAGACCTTGGCCTTTTAAGCTGGTGTTTAACAGTTCTCAGTTTGACTAAGGCAACACTAATTCAGTGAATCATAGTTGATTATCACACAATGTTGCTGTTACTGTATACAATGACTTCCTGGTTCTGCTCACTTCACTCTGCATCAGTTCATGTAAATCTTTCCAGGTTTTTCTGATATCTGCTAAGCTCATCATTTCTTATAGCACAATAATATTCCATTACATTCATATATCACGACTTGTTCAGCAATTCTCCAATTGCTGGACATCTGTCAATTTCCAATTCTTTGCCACCACAAAAAGAGCTGCTATAAATATTTTGTCCTTGTGAGTCCTTTCTCCTTTTCTATAACCTCTTTGAAATACAGACACAATAGGTGTATGGTGAGATCAAAGGGTATGTGGAGTTTTATGGTCCTTTTGGCATAGTTACAAATTGCTCTCCAGAATGGTTGGGTCAATTCACAAGTCCAACAACATTACAATATTGTTTCAATTTTCCCATATGCTTTCTGACATTTGACATTTTCCTTTTCTGTCATATGAGCCAATCTGATAGGTGGGAGGTGGTACCTCAGAGTTCTTTTAATTTGGCTTTCTCTAATCAATACTGATTTATAGAAATTTTTTCGTATGACTAGAGATAGCTCTAATTTCTGCATATGAAAGGTGACCATTCCTATTTTTGACAACTGATCAACTAGGGAATGACTTGTATTCTTGTAAATTTGAATCAGTTCTCTTTATATGTGAGAAATGAGGCCTTTATCAGTAATACTGGCTGTGAAAATCGTTTCCCAACTTTCTGCTTTCCTTTTTATCTTGGTTCAATTGTTTTTGCTTGTGCAAAAACTTTTTAATTTAATGTAATTTAAATTACCCATTTTGTATTTCATAATGTTTTCCATTTCTTGTGTGGTCATAAATTCTTCCATTCTCCATAGACCTGACAGTTAAACTATTCCTTGCTCTCCTAATTTGCTTATATCAACCTTTATGTCTACATCATGAACCCATTTTGACCTCATATTGGTATAGTGTGTGAAATATTGATCTGTGCCTAGTTTCTGCTATACTATTTTTCAGTTTTCCCAGAATTTTTTTTTGTCAAATAGTGGGTTCTTATCCCAGAAGCTAGATTCTTGGGGCTTATCAAACAATAGATTACTATAGTCATTGACTATTGTTGTCTTGTGTTCTTAACCTATTCCATTGATCTGCCACACTATTTCTTAGCCAGTAACAAATACTTTTGATGTTGCCACTTTTAAATAGTTTTAGACCTAGTATGGCTAGGCCACCTTCCTTTAATTTTTTTTATTAATTCCCTTGATATTCTTGAGCTTTTGTTCTTCCCAGATGAATTTTGTTATTATTTTTCCTAGCTCTATAAAATAATTTTTGGTAGTTTGATTGGTATGGTACTGAATAAATAAATTAATTTAGGTGGAATTATTTTTATATTAGCTCAGCCTACTGATGAGCAAGTGATATTTTTCCAATTGTTTAGATCTAGCTTTATTTGTATGGAAAGTGTTTTGTTATTGTGTTCATATAGCTACTGGGGTTTGTCTTGGCAGGTAGATTCCCAAATATTTTATACTGGCTATAGTTATTTTAAATGGAATTTACCTTTCTATCTCTTGCTGCTGGACTTTTTTTGGTAACATATAGAAATGCCAATGGATTATGTGGTTTTATTTTATATCCTGCAACTTTGCTAAAGTCGTTAATTATTCCAAGAAGTTTTTTATTTGATTCTCTAGGATCCTCTAAGCATACCATCATATTATCTGCAAAGAGTGATAGTTTTGTTTCCTCAATGGCTATTCTAATTCCTTCAGTTTTTTTTATTTTCTCTTATTGTTAAAGCTAACAATTCTAATACAAAATTGAATAATAGTGGTGATAACAGGTATCCTTGTTTCACCCTTGATCTTACTGGAAATGCTTCTAACTTATTCCCATTACAAATAACGCTCACTGATGGTTTTAGATATATACTGCTTATCGTTTAAAGGAAAACTTCATTTATTTCTATATACTCCAGTGTTTTTAATATGAATGTGTGCTGTCTTTTGTCAAAAGCTTCATTTGCATCTATTGAGATAAACATATGATTTTTGTTAATTCTGTTATTGATATGGTCAATTATGCTGACAGTTTTCCTAACATTGAACCAGCCCTGCATTCCTGGTATAAATTCTACCTGGTCTTAGTATATCACCCTAGTGATAAATTGCTATAAACTCTTTGCTAGTATTTTGTTTAAAAGTTTTGCTTCAATATGCATTAGGGAAATTGGTCTATAATTTTCCTTCTCTGTTTTGGCTCTTCCTAGTTTAGATATCAGCACCATATTCATGTCACAAAAAGAATTTAGTAGAACTCCACCTATTTTCCCAAATAGTTTATATAGTATTAGAATTAATTGTTCTTTAAATGTTGGGAAGTATTCATTTGTAAATCTATCTGGCCCTGGAATTTTTTTTCTTAGGGAGTTCTTTGACAGTTTGTCCAATTTATTTTTCTAAAATGCCATTAAATATTATATTTCTTCTTCTCCTAACCTGGGAAATTTACATTTTTGTAAATTTTCATCTATTTTACTTACATTGTGAGATTTATTGTCAAACAGTTGGGCAAATAGCTCCTAATTATTGCATTACTTCCCTCTTTATTGGTGATGAATTCATCCTTTTCATTTTGAAGAGTTGTAATTTGGTTTTCTTCTTTCTTTTTTTAAATCAAATTGACCAAAAGTTTATCTATTTTATTGTTTTTTTTCATGAAATCAGCTCTTAGTTTTATTTATTAGTTCTATAGTTTTTTATTTCAATTTTATTAATCAATCCTTTGATTTTTAGAATTTCTAATCTGGGGGGCAGAGCCAAGATGGCAGCTGGAAAGCAGGGACTTGTGTGAGCTCCCCACCAGGTCCCTAAAAAAGCCTATAAAAAATGGCTCTGAACAAATTCTAGAACTGTAGAACCCACAAAATAGCAGAGGGAAGCAGGGATCCAGCCCAGGAGAGCCTGGATGGTCTCTGGATGAAGTCTATTGTGCACAGAGCTGAGGGGGGCAGAGCCCAGCATGGGTGGCAACAGGACCAACCAGACCAGGAGCCAGGCAGAACAGGCCCTAGCACCTCGAACCAGTGAGCTGTGGCAGTTACCCGACTTCTCAACCCACAAACACCAAAGACAACAGAGAAGGTTGGTGGAAAAAGCTGCTGGGGACAGAGTGGAAGGAGTTCGCAGTTTGGCCACTGCCCCAGGGGCAGTAGGGGGTGGTGCAGCTACAGAACTACAGCTGCAGTTGCTCCAGGCCCCAGCCCAACTGGTGGGAGGAATTAAGTGGCAGATCAGAGCAGGAGTGCAGAGTTGGCTTAAGATCTGAGTCAGGTCTAGGTTGGTGGTTCTTGGGGAAGGAGGAGTGCTGGTGTGGCAGAGCTGGCTGTATAGAAATAGCTCTGAAAACAACGGCACATCCCCTCAAGCTTGCAACAAAGTACTCTTTACTGCACAAGCAGTCATACCCCCACGAAAACTCAAGGGCTGGGAACATGGCCAGGCAGTGAAAACAGACTCAGATTCAGTCTCAGACTTTGAAATCTCTTTGGTGACAAAGAAGACCAAAACATACAGCAAGAAGAAGTCAACAAAGTCAAAGAGCCTACAACAAAAGCCTCCAAGAAAAACATGAACTGGTCTCAGGCCATGGAAGAGCTCAAAAAG
>CM053622.1:691338816-691364637 GCA_028646595.1 Phalanger gymnotis | reverse complement strand
AAAAGGGGGACGATAGAAGGGAGGGCAGATACGGGGAGGACCACTTTTGAAAAGGGACAGGATCAGGGGAGAAAATTCAGTAAAGGGGGATATGTTAGGAAGGAGCAAAACATAGTCTTTCACAACATGAGTATTGTGGAAGGGTTTTACATAATGATATGCATGTGGCCTATGTTGAATTGCTTATCTTCTTAGAGGAGGGAAGAGGGGAGAGAATTTGGAACTCAAGGTTTTAAAAACAGACATTCAAAAACAACAAAAAAAAATTTTGCATGGAACTAGGAAATAAGATACACAGGCAATGGGGCATAGAAATTTATCTTGCCCTACAGGAGAAGAAGGGAAAGGGGGATGGGAGAGGAGTGGGGTGACAAAAGGGATGGCTGACTGGGGAATGGCTCAACCAGAATATACGGCATCTTGGAGTAGGCAGGAGGGTAGAAATGGGGAGAAAATTCCTAATTCAAACTCTTGTGAAAATCAATGCTGAAAACTAAATATAATAAATAAATTAAATTTAAAAAAAACAAAAAAATTTCTAATCTGGTATTTAATTGGTGATTTTTAATTTTTTCCTTTTTCTAGCTTTTAATTTGCATAGTCAATTCATTGATCTTCTCTTTCTGTATTTTATTCATGTAAGCATTTAGAGATATAAAATTTCACCTAAGAACTGTTTTGGCCGTATTCTCATAAGTTTTGGTATGTTGTCTCAGTATTGTCATTCTCTGATGAAGTTATTGATTGTTTCTGTGATTTTTTGTTTTACCTATTCATTCTTTAGTATTAGATTACTTATTTTCCTTTTAATTTTTAGTCTGTTTCCATGGCCCTTTATTACATGTAATTTTTATTGCATCATGATGTGAACAGGATGAATTTAATAATTCTCTCTGAATTTAATTGTGAGGTTTTTATGTGCTAATACGTGGACAATTTTCATGTAGGTGCCATGCACCACTGAGAAAAAAAGTACATTCCTTTCTATCCCCATTTTCTCCAGAGGCCAATCATGTCTAACTTTTCTAAAATTCTATCCATCTCCTTAACTTCTTTCTTGTTTATTTTATGCTTAGATTTATCTAATTCTAAGATGGGTTGGTTGAGGTCCCCCACTAGTATAGTGTTGGTGTCTATTTCTTCCTGTATCTCACTTAACTTCTCTAAGAATTTGGATGCTATACCACTTGGTGCAAGTATTGGTAGTACTTCAATGTCTATTGAATCTTTTAGTAAAATGAAGTTTCCTTCCCTGCCTCTTTTAATTAAATCTATTTTGCTTTTGCTTTCTCTGAGATCAGAATAGCTAGTCCTGTGTTTTTAACTTCAGCTGAAGCACAACATATTCTATTTTAGCCTTTGTTCTGTGTATATTTTGCAGCTTCAAATGTGTTTCTTGTAAACAATATATCACAGGATTCTGGTTTTTAATCCATTCTGCTATCCACTTCCATTTTATGAGAGAGTTCATTCCCTTCATATTTGCAGTTATGATTACTTTTTATTTCCCTCCATCCTATTTTCCCCCTATCTATATTTTACTCTCTCCTTTACCCTGTCCCTCCTCACTAGTGTTTTGCTTCTGAACACCACCTTCCTCAATCTGCCTATCAGCACCCCCTCCATTTTTTTCCTCTCTCCCTGCCTAATTCTGCCTTCTCTTCTATCTGCCCCCCTCTCTTCTTTTCTCTTCCCCTACTACTTCCCTATAGGGTAAGATAAATTTCTATATGCAATTTAGTGTGTATGTTATTCCCTTTTTGAGTTAAATATGATGAGAGTAAGGTTTAAGCAATGTTCATCTCCCTCCCTTCTTTCCTTCTACTGTAACAGGTATTTTGTACCTCTTCATGTAATGTAATTCATCCTATTCTGCTTCCCCCTTTCCTCTTCTCCCAGTACAATCCTTTTTCACCCCTTATTTTTATATCATCACATCAAAGTCAACTTATACTCACACCATGTATCCATGTATACTCTTTCTAACTGCCATCATAGAGATATAGTTCTCAAGAGTTACAAGAATCATCTTTCCATATAGTGAAGTAAACAGCTTAACCTTATTGAATGATATGTTTTTTTTCTTTCCTGTTCACCTTTTTATGCTTCTCTTGACTCTTATATTTGAAGATTGAAATTTCTGTTCAGTTTTGGTCTTTTTAATCAGGAAACTTTGAAGGTCCCCTATTTCATTGAATATCCAGGTTTTCCCCTGAAAATTTATGCTCACTTTTGCTGGGTAATTGATTCTTGGTTGTAATCCGTGCTCCGTTGCCTTCTGGAATTTCATATTCCAAGTCTCGTGACCCCTTAGTGTAGAAACTGCTAAGTCCTGTGTAATAATGACTATGGCTCTTTGATGTATCAATTGTTTCTTCCTGTCTGTTTGCATTGTTTTCTCCTTGACTTAATAATTCTGGAATTTGGCTACAATATCCCTTGGAGTTTTCATTTTGGGCTCTCAAGAAATTATCAGTAGATTCTTTCAATGACTATTTTGCCCTCTACTCCTAGGATAGGAGGGCAGTTTTCTTTGATAATTTCTTGAAAGATGCTCTCCAAGGTCTTTTCTTTTTTTGATCATGGCTTTTAGGTAATTCAATAATTCTTAAATTATCTCTCCTGGGTCTATTTTCCAGATCAGTTGTTTTTCCAAAGAAGTATTTTACATTTTCTTCTATTTTTTATTTTCTTTGACAGATTATTGATATCTTATAGAGTCATTAGCTTCCACACATCCAATTTTAATTTTAAGGATGTATTTTCTTCAATTACCTTTTGTGCCTCCTTTTCCATTTGGCCAAACCTACTTTTTAAGGAGTTGTTTTCTTCAGTAGATTTTTTTTTTCATTTTGCCAATTGCATTTTTTTAAAGAATTGTTTCTTCATTCAATTTTTGTCCTTCCTTTTCAAAGCTGTTTACTCTCTCTTGCACACTTCTCATTTCTTTTCCCAATTTTTTTCTTCTACCTTTCTTATTTGACTTTTAAAATCCTTTTTGAGTTCTTCCAAAAAGGTTTTTGGGCTTGAGACCAACTCATATTCCCCTCTGAGGTTTCACATATCAGCATTTTGAAATTGTTGTCTTCTTCTGAGTTTGTATTTTGATCTTCTATGTCACCATAGTAATTTTCTACGGTTAGTGATTTTTTCTGGGGTTTTTTTTGCTCATTTTGGGGCATATTTCATGGCTTTTAAAGTTGATCTCTGCTCATAGGACACAGGGGGCACTATCCCAAGCTCCTTGTGCTCTGGGCTAAGGGCCTTGTCACTGGCTTTTTGTGCTAGGGCCTCAGGTGCTGGTATCTTGTCCACTGTGCTGTGGTGGCCCAACCTAATTCTGTTTGTTGTGCCAGGGAGGAGGGGAGGGGGGTGACCAGGGCTAGCAGTTTGCCTCCTGTGCTAAGGCTAGAAGCCTCACATCTAGCCTGCTGTGCCAGGACCAAGGGGCCTCAGTAGCCGATCTGTGCTATAGCTAAGAGCCTCCCACTGGCTTGCCCAGACATTGTCTTCGCTGGGCTGTGCTCTCATTTTACCCAAGTGAGACAGACATTTCATAAAGTCCTTCTAAATTATATTAAGCTAAAAAATTGTTTCATCGTGTATTTTTTTAAGGTCTGTCACTCCAGAATCTGTTTAGAGCCTTGATTTAATATTGCTTCCAAGAGAAACTGGGGAGATCTCAGGCAACCTCCTGCCTTTTCTCCACCATCTTGACTCTGCTGATCTTAGCAGAGCTCTTAATGGGTTGTTGCCAAAATCCAATATAATAGTACAAAGTAACAAACCTCCTTTGTTTGACATTCAAAGACCTATACAAGTTGCCCCAAACTATTTTCCTGACCTTTACACCTGCTGCCCTACTACTCTGCTCTAGCCAGACTGGTTTATTAACTGCCCTAAAATAGCATGGTGCAATGGTATAAATCCTGAACTTGGAGTCAGAGGTCCAGAGTTCAAATACTGGCATTGATATTTATTATTTGTATGACCTTCAGGGAGTAACTTCATCTTTATGATTGAAAAAGATAGTACCGAATTAAGTTACCTTTCTTGGTCTAGCTCTCAATCTGTGATTCTATCCCTTGTGATTTCCTGTCTTCTTGGTTTCGCATATGCTTTTCTGCCCACCTGTAATGTCTTCCACTCTACATTCTGTCCAAATCCAAATAATTATTTGTAATGCTGTTCAAATCTCCTATCTTCCATAAAGCCTCACCTGAACATCTTAGGCTAGTAAAAGATTTTTCCTGTCATTCATTGTTTAGGTGATGCATTTAGCAATTAATAATGCAATTCTCTATAATTCTCTGTTGTCTAGAAATATTTGTACAAATATATTATTATTTAATTTTTTAGGTCTTATTTCTGTCATATATATTTAATAATAAGAGATTTGTAGAGCTGCTGGGCTCTTATAGATCTTATATCTCACTTTTAGCAATTATCATGCACTGCCTTATATTACAGTAGTACCTGACATATAGTTGGCATTTAATAAGTGCTTATTATCTGATTTCTTGGATATATGTCTTATATACTCTACTAGACTGTAAGTACCTCAGGTCAAGCTTGTCTGAAATAGAGGTATAGTTGTATGAGTGGTGAGCTTAGGGAAGGTATGACAGCTATTTTGGTAATAAAAATAATATTGATTACCATTTGCTTGGATATAATGGGTAAGGGAGCAGAAAGAGTTAAAGATTACCTGAGCTGTTTCAAGTCCTAGAGCTTTTGTGAGGATAAATGACTGGTAAACTTAGAAGAAGAGGGGAAGCTGGGAAGAGGGGAAGGCCTAGTGGACATTCAGATTTCATAATCTATTCAATGACCATGAGAATAAACAAAAAATGCATTTGCTAATAAAAGTTAGGAAATTCTTATTTTTAAAAAATCTCACATATAGAACATTTTACAGGATCCTGCAAAATATATCTAAGCAATTTTCTCATAATATTCCTGTGAAGTATATGATGAATGCAAAACCTATCACCTATGCATTCCTAGGATCGTTGAAGGAGGTAGTGTGGTACAATGTAAGGATCTACTACCTTGCACCCATTACCAATCTCTGGATCTCGGTTTACTTACCTGGAAAATTAAAGTATTCATAGGAATAACAATTTGTAACTAGAAGATCCTTTAGTATTCATCAAGTCCAATCCTTTCATTTCACACATAAGAAAACTGTGTCCTAGGAAAATTGAATGACCTAGTTAAGGTCACACAGCTAGAAAGTAACCACTGAGATCTGAACTTAGCAGTAACCCAAAGTTCTTTTCACTTCACTATACTGCCCTACTATGTTAGTGGATGCTAAAGAATTCATGTTGATCCTACCAGCAACTAACTAACTAAATAGGTGGTTCTAATTACTTGTGGATCCCATATTTGCAAAGTCACCTACTTACTAGAATGTATTTGTAATCTCAAAATCAATACCCACAGTGCTTTCATTATAATTAGTAAATATGCCCAGAACCATTAAAATTTTGAGTTGTCCGTGATGCCTGTTGCCCACTCTTGGTCCTATGTGGGCATTCTCTGTTTTTTTTTTGTCTTAGCTCTCATGCTATAAATAATTGTCCTTTTCATGTTCTATTTATCACCACATTTTTTTTTTGCATTTTTGTGTTTTTGGGGTAATTTTGCTATTTGAAATAGGCCCCAAGTGTAGTTCTGAAATGCTACCCAGTGTTCCTAAGCATAGGAAGGCTGTAATGTGCCTTACAGAGAAAATATACGGATTAGACGAGCTTCACTCAGGCATGAGTTATATATATAGTGCTGTTGGCCATGAGTTCAATGTTAATGAATCAACAATATGGTACATCCAGGAAAAGGAAGAGGAAATTCACTCATGCGAGGTTGCTCTGTAAAATGTTAAAGTAAACATTGTGACCAGAGACTCTCAGGAACCTAACTCTATCAGCCTTCCTAGTCACTTTATAGAACTTAACTACTACCATGAATGATGATCATATGCATATACACACATATGCATATATACATATATGTATATATGTGTGTGCACATATGTATGAATATATGCAAAAAAGTATATATGCATAACTGCCTAACTGTATATGTATATAGATGTGTGTATACGAAAAACACACAAATGGCCTTCTGAGTCAACACAAAGGGAATAATCTCTAATGATTTCCAAATACCTTTCATTTCTAACAATCTTTGATCATGAAGTGCTGAATGCAACCATAAGTGTTTTGCCTAAATATGGGTTCAACACTAATAGAAAGTAGCCTTTTGGATACAGATATGTTCATGTTCAAAAGAAATTAAAAAAAGGTATTGCCTCTACCTTCCAATGCCTAAGAGGCTGTAATTTTTTGTTTCCTTTTCTTCCTTCCTTCCTTCCTTCCTCCTTTCCTTCCTTCCTTCCTTCCTTCCTTCCTTCCTTCCTCCCTTCCTTCCTTCCTTCCTTCCTTCCTTCCTTCCTTCCTTCCTTTCCTTTCCTTTCCTTTCCTTTCCTTTCTTTTCCTTTCCTTTCCTTTCTCTTCCTTCTTCCTCCTGTACTTTCATCCCTTTTTCTTTTCTTTCTTTTTTTCTTTCCCTCCATTTTTTGACTTCCAACTTCCTGAAAAGGATGGGTCATTATTCTTCTAATAAGAGCATTTTCTCTTAATCAGCTCCCAGAGACAATGATGACAAATATATACAGATGAGGGATAAGGAGTGACAAAGCAGGACAAAGAATACTGGGATCTAGAGAAATGCATCTGCAGAGCAACAATATCTGAGAATTCTCAGTGGTTTCAAAGCCATTCGGCCTTTGACCTCTATGGATCAGAAAACCAGGCCCAACAGTAACATTAAGCTTTAATGAAATACAAACATCCCCTGAATAATGCTTAACTTTCCCAATTATAACGGCCTGAAGTGTGAATTCAAGAAAGTAAGTTTCACGATAAAACCATAGTTGTTTACAATCTAAATGTTGGCAGTCATTTCTGCTGTCATTTCAGTAGTTTAAGAAGTCATTAACCTAATAAGGAAATTTTAACATAAAAACATACCCTTTTAAACTCAGCAGTATCCCAATAAGCCTAATTCACTAAAAATTAGCTGTTCTAATTTATAAGAGCACTTATCAAGATTAATCTCTCCTAAACATAATTATCCTCATTTATTGAAAGTTATGGAAAAATGTGAAGGAAACATTTTTCCCCAGAGGGAAAAATAGGAAAATGAAATAAATCTTTAGCAATATCACAAATACTAAATTCTGCATTGCCTAATTTGATCGTTTTAATTTTTGAAGAGGCCCTCCCCCACCTTTTTTTTCTCTTTATGTACTAGCTTTATCATTGGTAGTTGTGTTATCTACTTTTTCAATGTACTTTTTTTTTTATCATATCAATGTTTAGATGTTGAATTCCTGAAATGAAATATTTTGTGTTTAAGCCTTTCACTGGACCGCTTACACGTCCTCAATAGAAGCACACAAAATGAGTCTACTTTCCTTGGCATAAGTTGTTCATAACAATGAATGGATACTACTAATGGTACCTTGGTATAGAACAAGGGTTCTTAACCTTCTCTGTGTCATGGACTCCTTTCACAATCTGTTGAAGCCTATGGATCCTTCCTCAGAATAAGATCTGTTGCATACATTCATAATTAAAGGAAGTGTTAAATTTCAGTTCAAGGTTAGTGAAAACAAAGATGTATTTGTTTTTCTTATCCAAGTTCATGGATCTGCTGAAATGTCACCATGGACTAAGGTTAAGAGCCCCTACTATAGATGAATATAGTACACATGTCAAATTTACAGTCAAAATTTTTATGTTATACCCTTATTCACTACTCACTGGGGATACTATAGATGGTCAGGGATTCTTCTCCATGTATGAGACGTACCAAGTAAGGTCCTCTTCCAGCCCTAGCCTTCTGTGATTCTATGATACCAAGACAATTATTCCTACCTTTTCCTCTTTACCACTTTCTATAAAATGCTACTACTGCTTCCTATGGCTATGATTCTTTGAACAAAATGTTGCCCTTATAAGTCAGCCACAACTGGACTTCCAGGTTGAAACAGTTGCTCTTAATGAGAAACTGTACGATTAAGGAAAACACTGTATTTCTTTAAGTCTTTTCCCTTTTAGGCCTAGCACCAATAAAATTGTGTTCTAAAATATTTTTAAAATAACAAACTTTTCTCATTCTTATTTTATGAAGGAGAAAACTAATTTTTAAAAAGCCATCTAACTTTCGGGAGAGAAAACATCAAGTTTATATATGAAGCATAGATCAAAGCAAAACTAGAATGTGCCTTTGTCCAAAAGGCATCAAAAAAATGATTGTAAGACTTGCTGAGTTACCAACTATTTTCCAGAACATGTGGGCTTGAGAATACTTTTGGCCAGTCAATCATTTCCTGTAGCTCAAGGACATTAATAAGTGTACTAAATTATCATTCTTTTCATCTATTCATTCATTCATTCATTCATTCATTCATTCATTCATTCATTCATTCAACAAAGTCAATTTAATCCAATTCAAGAAGTCTGTTGAAAGTAGGTTCTTTGAAGGCAGGGACTCTGTGTGTGTGTGTGCGCATTTGCGTGTGTGTATGTGTGGGTGTGTGGGTGTGTGTTTTCCCTACATCTGTAGCACCTAGCACAATGCCATGTACAGAAAATAAATTGAATTATTATATGTACTGCATTATTATGTGAAAAGCTATTGAATATTTAAGATGCCATAAAGAACTCAGGATTTAAAGGAACCATTCAAAAAAATCTTTTGTAAATTAAAGAATCTTTTGATAATGCAAATTATCAGTCCCTTGATATATCACTGATCTTTGTTTTTTGCTTTTTAAAGAAAGGGTTGCCATATTGGATTTTCTGAAATCAGGAAGCAATGTATTTTCTCCTGCTATGTAACTTCAAAACCGAACTGCTCATTCATATAGGGTGATAAAATAGCCAAATACAGTACACTTTTCAAGGTCTAATTTTCTACATCCCTAAGAAATAAAAAGGAAAAAAAAACTATCTTCATGTGATTGCCAATTCAGCCATTATTTTCTTCACTAAGAAGAGAGAAAAGAGACATATTTTTACTTACACACAGCTCTGAGAGTCAATGTTTCTTCAATATGCTGTAGCACTGAAGTCACCCACAAAACAGGAATTATAATGATGATGAAGATTTAAATTTTTATTTAAGAATCATATTCACACCAAGCTTTTTAAAGCATGCTGATTCTAATATTAATTTGAACATTCCGGTATGAGGAGTTTTCAGTGAAGGCACCAAGGTTTTGAGAAAGTTATTACTACTGTGCTACAGTGTCATCTGAATCTGCTGCATTTTTTCTTAAAGTAACTTTTTCAAATGAGTTTATGATTCATTTTATATAGTACTTCTATTGTATAAACCTTAATTACATATTACTTTATGCATGTGCCTTAAGGTGACTTTCCCATGAAAGCAAAATTTTATTAAATATAATAAATAAATTCATAAACCCAAATCAGATTAAGTAATAATGGACTTTGCTTATTTAAAAAAAATTAATAATACCATCTTCTAGCTACTGTAGCATCTTCACAGAGGTACACTTAAAAATCTTAAGAGCATTAAGAATCAAAATTGGGTGAGACAAGTGGGCCATTCAGCCCAATGTATTATTTCTTGTAGTCTCATGCTGGAACAATACAGGAAAATGCAGTCAGTAGTCGCCACCATGGATACATTTTCAAAAATGAGAGATGCATCTTTTATATTAACTAGTTCCATGTTCACTGCCCAATGAATATCGTATGTGTCCTAAATTGTGCCATTTAACTTTGGAGTGAATAATATTTCCTAACTTGTGGGCTGACACATGTTTTGGAAAGGGTAGAAATATGATGAGGAGGCAGATAATTTGCCAAGGATCTATAAGTCCATGTGTAAATCCATCAATAAGCAAACATTTTCTTTAGACTTAATACATGATATTTGTAGAGTTAATAAATAACTATAATAAATGATAAATCTATTATGTATATTTCAGATATATGCAGTTGCTCCTGCAATTAAGAAAATGCAGATTTATAAAAAAAAGTACAACTGAATTTATAGTCACTTCTATTATTATGTATTTTCTGCATAAATGGTCTGATGCCTACACGGTCAACACACACCCCTTATAATAGTAATTAAGGTGGGACTTTTTTTGCTGTTCTTCTCTTAAGGGTCTTTAATGATTCTGGCCTTTATTTGAATAGGGCAGATAAAGTGGCATTTTTCCTTGGAGAGTTTCCCAGCATTAAGGCAATCTAGAGTCATTGAATTGTAGATGATGTGATACTAGGGATGGGGAACTTTCACTCACCCAGCCTGGGTGAGGTTAGAGCCCTCAGAACTCTGAATAGGATGTAACTGAGGGGAGCTTCGTGTTTGACTTTTGGGGGCACACTTATGGAAGGAGTGTAGAGACACTGGGCAAGTTGTAACTGTCCCCCGGCTTTGTAACCCAGATATTGCTGCTTCTCTGGTAACTACGAACTGTGAGTTGAATCAGACAAGGTCTGTCTGTTGATGTTTGTAATCTCTGTTTGCATTTCCTTGATATTCGGGGGGCTGATCTTTCCCCCCGAACTAACTGAATGATATATGTATGTTTGATTAAACTGAGATTGTTAACCCCTTAAGGTTTCTTTCCTTAGTAAAGCAGATCAAAGAACCTGTGTTGACAGCTTTCTGTGTGCTGCATGTTGGTGGGTCTTACACTCCTACAGCAGCTGCTAGTAGATTGTTGCTACACCCCTCTGCGTTTCTTCATATTTTGGACTTTTGTAAAAGTCTAAATGTTAAATATCTCTTATACCCTATATAAAAGTCCTCATACTAGGTTGGGAAACTCTTTTCTTTATAATTAATTTGACAATTACTTTTGTGATATCTCAAATTATTTTGAAATTTATCTCTTGTATTGCTATTTACCTTCAAAAAATCCTACTCTGACACCTCTTCATGGGATGGAGATGAAGGCTATTTTAACAAAAATACAAGCTAGAGCTGCTTCTACAATGCTAGATGGGCTACAGATGAAGACCTGACACAGACTCTTTCTGAGGACCAGATAGTTTGCTGAGTGAGGCTAATCTCTAGTAAACTGATCAGTCAGTGATGAATTTTTGGTCATAGCACCCCCAAGAGACTGAGATAATTTTTAAATGGCCATAGACCGCATGTAGCCATCTTATTCTTCAACTTGGCTTTTGGTATGTTGAGTTTGAGATCACTGTCCAATTGATGGGCATCTTGTTGGGGGAACTGAATTAGATCAAATTTTAAATTATTACTATAAAAGAAGTGGGTAAATAGAAGAATGACTTGCAAACTCTCCTTGGAGAGGCAAATAAAGGGATCTTAGAGTTAGTTTTATCATGAACTTCAAAGTAATAAGAAATATCACTTAATTGGATATTTAATTTGCAAAAAAAAACCCACAAATATTTGTAGCTAATATATCAATATTACTTGCAGAAGATGATTGAGAAATTCCATGAAGAATTCAACCAGATTCTCCAAATTAAACACAATATCATTTTATACTCAATGGATCTAATTCCTAGACAGGAATAAGTGAGGATGGCAAGAAAAACAATGGAAAATAAAGTACAGGACTAAGGAATAAAAGATGCCTAAGATTGACAGAAAACACAGATGTCTTTGACCTGTGTTTTATTAATGATTTCTTCAGAAAAAGTAATTGGTAGGTGTTGGACATGATGAGAACCAATATCACACAACACAAGTAGATTATGTTTAACAGGAAGTGACTCATGTCTAAATCAGCTACCTTATGGTATGGTCAGTCCAGTGGCTTTCATGAACAAAAATCAATATTAAAAAAAGGCTAGAAGAATAAAACTGAGAAAAATAGAGAGAGAACAATTGAAACCATTTAATACTGACCTACCTAAGTTATTGAGATAATACAGATTGGATATAGAATAAAGGACATAGTCATAGGGTATAAATTTTTTCATTAATAATCTAACGAACATAAAACAATCAATATAACAAGTGAGTTTAAATGACTTTACCAAATGACTTTAAAAAGTCTTTTAGGAAAACCTTAACTTGGCCAATGAAGAGACAGAGACAGTTGAAGAAACCTTGGTGAGAGATTCAATTAAACCAAGTTATCTGGAGCTGATTTAAGGAAGGAAGGAGAAGGAGGCCAAAAATAGATGAGACATGGGAACAATATGAAAATGTTTGAATAATGATTTTTTTCAACCAAAAAAGGACAATAAGGCCACAATACTTTAACGCATTATAGGTGTTAAGGTGCATACAGAAAAGGCAGAAAAAGCACTAAAGAGAACAGAGGAATAATAAATTGATTAGACCAAGTATATTCAGAAGAGATCCATGTTGGATACAGCAAAGCTTTGAAGAAATTAAAGGATAAACAGATATGTGTATGTGTTTCCGTGTGTGTGTGTGTGTGTGTGTGTGTGTGTGTGTGTAAGATACCTGATGGAAGGAGAACATAAGAAACGTGAAAAAACATGCATATCAAAAAAAGACTGAAATAACATTGGCTATGAACTTAAATTTATAGTTTTCCACGTATATAACATTTTATAAGACTCCTGAATGAGGGTGTTGATAGGAAAGAGGTAAACTTTTATTTGTGTTATTGCATAGTAGACCATGTCTTTACCATCACACAATTGATTTAAAGAAATAGAGAAAACAATATCCATCTGCACTGCCTGTTGGTTATGTTAAAAACATGGATTTGGTAGAACAAAACACCATCTCTCTTCTAACAATTTCTCTCCTATTTTTATAATCTATAAAAGCTATTCTTTGATTAAATCTTGTGTCTTTTTGTCTCAATGCATCAGACATGTAGAAGGCAGCTCTTCGACATGTCCCAAATTTTGAGTTTGCCCCCCAAAGAGATCAATAAACTGGACTTCCTTGAATAAGATTGGACCTTCTTGCCTGACTTGAACTGACAGGAGATATTTGAAAGGAGCAAGTAGATAAATTCTAGTTCAATATTCTTCTTAGACACTGAAGAAAAGAGCACCCAGCCGCATGGCACTTGGGCCTTCCTGTCCCCTGTCCTTGCCTGCCTCAATTATTACATTGTCAGGGTAGGTGTTACTTTTGACTTTCTTCCTCCCCATTCATGTAGGCTAGGCCTTAGATCTCATCTGTACCTGATACTCTATTTTATTTTATTTACATCTATCTATCTATCTATCTATCTATCTATCTATCTATCTATCTATCTATCTATCTATCTATCTATCTATCTATTTGTGTATACAGAGAATAACAGAGAGAGGTTGCATCATTTCAAATGTCACCAATACTGTAAGTTCTAGAAGTCACTACTCTACATTGACTTTGAAAGCAACACTGTATACTTATCCTTAAGAAATAAAAGTTTTAGCAACATGACTGAGAATGCATTTTTTGAGCAAAGAACAAATTACCGAACAGAGAATAATATTGGTATTAAGTGTTAAAAGGAAAAAAAAGAGAAACCCAATGCCTCAATTGCTAACTTTTCTGTGAATTATAAGGTTTATTGTGTTTTCATTTAAATTAAGGGAAAGACATCCAAGTGTCAAAACGACGTGCCCACTGTAAATAAGCACTCTTCAAGTATGCCCGCCATTTCCTTGGCAATTGGGGGAGGACACCTACTATGTGGGATCATGATTTGAAAAATGAGCGATAAAAGTAAACACAGCTGTTGCTGCCACAACTTGCTTTAGCTCTCCACTAGCAGTCAATAGACTGATAATGGCTTGTTTTTACAAGACAGATTGTAAGAAATGTCTTGATCATGGCAATGGCACCTTGACTGGAGTGAACTTAGATTGAATTTCTGAACATATTTCTAAAACACCAGGTTCCATGAACAGAGAGTCTCTATAGGAAAGGAAATGGAAATTGCATGCGATGAGTTCCCTCTCTTTGCTGCCAGATTTACTATACTGTATGCTTCATTGCAAATGACTTAGTTTTATCTGCATTATAAAAATATAATATAGTACACTATGGTGCATAAGATTACAAACAACAACAATAACAACTGTGAATCAGCCCTGACATGGATAATGTAGATTTACAACAGCAAACTAAGCATGGTGACTCTTTATGACATCGGAAACATTCAGAGATTTCTTTTCAAAAGGGGGAAAGCCATCCCTTACTTTGTAAACCACACACTTAGTGGTAAGCCAGAGAGGTGCATGGCACCCCAAATTTTTTTTCCATTTTCTTGCTCGCACTGAACAGGAAACGAAGTCCTAATATCAACCACACTGCCTATTGCTAATCCTGTTTCATTCATTACCTGTGGTAATGAGCTAATTAAGTTATAAAATAAATTAGACAACCTTCTCTGTCTGACAGAGATTGTAAGCCCCCAGGGCTGGAACTGTATGATCTTTATGTCAGGTATAGCAGTAAGTACACTGGGGAGTGTAAGTCAATAAGCAATAGTAACAAAGCTAACAGGCCCCTTCTAGAGGTCTCCTTTGCCCCATTTCCTTGCACTCTGTAACTGATATGTTTTCAGCTCTTTTATCACTATAAAGCATAGTGAGCTAAATGCCACCTGCTTTATCAATGTTGCAAAGCCCTGGCTTCCTTCCCATGAAGCACAGGGGGATTTACGATCAATGTTCACATTTCTAAGCCCTCCCTTTTTCAGATTACTCTGAGAAACCACCTGCTCTGCAAAATCAGCATCTGCTAACATCCTGTTTTCATTATGCCCACTTAATCCTGTGCTTCTATTTGTATTTAACTAAAGATAGTCTTGTTACTTCTTCTCTGAAGAATAATGTATCCTTACTACTTAAATGACAATGCCTCCACATTAGATGATACTTAAGTAATGTCCCTAAACTATGACTGGTTATTTGAAGAATACTGTAATTAAATATCTGTTGGCTATTTGCAGAGATATAGATAATAATATACCCCTTCTATAGAGTTCTATATTATTGAAAATTCCAATATCATGGTGGGGAGAGAATAATCTAGATCTCTGATTTCTTCAGGGAAGGGAATTCCCAGTGTGGAAACTCTGTCTACCAGGGCAGATCAGTAGCTGCTCCATGACTAACAGCCTCAAAGAACTACCTGGGGACTAACAAGTTAAATGATTTACCCAAGGTCCCATAGGCAGTGTGTGGCAGAAGCAGAAGCCAGGTCTTCCTCAGTCTGAGGCCAGATGTCTTTCCTCTATGTTATGCTCCCTCTCAAAACATATCACCAATGGAAAAAAAAACTGTCTTCAATTTTGAGTAAAATGAGCTCATTCTAATAACCAAAAAGTCAACCATTTAAAAACTCCACTCAACATAGTATGAAAAACAACTGAAAATAGCAATGTAAACTACAACAAGTGTTAAAAAATAAGATGCATTTCACTTATTTAAAAATTTTTTAAAAATTAAACCTAGTTGTACTCCCAAGTCCTCAGGCCTCTTCTCTGTCTACATTCTTCTTTTCTTGATGATCTTACCTATGCCCAAGTCTTCAATGATCACCTCAATGCAAATCATTCTCTCTGTAGTCATACTGAGTACCTGATCTCCAGACCCAGACATCCAAGAAGTTGTATCTACCTGCATAGCTTGCTGGAGTTGCCAACAGCATGTCCTGCCCCACCCACAATTCATCATTTCCCCCAAACTCATACCTCTTCCAGACTTCTTTTACTGTGAAACTTATCACTCACCGAACTTGAGTGCCAGACGAGACTTTACAGATTATCTAGTCCAAATGTTTCATTTTACAGGGGAGAAAACTGAGAGCCTAAGACGTAGTGACTTGCCCAAAGGCACTCAGCTTCTAATAAGTGACACTTCTGTAACCTGACTTTAAGTATCCAGGCTCCAAGACAAGTAAACCACACAACCTTATCATTCAAATAAGGAAGGGAAGGGGGAGGGAATAAGCATTTATGTAGCACTTACTATATTCCAGGTATTGTGCTTTCTCATTTGAGCCTTACAACAACCCTGGGAAGAAAATGCTGTTATTATCCTCATTTTAAAGTTGAGGAAAATGAGGCAAAGAGGTTAAGTGACTTGCCCAAAGTCACACAGTCAGTAAGTATCTGAGGCTGGATTTAAACTCATGTCTTCCTGACTCCAAGACCAACTATCTACTGTGGCACCTCAGTGCCCTTCAAAGTTCTTTGCAACCGGTGACTTTTAAAAATTTCACAGCCTTGTAATATTCCCTTTAATATACCCTATGCCCCAGGCAAAGAAATTATTCAGCAGTCTCTAAAGACTTTCTGATCTCTAATACTTTGCTCACCTCCTTATCATTTATACTTTAAGTGACTTCACCTTAGCTGTACCCATATAAATTTTTTAAGTCCCAGCTCAAATGTTACTTTTCTCCTTAAAACCATACTTAAACCCCAGACTTCCTCCAATATATTATTCCTCCTCCCTCTGAATTCTCATAGCACTGTGTACATCCCATGCACTTACCTACTAATTCTACTGTGTGTGTGCTTGTGTATGTGTTAGAAATTTCTGAATTGACTATACGTCTTGAGAACAGGTATCGCATAGAATTTATGTTTGTACATTTCTAAAGATTTCTACATTGAAGGACTTGTCTAACTAGTAAAGGACGCAGAATAATAGATAAAATTCCCTGTTGCTCTAGTCACCACAAACTATTAAAAACAACCAGAAAAAGGCTTCTGGTGTGAAGGGTAGGCTATCCACAAAATATTTGCCTAAAGACACAGATAAGCATTCAACAGAATGATGAGATGAAGAAGAGAGTGGGAGACATCCCCACATTGCACGGATATGATCAAAGACCTATTGAAATAGCAAGACATTATTCACATCACTAGATGTAAAGTCATAGAATCTGGGTTCAAATCCTGCTTTAGTTACTTCTTACATGTATCAACCTGGGCAGACCACATAACCTGCTTGGGTCTCTGTTTCATCATCTGTACAATGAAAAGACTAACATAGATGATCTCTAAGCCTCCCATCCAGTTCTAAATCTATGATCACATGATTTCTTCACTGATGCACATTGCAGCCTCCTCATGCATTTAGCACCCTCTTTGTATCCTCTCCAAATATGTGTGTATGTATAGGTATGTATGTGTATATACCTATATATGTGCGTATACATGTGCGTATAGGTGTATATATATGTATATACACATACATACCTATACATACACACATGCATATATATATATGTGTACATATATATACATATGTATATATATATACATATGTAGTGGCCAAGCCTTTTAATTGAACATAGAAAGTGATCAATAAATATTTACTGATTTGAATGACTTTTTCTTGCTTTATTATATAATTGAATCTATTAGTAATTCTAAAAACAAACATATACCCCCAAACCCTTTTATTTGTTTAAAAGACTATGGGAGGGGAGGAAAATAAAAAACATGGGTGTTCAAACAAAATTATTTCTGAACAAGGGCTTTTATATTTAATACTACTGGAAGCAGCAAAGTCTAATGACTATGTACCACCTCTTTCTATTAATGCTACCTTTTCAAATTTCTCTTCCTGACTTTTTCCCTTGTCTCTTTACCAGAAATTTTTACCTCTCAATGGCTTGATTGCTCTGATGACCTCAATCAAAAGGCAATTACCCAGTGAGGGTGGAAGGTAATTATTCCCATCAAGGAGAGATTGAATGCACCTGAATAGACAGCTGCAGTTCTTTTAGGGATGACATTATTACTACAGAAATTGTCTCTGGAAATTCATGATGCATGTCAAATTTATGAAAAAATTGTTGATTTATTTGCAGGACAATTATTCCCCCTACTCAACTAAAAAAATAAGAAAAGGATGAAAGGAAACTGCTTTAGGAAGAAGGAAAAATTAACTCAAATCTCTAATTCAGAAATCACCAAATAAATCCCAAAAGGAAATCTGTCTACCTCTATTTACTTTAATTTCACTGAATCAAGACCATATTATTAGCATATGAAAGATATAGCTCTCAATTGTCTGAAGCATATAATGTATCATGAATGATAGAAAAGAAAAATTCAATTACAGAAATTATAAATTATTCACATTCCTCAAAAGAGTATACAGGTGCACACCATTTAATAGCAGCATATTATCCCAACTTACAGGACCTTGAATCAAGTAGTCTATTTATATTTATTAAAGATCCAAAAGTCACTGCCACCTCCATGGAATTCTAGGTAGTGTTCTACCTCCTTCCTCTTAAAAATGCTCATGCCATTACCACTAAAGCTGATGCCAGCAACTTCCAGAAGATCCAGAAATTTGGCCATTCCTCTCCATTTGCACTTTGTCCCCTTTATCTAGAATCAATTCTACCCTGTCCACATTTCTGCATATTTTAATACAGTATTATGCATTACCTCCTCCTAAGTCCATGGACAGCACAGTTAATTTGAAGAAAGGCTACATGTATACTGGTCTTGGGTATTTTTCTTCATGAAAGGAACTGACTGTCATCTGCTGGCAATGAGACAAGAAGAAAGAGGGAGAATAAGGTGGTAGAAAGGAGAGAAAGTGACACTGTGGAAGAGGAGTGTTGATTTTCATCCTGTTGTACCTAGGCCTCTGCTTGTGAGAGTTGAATTGTAATAATAGTGCAATGGTACATAAAGAAAAGCCTTGATTTATTTAAGTGGGAAGTGCTAGGCACATTATGGGAGGATCAGAAAATATTTCAGATCTTCTGTGATGGCAGCAGAAGTATCTTTCTGCCTATTCTAATTTCATGTAAAGTGAATGGCAACTCCAAGGACCAGTCTAAATACATCAGCCACCTATTTCTCTTTCCTCTCATTAGGAACCACGATCTAGTGGATAGAACAGTTGAATGAGCATCAAAAGATCTGCATCTAATACCTGCTTATTAGTTAGCCAACTTTAGTTTCCTCATCTATAAAACAAGAGATAATGCTTATATTTCTTACTAAGAGAGTTGTGAAGAAAGTGCTAAGTAAATGAGAAATATTATTGTTATTTATTTATCTGTGATACATTTCGAATGTACAATAATGAATAAAGGATTAATTGTTTTGCTATGTTAGTTGTAATTGTTATCATTGTAGAAATAATTTTCTATGAAAAATTAGAAACTTATTATAGGAATTCGTATAGTATCAAATCTTTGTAAATATCATAACGAATGCTGTGGAGATTTTACATTCTTAGGTGTGTAATAAGCTTCACAAATGAGACAGCATATAGAAGCCAATCTTATTCAGGAATGGGATGGAGTAAATGGCCTCTGAGGCCTCTTCCAAATAGGTGATTTTGTCTTTCTGTTTTCCATTTCTTTGGTATTAAACAATTCCAAAGACACTATCTCCAGAATGGGTACACAATAAATGTTGTTTAACTGATTGTTGACTCATTTGATTTTCTTTAGATGCTTGAGTTAAAGTTGCATTATTGCAATGATTGTAAAAGAGGTTCTAGAAAACCTATTTTTTAATTTAATGTAAAATAGCTGTAAGCCAGGAATTGTTTCTAGAAATCAAGGGGAATGAGGTTGTATGACGGGGAAGAAAGAGGGACAAAACTGATGAAGTCAAGTCATATGGTATAATGAACTGAATGCATATAGACCAAAGGAACAGCTCTATGGGTTGACCATTCAACTCAATGTCATAGAGGTTATGTGTGCGTATTTTTGTGTTCTGACTGACTCAGTGACTGTATGAGTGTGGGGACCTCCTGGGGTGTACGTCCTTTTGTTAATACAGATTTTCACCTTTTCTACAACTTGTAGAGAGATTCATGAGATGATGAGAGTTTGACTCATTTGTCCAGGGTCACAAAATCCGTATGTATTAGCAGTGGAGCAAGAACTCAGTTTTTCTGACTTGAAGCCATTTCTCTATTGATTAAGCCAGGATTCCCTCAACTAAATTGAGGGAGCCATTATTATTTTGTGTTGCCTATACTGAGTCATAATCTCACAACCACAAGTCCTGATCTATGACTTCTGAGAAGGAAACTTGATATGGAATCCATAGGTATGAGGTCATATGTAAATACTTTGATAAATTATCATTTGAAAATATATGCCTACACTTTGTTTCTTAAGAAAATGTGTAAGCCAAAAATATTAAATTGTCCATAACTCCGTTAAAACTAACTTTATAGTTGTTAATATGTAAATAGTAGCTCCTCTAAAGTCAGATTCTATCGCATTATTGGGGTATAATAGTGACTCTGTGTTCTTCAGGGCTATTTCAGTGGAGCCTAAATTATGGTAGGCCTTGTGTAGATAAAAGGGCTCCAAATAAAGGTCTTGAGACATATTCTGTGCCAGTCATCCAAGGACTAGCATAAGTAAGTTCAAAAAGTAAGGGATAAGATAGTAATTTTTTCAACCACAAATTACAAGGATTATCTACTAAAATGAAGAGTAGTTATGGCCTACATTGTTGAAAAGAATGTCATAAGCACACCAGTGTGAACACAGATCCCTAAAAACATAGAAGCCAGTAAAGAGCTCTAAATGTGATCTGAATACAATCTCCTTGTTATTCTTCTCAACCTTCACCACCCCAGTTGGATCATATTCCTTCACAGAGCTTTCTATGAAACCATTCACTTTTGCTGGAAAAATACTTTGAACTATGAAATAGATTTTGGGGTATGAGGTCAATGAGGAATCCTGCAACTGCCAACTGGGGGAAAAGCAACACAAAGGTATAGTGTAAAGTGAATGTGCAAGAGAAGGAAGAGGACAAAATTAGACTACATAACCAAATTAGTGATTTTCCCAACATAGTGTAAGGACACTATGAAAAACTGAGCTTGCTATGTGTCATTCACTAGCTACACTTCATATAACTTTTGCTTAGTACTGTCCTAATTTCAATGGCTGTCAGGCTCTATATTTAACACTTCCAACCCTAATAAGCTAAAACAACCAATTAGTCCTCAGCACAGCATGAGTTCAACATCCATTCAGTGTTTGTTAGAGGAGGAAACAGACCCAACTGTTTATCCCAGAAATCAGAGATGAATATGTAGCATTTTCTCAATTAATAGAAAATGGTTTTATAAAAATACCAGTTTCTTTTGAATGCACTATAATAATGACACATTTATATAGCACATTAAGCATTGCAAAACATTTTCCTCTCGACAGCCCTATGTGGAAGATGGGATAAATATAATGCCCAGATTACAGATGTGGAACTGGGGCTCTTAAAAGATTAAATTAATTAATTACCCAGTCACACAGTTAATAAATATCTGAGGTAAACTTTGAATCCAGGACTTCTGCTTCCAAGTGTAATCCACTTTCAAATGTCATATTGTCTCATATTTTAGTGAACGCAAACACAAACATATAAAAACACACACAAACTTTTATAAACAGTTTAATTAAAATAAATAACTGTACATTTAGAAGTTATTTATCTTTAGTAGTATTTGTTATTCCACTAGGTTCCTGGACCCATATTCAGCAGTAACAGATTTACACACTACTTAGAGATAAATTATTTCTCAATAAAAACCAGTTAAGTTAAAACAAAACCATACATTACAAAGCATTAAAAACACTGCCCCCCCACCTTTTTAAGTAAGCAGAAACCTTGAGGTACAATTAAATGAGTGGTTTTCCTATCAACTGTACTGATAGCTCAAGGTTGGATCTATAGGAGCAAATAGACCATATAGGACTCTATTAAAAGAAGGGAGAAAATGACATAAAGAAACAGCAATTTTCACTGACCACGACAAATATTCATTGTGATGAAATTTTAAAATTTTCTAACCAGTTATTTTTACATTGGAGAGATTCATTCTAATAAAGGGGCAGCTAGGAGGAATAATGGATAGAGTACCAGGTCTGGTATTAGGAAGACCTGACTCAAATCTGGCCTCAGACAATTTTTCTAGTTGTATGACCCTGGGCAAGTCATTTAATCTGTTTGCCTCAGTTTCCTCATCTGCAAAATGGTATATTAATAGCAGCTATCTCCCAGGTGTATCCTTAGCAACTAAGACAGTGCCTGGAACATAATGGGCATTTATTAAAGGTAGTTCATGAGATAATAGGGGACATTCTTAGCTCAGTGACAAAGATACAAAGCCAATATAAATTAATACAAAATGAATTATAAGTTGAAATCTATCAAACAGATAGACTACAAGAGGAAATTCATATTCGGTGTAGAGTCTGGATTTGTGATTTTACTGGTACTCTCTAAATAGAGAATTCTCAGATGACAAAACTCCCTCTAGCAAAGAAAACTAAGACCTCTATTACTTATAATCTTAGAGTGTTACCTAGAACACAAAGGAGAAAAGTCATTTGTCTCATGTCCGACAGAGAGTATATTTCAGAAGTGGGACTTAACCTAAGGTCTTCTTGGGAGGTCAAACTCCAGAAGAAATAGAGGCCACTCAGACATACATAAGGAGCCCCGCAGATTGCATATTGAGTTGGAAAAGCACATACTAATATTATCTATATTTTATTGTGTTTTGACTTACTTTGTTAAATATTTCCCAATTATATTTAATCTAGTTTGGGCCACACTCAGGAGTCTTGTAGCCACATGTAGCCCATGGGCCACGGGACCATGTTTTTGACCCCTCTGCTCTATACCATGGAATTATAAGCACAGTCATCTATCAAAAATATTCCTCATATAGTAAAAGGATATAATAGTAAGTATAATAGTAAAAGAAAATAAAAAAACTATAAAATAATTTTTACTGAAAAGAGGATGGCAATAGATTACTAATCAATTCCTGCCCTAAGCCCCTAGGACTTTGCATGTGATTGGTCACTAGAGAAATGTGTTAGAACCAAGGATATCTCAGGTCATCAAGAAAAGAGAAGGCACAGAAGAGAAAGAGTCACACACATATATGCATGTGTGTATATATACATACATATGTATAATGTCTTTTAATTTTCCTTTTTTCCCTTCAACAAGGGTTAATGCTCTATGAAGCAGAATCTAAACAGAAAGATCATGCAATGCAGCAAGGGCTCTATAAATATAACTAATTAGCACTGACATAGTTGGGGTCAACCAAGCTCCATTTCTGGTGTATGTATCTATTTGTTGAGTCAACATAAGATCTAGTTATTTGTATTTAATTTGTTTTCTTGCCTGACAGTCTAGTTTTGGGCTGACCATAAATTAGATCCCGTATATGTTTTGAGTTGTTATTTATATGTAACCAACAATATATTTCTTCTACTTGAAGAGTATTTGCTTTAATACACAAGTTCAAATTATAAGTACTACATTTTTTCGTGCAAGTTGCTTACTTCTCACTTTATTTAGCCCATACTTTCACCAACTTTAATAATCTTTTTGTATGAGATTTACTGAAGTAGAGACTCTTAAGAGAGTGTATATAATAAAGATCTATGAGGAAAAAATGGTTTACTGGCTTTTTTGTCCTTGCTACATTCCATGTCAATATGTCTCATAGCACTATTTAACCTTTGTCTCACATACATGTTTGTGAATAAAATATTTTATGCTTTTGCATGACACTACAGCTGTAGTCTGAACTTTCTTCTCCATATCCCCATTTAATTTTATCCTTTCTCTATTAGAGCTTCCCCGCTTTAACCATTTTTCTCAAGATGCCTTGGTGCAAATTAATTTACAGACAGAGAAGTGACAGAAGCAGATGCTGCAATAATTTCTGAGTTCTCACATTATAAAGAAGTGAAATAAAAGGTTAACAAGGAGCAAACAGGTATGTTTTATCCCTGGCCTTTGAATCAATCTGCTGCTGCAAGACACACTACACTAATTCACAAGGCCAAATATTCAATTTGTTGGTATACTCTGCTACTCTACTTGCTTTAGCTTATGTAGACAACTTAGTTGTTACTAACTCATGTTGCACTGATAAGTTATTGGTGATCTTCTAATTCAATTCTGAATTTGTAAATTAGCCCACAGAATGAAGACCTGAAGATAAAGAAGCTAGTTGTAAAACACAAAAGCACAGGTTTTTAACACCAATAATTTCCCAGGGATGCTGACTTACAAAGATGGAAGAGGCCAACTCCACTTCAAGTGGCCGAAGAAAGTCTTCCCTCTTGACGCTGGAAGCCAGAAGTTGCAGAAGTAACTTAAAGTTTGCAGAAGGTACCAAAGAAGAATAAAGAAGATTGTGGCTCTCTTGCTCTTGCCAACCCTTCCTGGTCCCCACCGGTCTTTGGGATGAGCATTATGACTGAAAAAGGAGGTGGGCTGGCCCTTTAGTAACAGGGTAAGTTCACAAACAGATGAGTACAATACCCATTGACATCCACAAATTATTGAAAGAACCAGAAGAAGGCATCTAATCCCTGGGGCACATTCTATTTGGAAGGTTTCAAGAAAAAAAAAACATGGATAAGAATCGCCCGGGATGGGAATGGAAAGGCTGTGATCAACAGCAATTGAGCAAGGACACACATAAATGGAATGACAGGTAAGAGTGAAGTATAACTATTCCAACACAAGCCCGGTTAAGGCTTTTCCTTATTTCAGTATTACTTCTTATTAGTAAGTACAAAGTCTTTACATGTCAGCTAATTGCTTGCTAATTGGTTACTAATTAGTCAACTAATTTGGTTACATAATGGTCTAGGAAATACAAGTTCTAGTCTTAATTTTCCAGCTATCTCAGATATTAAACATCTTCAGTTTCCTAACTGAACAAAGTGATACAATACATTTTAGAGGCATCTACTATTGTGAGGATTTATAAAACTAAAATATTCTTTTTAAAAATCTATTTTTCCCAATAAATATTTATTTTTAAAAACAAACGTCATGGAATTACCATGGTCCAGCCAGTACAGTTTTTGTTGGTGTTTGTTTTTTAATAACCTGGGTCTATTTCCATGAATCATTCGGGGTTTAGTAGTCTCTGTTCCAAATTCCTTTATATACACTAACCTAGAGATGTTTGTGGCAGTATGTGTGTGTGTGTGTGTGTGTGTGTGTGTGCGCGCGCGCGCCTGTGTTTTAACCAAATATGACTTTAAATTGTAAAGTATAAATTTAAACACTAAGTTATAGGACCTGTGAGTCCACCAATAATCATCAAAATCCTAAACTTCACAGAAAAAGCCATCATTTATTACTATGACTTCACATACCTTTCATGATAATCAGCTGGACTTGGGGAATTTTCAGGCCTAAGACGAGTATTGGCTAGATAAATCCCCAGGGTTCTTCCTCATGCTCACTGAAGTAGAACTAAGCCTGAGAGCAGTGGTGAAGTGGATCAGATATTTATCACCTCTCCAACCCACCATTCTTTCTCTATGGCTCACCTTCCTCTCTTGTACTAGCTTTTGGAGGAATGAATTTACTTAATTTTAAGTTGCTTTTAGAAAAATAAAATTAACATTGATATATCAAAAAGCATTAGGTTGTAGAACAATGAAAAGTTTCAAACTAGTTACAAATGATATTACAAATATAAATATTTGTTGCTTGATAGATTGCCAAATGATTAGATTCATTTGTTCCTTTATTTCGAGCTTTGATTCTGAATTTCATAGATTCTTCCAAATGCAAGAATTTAACTGTAGGTAAGCCTCAGGGTTCTGTCCTGGGCCCTCCTTCTTTCTATATACCACTTCACTTTGTGTTGTCATCACCTCCCATGGATTTAATTACAAAATCTATGTTGATAATTCTCAAATCTACCTTTCTCGTATAAATCTTTCTGTTAACTTCCAATCTCAAATCTCCAACTGCCTTTCAAACATCTTGAATCAGATGTCCAGTAGACATCTTAA